>OX578143.1:56635408-57033790 GCA_951213105.1 Amaurobius ferox | reverse complement strand
TTCAAAATTTTCTACCTGATCACGTACAGTTCGTACGGAACATGGGCCTCATCTTAGCTTATGATTTCGCTGATAAATTCGCACTGCTTCGCCTCATTTTTCCCGTTCAGATAAAACAGCATTATCAATTCACCTCGTTGTTTCCCTGTAAGTGTCATCGTGTTGGCAATTCGAACACTTGATTGAGGAAACAATCTTCCCACACTACTTATTAAAGATTTTCCACAAACAATGCTTTGCACATGGAATGCTCTGTGATTTGTGCTTCTGCTGTCTGTCCCTGTGCATTATGCAAAGCGCGCCAATGCACCTCCTCTCTGTGTTGTCATTGGTCCTTTACAATGCTCTTCTTTGCAAATGTTTTACGCCGTCAATTTTCGTCATACGTGTATCGTTCTAACGCCATTTATGGTTTTTCAATGCGCTTTTCAATTTACGCAGGAAAAAGTGGGCGTTTCCATTCGAAAATTTCGAAATTTTTTTACTGTAACCGTAACCGTGAGAGCTCTATTGCTTGAACTCAACACAATCTCGAGAGAATACCTTCAAATAACAATATCTGAAATCTCCTTTCGATTAGTTGAGCGGATAGGCCGCTAGGGGTTCATATATCGGGGAACTTTTTTATGACCACCCTGTATATTGATACATTTGGCCCTATTTTTGATGAAACAGGAAAAAATATTTCGATTTTTATAATATTAGGCTTGGAGGTATAAGTCTCCAACGTGTTTCCATTTTTTATAACGCTCCGATTTCCGCTTTTCACTCAAAATTATCAATTTTAGAATACAATTTTTTTGAGGTAGTTTAACAAATGAATAAACACAACTAATTTACAATGAGAAATAATTTTATTTGAGTGTTAACGAAATTTCTATAGAGATTATTTATAGACTATGTGGATAAGAAACATTGATGTTATTCACGTCAAAAGAAAAAAAAAACTTACTTTAACGAGATACTGAATTATCGTCAATATGGCGACATTTCCTAAAAGCCGCTAAGTTGCCGATATTTTACCAATTTCTCGCCAAGTAGGATACCTATACAAACACATAAAGCTATGTACTTTGCTTTATATCTATATCAAATAGCTGAATCAGACTGGACAGATTGATTCACAAGGTATTAATTACACAGCCCAAACATCTGAAGGTAGGAATTTGAATCTTTGTATACTATTGGATTTTGATCTACAAGTAATGAGAAGATTGCAAATCTTCAAATTTTGTTTGTAAAATTTAAACATCGCTGATTTTTTTTATTCATCATTCTATTATGTATAACTTGAAAACAGCTTGATACACAATTTTCGATTAGATACCATCATACGCAGAAGAATATCCTAAATTTAAATTTCTTAATTTACTCTATTGGTGTACTATCAAACGTTTTTGAGATATTAAATTTTGTACGTCTTATAGGAAGTGAAACAAAGACCTTCTATTATAGTTGTATGCTTGTTGTTTCTGCTAATTGAAATCAGACGGGATGCCAATTTATTTATTTATTTATTTATTATTTATTTGTTTTGAAGATAGTTTAATTTATAGTTACAGCAGACTATTTATTTATTTTATTTTATAAATGAATTTATTTATACTTTTTTACCCTACTGTGGTAAACGTTTCAAATATCGAAATTCTATTATGGCCCTTCTGCAAAATTAACTACTGAAAAATAGTGCTATAAAGAATTGACTTTATCTTAATATATCTGAAAACTGTGAAATAAAAGGATCGTTCAATGTTCGGAGATAAAAAGTATTTTCCATACTGCAATTTTCATGCTAATATAACTTAAAAATCTGATGTGGGCCAGCACATGACTTTCCTACAGACTTATTTGTACCCTCGATCTCTTTATATTAAGTAAATTTAATTAAATTTTAAATTTTAATTAAATTTTCGTTCTCATTGGTAACTGGATTTATTTTCAAAGGTGGCGTAGAGAAAATATGAAAAAACTTAAATATCTTGAAAGCGGCTAGTCCTAGTGTAATGGGGTTGATCTTATTCTTTTCTTCATTAAAAATTACGTATTAAATCAGCATGTAATGGATATATTTGAGTATACGTATTTTTTTATTTTAGATTTTGACAATTTTGCTGGTCAATTTGCAAAAAAAGGCAGGTTATTTTTTTCCGATGCGTACCGAAATCTAATCAGCACTAGTATAATCCACAATCGACTTATTTACCTAATTTTGTGAAATTCGATACATTCGTTTCTCAGTTAGAATGGATATAGGCTTTTTCGGACTATTTCGCAAAAAAAGGTGAGTTCTTCTATACCGAATCGTACCCAGAACTAATCAGCACCAGATTCGCTCACAAGTGACTTACCTACTAAATTTTATAAAATTCGGCCAATTAGTTTTTGAGATGGAGTGGATACTAAATCTGCACAGACACACAGATAGACATGTACAAAAACGTCATGCTAAAAATAGTTTTTTCGTAATCTAGAGGTCTCGAAACTTGTAGATCCGTCGAAAACTCGTGTTGCTATTTTCGGCATGATTCCAATACATTACCTATACATTACCATGTATTGCAGGGAAAGTAAAAATCTGACGTGGTCAGCACATGACTTTCCCTGCAGAATTAAATTCATATTTTCTTTATTTATGTAATAATTCATTGAGTTCAATTGCACCAAATAACACTAAATTTGCATTTTCAATTCAATTTTTGTTTTTATTTGGTAATTGAAATTTTCCGATAGCTGCGTAACAAAAATGCAAGAAATCTCAAATAGCTTGATAACGGTTAGTCCTAAAGTATAATGGAGTGTGTTATATTCTTTTCCTCGTTAAAAATTGCGTATAAAACAAGAACTCAATTGATACATTCCAGCATACGTAGTCTTTTTTTTTTTGTCTTTTTAGATTTTGGAGATTTTTGCGGGACATTTCATAAAAAAGGCAGGTTGTTATTTTCCGAATCGTACCAAAATCTAATCAGCACCAGAGTATCTAACAAGTAACTTATCTGCCAAATATTGTGAAATTTGTCAATTAGTATATTAGCTAGAGGGGATAAATGAAATTTTTACGGGCCATTTCGCAAAAAAAGACGGGTTCTGTTTTTACAAATCGTACCAAAAACTAATCAGCACCAAGTACATATACAAGTGACTTACGTACCGAATTTTATGAAATTCGGTCTATTAGTTTTTGAGTTAGAGGGGATACATTCACATTGCACAAACACAGAGACAGACAGACAGAGAGACAGACATACACACACACAGACGTCACGCTAAAAATAATTTTTTTGTATTCTAGAGGTCTCGAAACGTGTCGAACCATCGAAAACTCGAGTTGCGATTTTCGACATGATTCCAATACTTTCCCTATACATTACCATGTATTGCAGGGAAAGTAAAAATTGTGCCCTGTTTATGCTAAACTAGCGATTTCGTTGGTGCAAAGCTTGGGGTAAAAGGCCAGTATTATGTGCCAACTGTACCGATAAATATAACAGTGGAAACATTTATATTTTTGATATATATAGAACTTTAATTTATTTTGTACAAATAGTGTGTTTATAGAAAAGAATACAAAAAAAAATCTTGTAAAGGTATCTGCCGAAGTGTAGAACTATTAGAAGAAACTTACAACGAAAAAGATGCAATCCGCAAGTCACATACATTCAATTTGTTTCATTTATCATCAATTCATTTATATCATTGAATCGAATTGCATCCTTTTCAGAGGCATCCCAAGACAGACAGAAGTTCTCGAATTTCGCAAGAAAAGGGCTTCAAGAGTAACTAACTCATTCATCATTTCTGTAAGATCAATGGCTGTCGGGGTAATTTTCTCCGTATGCTGCATCTCTGGTTATTCTATTATGTTCCAGAAACTCATCCAAAGGACATTCCATTTTGTTTTATTGTGTCCAGCAATTATTCTGCTTTTGTGATGGTTTTTCTGTTCGAAATATCTTCAATAGATGTATTTAAGTTACTCTTAAGAGGATGTTTTTTCCCGAGCTGCTTGTTCCAATTTTCACATGTTTAACTTATAAAAAATCTGATGTGACCAGCACATGATATTCCTTATATAATGCAAAGGATTTACTACTTTTACAGAAAAAAAAGGATTATTTTTATAGTAGACATTTATATTATTTCCAAGATATTGAATTTTCGTCATTGAGTCGTCATTTTCAATGATTTAGCGTCATTTTCATCCATTTGGCGAGTTTTTTGTTAATTTAACAACATTTAAAAAAGTCGCCAAGTTGGCGCCATTCCACCAAATTCGTCGCCAAAATCTCCCCAAGCGTTATGGACGGAGAAATAAGTTATTCTTACAGCAGATAATTGCCTATTGGCGTTCAAATACAGAAGTATAACTCAAAGTATCTTTTTTCATGAATGGAACGAGCTAGATCCACGAGAATGGTGTCATCAAATTTATCGCATGATATTACATATGAAAAGTGAACATGTTTCTCAACAGTTAATATTTTTTATAATTTATGGGATTTTACTGATAAATTTATTTGAAACATGTGCAATATCTCGAGAACGGTTCATACTAGCTTTCTAAAGTTTATGTCAATCGTTTTCTAAGGAAAAATTACATAAGAAATGTCTATTTGTGTAACTTTATTAAAGGTTTTGATTTTTTGATGATTTTTTTTTAAATTTCACTCGAAAATTTAGGAGGTTCTGAACAATCGTTTGTGTTTAAAAACAATAGACTTCCAGTATTCACTGATTATAATTTTTGTACCAAATTTCATTCGAATCGCTCCATTCGTTCGTGCGATATTGTTTCCACAGACTCACTGACACACACACACACACACACACACACACACACACACAGACACCACTTCAAAAATGTTCGATTCGTGATCAGAGATGCTTGAAACGTTCTCTCCCGTCGAAAACTCGAATTCGAATTTTCGACGGGACGTTTCGAGAGCACGTTCCAAGCATCCCTGATCACGAATCGAACATTTTAAAGTGATGTCTGTGTGTATGTGTGTGTGTGTGTGTGTGTGTGTGTTTTGTGTGTGTGTGTGTGTGTCAGTGAGACTGTGGAGACGATAATTGACGAACGAATGGACCGAGTCGAACGAAATTTGGAAAACAAATTGAAAATTGAAAATTGAACGAAAATTGAAAAACAAAAATTTCAATCCGTAAACACTGGAAGCCTATTGTTTTTATACGCAATCGAATGTTCAGAACCCCCCCCCCCCCTAAATTTTTGAGTGAAATTTTGAAAAATCGTCAAAAAATCAAAACCGCTAATAAAGTTACGTAAATAGACATATCTTATGTAATTTTTCAATAGAAAACGATTGACAGAAATTTTAGAACGCTAACATAAACAGTTCTCGATATATTGTACATTTTTAAAAAAATTATCAAAAAGTCATATAAAATAAAAAGAATATATTTCCTATTGAGAAACATGTGCACTTTTCATATGCAATAACATGCGATACATTGGGTGACATCATTCTCGTGGATCTAGCTCGTTCCATTCATGAAAAAAGATACTTTGAGTAATACTTTTGTATTTGAACGGCAACAGTCATTTATCTGCTGTAAGAATAACTTATTTCTCGGTCCATAACGCTTAGCGAGATTTTGGCGACGAATTTTTTGGAATGTCGCCAACTTGGCGACTTTTTAAATGTTGCTAAATTAACGAAAAACTCTCCAAATGGATAAAAATGACGATGAATCAATGAAAATGACGACTCATTGACGAAAATTCAATATCTTGGAATGGATATAAATATCTACTATAAAAATAATCTATTTTTTTTTACTGTAAAATTAGTAAATTCATTGCATTATATAAGGACAGTCATGTGCTGCTCACATCAGATTTTTTAAAAGATGTTTTGACGCTATTTTTTGCTGCAGCATAGATGCTGAAACGAGCAAGGTTCACCCTTTTCTAAAAATTCGATAAAATAATTCGAATCATTTCCGATATTTTTAAAATATGAATTTACTGATTTTCGATACATATTAAAGACTAATTTTATTTATTTTATTGAACTTTTAAAAAGCACAGACCTTCCCTCGTTTCGTCATCTATGCTTGACAAAAAACGATCGCAAAAGTTAGTAAAAACAAAACGAGCTAAAGGTTAGAGACTGTTTTCCAATTTTCCATATACAAACAGGGGAACATTAATAAAGCGGCTGAAAAAAAAATCCTCTTAACTCGGAATTATCGATTTTAGAATAAATGAAGCTTTTCTAGAGGTAGTTTGCAGAGCCTACTTCGACGATAGGAGCTTGCAATTTAGTGCTAGGAGCTCAACGGCAGACATCGGCTAGCCAGTATGAAGATCCGTGGTTCGAATTCCGGTTGTGGTGCAAGATTCTGTATAACAAATCAACCATACAGATTAGTGCAATCATGCAGTGGTCTGAAACTGACTGTAGTACGACTAGTACAGATTAATCGGACTCTGGAATTGAGCACCGATTTCAAATAGAGTGCTCACCGATCACACAGGAAGTTAAGCAGAAGATAAAAATAGCAGCTGGAAGCTCACCTGAGGTAAAAATCTGATGTGGTCAGCACATGACTTTCCCTGCAGACTTAAATTCGTATTTCCTTTTTCTTTATTAATTCATTAGATGGAGTTTAATTGCACCAAATGACACTAAATTTTCATTTTTAATTCAATTTTTTGGTTTTTATTTGGTAATCGGACATTTTCCCGATAGCGGCGTAACAAAAATGCAAGAAATCTCAAATATCTTGCGAACGGTTAGTCCTAAAGTATAATAGAGTGCGTTATATTATTTTCCTGGTCATAAATTGCGTATAAAACAAGAATTTAATTGATACATTTCAGCATGCGTAGTCTTTTTTTTTTTAGATTTTGGAGATTTTTGCTGGGCATTTCGTAGAAAAAGCAGGTTGTTATTTTCCGAATCGTACCAATGTCTAATTAGCACCAGAGTGTCTCACAAGTAACTTTTCTACCAAATTTTGTGAAATTTGGTAAAATAGTATTTTAGCTAGAGTGGATAAATTAAATTTTTACGGGCCATTTCGCAAAAACAGGCGGTACCAAAAACTAATCAGCACCAGGATCACATCCAAGTGACTTACCTACCAAATTTTATGAAATTCGGTCCATTAGTTTTTGAGCTAGAGTGGATACATACATTGCACAGACACACAGACAGACATCATGCTAAAAATAGTTTTTTCGTATTCTAGAGGTCTCGAAACGTGTAGATCCGTCGAAAACTCGAGTTACGATTTTCGACATGATTCCAATACTTTCTCTATACATTACCATGCATTGTAAAGAAAGTAAAAATAGTCAGAAATGGCCAGTCAGATTATTAGTTGCACTTTGATCTCACATTAAAGGGCAGAGACTGCAGAGTCGCCTTCGACGATAAGAGTTTGCAATTCCGCCCCAGTAGCTCAACGGTAGAGAGTCGGCTGATCAATACGAATATATGTAGTTTAATTCCCGTTTGGAGCAGCAAGAACTTTTACAAATTTAACAGATAAATAAACACAACAAATTTAAAACATGAGGAGAACTGATTTGACAATTAACGAAATTTCTAGAATGATTATTGAATAAGACAAAACTAAAAATTCATTCCATGGGTGACATAAATTCAAATAATTTCATTTATCATCGTGATTCATTTATTTCATTGAATCGGATTGTGTCCATTTCAATGGAAACCTAAGGCAGACAGACAGAAGTTCTTGAATGTTACAAGAAAAGGGCTTCTAGAGTTCCTATCTCATTCATCATTTTTAAAGCGTGGATGACTGTCAGAGTTATTTGATGCGTATGCTCCGTCTCTATGCCATTATGTTTCAAAAAATCTGATGTGGGCAACACATGACTTTCCTTATATAATGCAATGAATTTACTACTTTTACAGTAAAAAATTAGGTTTTTCTTATAGTAGATACTTATGTTCTTTCCAAGATATTGAATGTTCGTCAATGAGTCGTCATTTTCATTGATTTAGCGTCAATTTTATCCATTTTACCAAGATCTTCGTTAATTTGGCAGCATTTAGAAAAGTCGCCAAGTTGGCGTTATTCCGCCAAATTCGTCGCCAAAATCTCGCCATGTGTTATAAACGGAGAAATAAGTTATTCTTATAGCAGATAAATAACTATTGGTGTTCAAATACAAAAGTATTACCCAAAGTATCTTTTCTCATGAATGGAACGAGCTAAGTCCATGATAATGATGTCATCAAATTTATCGCATGATATTACATATGAAAAGTAAAAAGGTTTCTCAACAGTTAATATATTTTTTTAATTTATGGGATTTTTTGATAAATGTATTTGAAAAAATGTACAATATCTCCAGAACGGTTCATGCTAGCGTTGTAAAGTTTATGTCAATTGTTTTCTAAGGAAAAATTACATAATAAATGTCTATTTGAACAACTTTATTAAAGATTTTGATTTTTTGATGATTTTTTCAAAATTTCACTCGATAATTTAGGGGGATTCTGAACGTTCGATAACGTTTTTCGATAACGTTCGATAACGTTCGATAACGTTCGATAACGTTTTTCGATAACGAAATCCATTGTTTTTAATGGATTTCCGGTATTCACGGATTGTGATTTTTATACCAAATTTCATTCGAATCGCTCCATTCGTTTGTGAGATATTGTCCCCACAGACTCCCTGACACACATACATAAACATACTTTCACACACACACACATACGCACACTTTCACACACGCACAAACATCCCCTCAAAAATGTTTTATTCGTGATCAGGGATGCTTGAAACATGCTCTCCCGTCGAAAACTCGAATTTGAATTTTCGACCCCGTCATAATACTTTCCTTATACATTATGTATATAAGGAAAGTAAAAATTCATCAAAAGCACAGTCAAGATGTGGTTATGATCTTGCTACAGCTAAGGTTGTTTGAATTTATTCAAGGACTGTTTGGGTCAGACAAAATGATTTTATATGGGCTTTTGTATGTTTTTCAAAATGTCATAAATAAAGATCATGAATTCAGCAATAAGACTTAAATAAAAAAAACAATTGAATCGTTAATGCCACTTTATAAAATTTGTTTTAACACGATGTTTAAACACGTTGTTTAACCGATGTTTGACCGATGAGTTCGCCATATGACAGGATGCTTAAATTTTTTTAAAAAGATCCATATCTGGCCAAAATACGCGCTTATAAATAATGTCTCAGAACACTTGTAGATCAAGTATCTCTACTGCTTTATATAATTATTCATTATAAGAACCCTCTCTTAATGAAAACTATGTACTATACCAACTGCTAACAAAATGTAATTAATTTTCGAACCCTAGCTACCTTAATAAAACGTATAGTACCTTAATAAACATATAGTACCTTAATAAAACGTATCCGTAGTAATGGACGAGGAATCATGTTGTTCGCATTATGTACTTTTTAATTTTTTGTTGGCGTCTTAAAAAGTTTTGAACAGCAAAGAAGTTCAGTGCAAGGGTGGCTAATTTCTAGGGATGATAGACCTCGATTTGTTTTAATAATTCTAGTTAGTTTAAAAAATATGATCACAAAAATTGAAATGCGACCAAATATTGGCTTTAGAATCAATAATTTGCTATGGAATATTTTCGGAAAGCAAAATATACGAAAGTAGGCGTTCTGTGAACAATCGACGATTCAGGAAGTAGTCATTTGTATCGACAGGAATTGCAGCTTAAAATGCAAAATTCAAAATTTCTGAATTTTATATATATCATTTTCAGTTTTTGAATTTTTGTATGCTTACGTATGCTTCCATTATATAGATACTTTTTCATTAGGTTCATATTAATCATATCGAAATTATTTAAAATAAATTTTGTTATTTATATTATAAGAAAACTGATACTTAAATACTCTATCTGCTACCTTTCTTTAAAATGTGTTAACTGTCAACAAGAAAGATCAATCATGCATAAAGCATTGATTGTGAAACATTTTCCAACTGAAATGCTTTTTTATTTAAACATCTTTAAAATGTGATATATTTACCACTAATATGTTTTAAATTATCACAGTACTACAGTAATTTATAATATTTGAAAACTTAAAACTTCATCGAAAAAAAAATACGAAATAAACTTCATTCAAATGACGACATTGGAATATAAATCGTCTGCTTCTCTATGTAAAATCAATGAATATTTCATATATATCACTTATATTCCAAACTCCAGAGCTAAATAATTTTGCGTGAAAAAAATTCATCAATTTTTATACAACTCACCTTACAATCGCTTGATTTATTTACATTCTGCCTACGTTAAAATTAGACTCCGTTGTAGAAATAATCAAAGTTTAGTGATCATTAAAATAAAAAATATTGTAATTGGGCTGACACAGAATTTAGATAGCTTTACTTTTGTGTATTATCTGCCTATCTTATGACGGATATAACACTGCATATTAATTGAAACGATCTTTATACAGAGGATAAAAAATGGATGCCATATTTTATCATATATCATGTGTGTAACTATTATTTCAATTTTTTTTTTAAAAACTGCCAAACATATTTTGCTGGAATTTTATTTTACACATTTTATGTTATAATTTGAATATTTAAAATTTTCAAAAAGAATTTGTGAATTTTATCTTCGCTTAAAATTTTTTTTAAAAATTAAGTCCTATAGGGTTCAATGTATTTCATTTTTTCAACACGGGTTAAATTCAAAACTAATTGGGTGATATTATTCATTTTTACTCCCATATGTCCCACAGATTGTTTCAAGAACATACGAAACTTTCATTTTGATAAAGTAACTTTCCCAGCAGTTATCGTGCAAATAGACATACAGACAGAATAATCCAAGTCATAAACACTTTTCAACTATGTTGGAAAGTGTTGAAAGGTATTGAAAAAGGGGTTATATTCTTCTATAGAAGGGATTCTATTCTGTTTTAGTTTTCTTGAATAATATGTTCGATAACAAAATTGATTATATGTCCGTCTTTAATGAGATCAGGTTTCTTTTTCTTCATTACTCAATTAGGTTTATTAGTTTATTTGCTTAAAGAAATCTTGTCTATAATACTGGATATTACTTTGCATTTATAACTTTCATACACTTTAAAACAGCTATCCCAATAGTCTTAATGTTTTTCATTCATCTGTTAGAGCTTTTAAAATAATTATTTGTAAATATTTTGTGTTTTATCTTGCAAGTTGTAGTTTGGACTGTAGTTTGTATTTCTTTAAATAAATAAATAAATAAATAAAGTAGAAATTAAATAAATCGATTTGAAAAGTTTGCTGTTGATTAGCGTATGCGTTTAAAAGTTAAGGTTAAAGTTAAAAGTTACCTTATAAACAAGCGCCAAATTCTAGAGTTGGAGAGGGAGACCCACAGGCTTTGCATACTGGTAATTAGAAATCATGAGAAGGCGATATAAGTTATTATTGAAATTAAAATTAATTTTCCTAAATAATGGATTATCGTCAATTTTGAGTCATTTTTTAAAAATCGCCAGATTAGCAATATAGATCAAAGTTTCTCATCAAATTTGTTACTAGACGTGATGGACAGAGAGATACAGACAGCGATAAAGGTTTCTCGTATATACAGGTGGGACAAAAGTTACAAAGAGGCTAATAATGTTCAAAATCAGTCATGACCACAAGGGAATAAGCCCCAGTAACATGATTTAATATGCGACGTCATGAAAATGACCAAAATGACTTCGCTGTGGCATATTATGGCATATTACGCCTCAATATGGCATTGCAGAGACGTACTGCGACGTACTGTGACATCCCAAAGTCACAGTGTGACGTAAATCTTACGTCATTGTGAAAAAAAATGCCGTTAGGGTACGGACATACTTTGGTGGCAATTGTAAATAGTGTGCATATCCCTATAGTTATTTTAGAAGATATCTATATGATTCAATTCCATTACTTTTCGGTTAAGAATTACATTCACGGTAATAGACCGAAACGACAAAGAAAAACGTTCTCTGATTTATATTTCGAATGTCCAGGGACGATGAAGGTTTCAACGGCCCCCATTCATCATGTCTTGAAGACCAATGAATCGTACTGCTGCTATTCGGTGCCTACTGCTGTCTCGCGTCTTGTACCATTATGCTCAAAGAATTCACAAAAGAATTTATTGGCATTTTGACCTATATGGAACTCGGGTCATAAATTCTCCAAGGGTATGTCTTTTTCACAAAACTTTTAAATCTTCGCGTTAAAACGTTTTCTGCATTTGTTCGGATTCTTTCGAATTCACGATGCCGAGAGAGAGAATTATAAGATTTATTCCACAGCTGCCCAAGTGGTCGAAATAATTTTACGAGCCGGGAACTGTAGAAAAATGTATTATGATAAAAAAATAAATTCTGAATCTACTTTTTACTTTCCCTGCAATACATGGTAATGTATAGGGAAAGTATTGGAATCATGCCGAACATCGCAATTCGAGATTTCGACGGATCTACGCTTTTCGAGACCTCTAGAATACGAAAAAACTATTTTTAGCGTGACGTCTGTGTGTGTGTCTCTGTGTCTGTCTGTGCAGATTTTGTATCCACTCTAACTAAAAGACTAATTAACCGAATTTCATAAAATTTGGTAGGTAAATCATTTGTGGGCGAATCTGGCGCTGATTAGGTGGTACCCTGGTGCTGATTACATTTTGGTACGATTCGGAAAAAAATAACCTGCTTTTTTATTTAAATGGCCCGCAAAAATTGTCAGAATCTAAAATAAAAAACTACGTATGCTCAAATATATCCATTAAATGATTGTTTTATACGTAATTTTTAACGATGAAAGGAATAAGACCAACTCCATTGCACTAGGACTAGCCGCTCTTGAGATATTTTAGTTTTTTCGTATTTTCTTCACGCCACCTTCGAAAATATGTCCAGTTACCAAATGAGAACGAAAATTGAATTAAAAGTGAATTAAATTTAATGAATATATATATAACGTGGATATAAGTCTGTAGGGAAGGTCATGTGCTGCCCACATCAGATTTTTTCTCTTTGGAAGAAAGTGTTGTTTATAATTAATCCTTAAAAAAACATCAAATCCAAATAAACAGGATCATTTAAATCGTAAAAACACTACTTTTTGCAGGTACAGCAGAGCGCCAATTATCCGAATCCAAATTGTTTGAATTGACTAATTGATCCGGATGTTTGATACATAGCAAAATTCATTAATTTTGCAATTTATATATAAATTACCTCACCACCATGTATGTTAGATATTAATAATATATTAAAATGCGTGTACGAATCTAGATAAAGTCATGTAAGTTTGCTAATAAATGCAAGTAAGATTTATTATTTAAGCTATTCAAATGAAGTTAGTGATGAGTTTTTGTTGGACGAATAACTGTATAAATTATCACTAATCTCAGGATACTTTTCATTTTAAATACTACATTTAATACTATTTCTGTGAAATTCAAACATATACGAGTTGGCTTTTATTTATTTTTCTATTTTTAATTAAAAACGTATCAAACCATGCCAATACATGTATGAAGTTTCCCTACTATGGGGGAGGTTTGATAAGAAAGCAGTAGGTCATTCTAACTTTTACGGCTTGGAAACTAAGAATTTTTATTAAATGCATTGAATTAATTTCTTAAATTACAAGTGCATTTCATAATTTAGACTTTAGATATTGTTTAAATAAACTTGACATATATTTAAATAAAATCTTTCAAATAATCTTAAATATTAACATTTCTTAAATTATATAACTTAAAATATTGAAGAAAGCTATATTAAACCTCTCCTAACCTCCTCTAGTTCTACTTAACCAAACTTTACAATACTTCATACTATAAATCTGTATTCTAAAGAGAAAGAAAAAAATAGACGAAACTTAGAGAAAGATATATAATCTTGACAATTATTATTAAAAGGATATATATATATATACAGGTTGTCCCAAGAACATAGACCTCGGCTTTTATTCCTTAAATATTGATCTTAGACATATATAACAAATTACAAAGTTGCGTAAAATAAGGTACATAATTTTATGAAATCAATAAAAATTTTCAGGGGATTAAATTTGAAGAAATACAAAATTTAAATTTTTATACTGCTCCAGTACAAAAATATTTCCAATGAGTAAAATGTGCCCCATACACTAATAAGGTGATATACAAAATTTCAGCATTTAATCCTAAAAAGCCCCATAGATATGTTTAAACAAAGTTGGTGAGGGATTAATCACAAATTAAAATATTAATGTTTACAGCAAGAGTGCAAATGACGCAACACAGAAATACATAGGCAAATAATATCTGCCTCTTATCTTTAACTGATCTTTGGCATGGATGGAAAACATTTTGAACAAGCTTCGTAATCTTTGTGTAAAGTGATTATTTCTTATTGGTATGTGCAGATACTTTTGTACCCATAAACAGCAAAATTATTATTTATTTATGTAATCATTGTTTTCTTTCGTAATTTGTGTATAACCCCTGAAACGCGATCAGCCAACATGATTTTTCCCCTCTGAGAACATTGTCGATGCATCGAAAAGTAGTTTAAGTCAGCATTTTTGTCTTTTCATATCTCTGGGACTTCTTATAATAAAATGCTGAAATTTTGTACATCACCTTATTAGTGTATGGGGCACATTTTATTCATTGAAAATGTTTTTGTACGAGGGCCGTATAAAAATGTTTATTATTTTGTATTTCTTAAAATTTAGTTCCCTTGAAAATTTTAATCGATTTTCTAAAATTCTGTACCTTTTTTACGCAATTTTGTAATTTACTATATATGTCTAAGGTCAATATTTAAGGAATAAAAGCCGAGGTCAATGTTTTTGGAGCACCCTGTATATATTTACGAAGAAGATTAATTTAATCACTGCATTAAAAAAAAGATTAGTAAATGAAAGAAAGTGAAAACCAATTTGAAAGTCGCTTTTCATCAGCAAAATCGATATTTAATTAAAATTACACATATTGGTGAACATTTGCCGGTGAAATTCCTTTAAAGATCAATCGCAGAAACGGAAACTGCAAAGCGATCATCCCCCGAGTTGGAAAATATTAATTTATCCATTAATGAAGGACGCCGCTTTGAATTAAATTAATAATTTTGTTCTTTACTGGCAGCCGTGAAACTTCGACATTTTTATTTTGGAAATAGTAATACAACAATTATTAGTCCCACTTTCTGTTTTAACTTTCGATTTTCCCACTTTCCATATATTCGTTCTACATAATCTTTTGTGTTCGTTAAAGAAAGTAATAGCATTATTACTTTCCTTATATACATAATGTATAAGGAAAGTATTGTGACGGGGTCGAAAATTCGAATTCGAGTTTTCGACGGGAGAGCACGTTTCAAGCATTCCTGATCACGAATCAAACATTTTTGAAGTGATGTCTGTGTGTGTGTGTCAGTGAGTCTGTGGAGACGATAACTGACGAAAGAATGGACCGATTCGAACCAAATTTGGTACAAAAATCACAATTCGCAAACACTGGAAGCTTATTGTTTTTATACGCAATAGAATGTTCAGAACCCCCCTAAATTTTCGAATGAAATTTTGAAAAAATCGTCAAAAAATTAAAACCACTAACAAAGTTACGCAAATAGACATTTCATATGTAATTTTTTATTAGAAAACGATTGAAATAAATTTTAGAACGCTAACATGAACCGTTCTCGAGATATTGCACATTTTTCAAAAAAATTATCAAAAAGTCATATAAAATAAAATAAAGATATTTCCTATTGAGAAACATGTTCACTTTTCATATGTAATACCATGCGATAAATTGGGTGACATCATTCTCGTGGATCTAGCTCGTTCCATTCATGAAAAAAGATACTTTGAGTAATACTTTTGTATTTGAACGCCAATAGTCATTTATCTGCTGTAAGAATAACTTATTTCTCCGTCTGTAAAGCTTGGCGAGATTTTGACGACGAATTTGGAGGAATGTCGCCAACTTGGCGACTTTTTGAAATGTTGCCAAATTAACGAAAATCTCGCCAAATGGATAAAAATGACGCTAAATCAATGAAAATGACGATCAATTGTCGAAAATTCAATATCTTGGAAAGAATATTAGTATCTACTATAAGAGAAACCTATTTTTTTACTGTAAAAGTAGTAATTTCATTACATTATATAAGGAAAGTCATGTGTTGTCCACATCAGATTTTTTTATATTCACGTCACAAATTGCGTATTGTTTAATGCTATTTCAAAATGCAGGAACTTTGCTTTCGGATTACTTTCCCGATAATGCATAATACATGCAAAAGGAAAAAATTGCGATGAGCGCCAAAATCCCGAATGTCGGATTTTGATGTATTTACAAATTTAGAGCATCTCTGAATACGAATAACTATATTCTCAATGATGTACGTAAATCAGTCTGTCCATCCGGAAATTTGTGGCCATCTTACCTATCAAACAAATGGAGCAAAGCGAATAAAATTCTGTACAATTCCTTCGATCGATGAACTGATTTCTGCGGCGAGTTGACAAGTTAAGAGGTGACCTTTGACCTTAACCTAAGGTTATTGCTTGAAACCGGTTGCGTGGTAGAACTGAATTCGTCGGTCTATATAGAAGTTGAAAAATGGTGGTACATAGCAAGTTTTCTTTCTGCGATTTAGGTATTGGCTTTTCTATGCTGATGCTTGCACAGAATCTCGAAACTGGTTGCTGGATGTTAGTACCTGCGATGGTAGTGTTATTTTATTGTCGAGACCATTCCTTATAGGCAGGTTCTATGAGTGTGATCAATAAAGTTGTATCCCACGTGACCTGATGGTGGAGAGCTATCATATTTGTGAGAATTAAAGTACCATGTTTTGAAGAGAAACTGAAAAGAAAGAAGATAAATTCGAAATAAAGAAGATGAGATACTGGAAGAATAGAAGAAGAAAAACTGAAAGAACAGAAACTGGAAAGAAAGAAGAGAAACGGGAAAGAAAGAAGTGAAACTGGAAATAAAGAAGAGGAGAAACTGAGAAGAAAAGAGAAGAGAAACAGGAAAGAAAGATAAAAAAATCTAGAAAAAAAGAAGAATAGTAAATGGAAAGTAAGAAGAGAAACTGAAAATAAAGAATAGAAACTCAAAATAACGAAATTTACAATTTTCTGATAAAATATTGTCCTTTCGTGCAAACAGTATTTAAAATCACTTATAAAACTGCCTTAAAGGAAGCAGGCATATGCCAATAAGGCGATTAGCCTGCTTCTTCAAGGTCTCCTTCTCCCGCTTTCTTCTCTTCTTCTTTTTTGTAACCTTATTGATATATGTCTCATTTCTTTAAGCAAGTTTTATAAGTTACACTTTGTCTTACAATCAGAAGTTTGATTTATTGTGATTATTTCAAATGTAATACACACATATAAATATTGTCTGAAAAATTTTAAAATTTTATAGAGTATAATGTTTTTGTGTATGAAGGGTTCCCTCTTAATTCCTTATACATCAATTTAACTTTCGATTAAAGAGATCTAGATCTGCAGATGTAACTTTGTAATTGAAAATTTTGGCTTATATTCTTTCCTTTTCGAGATAGAAATATTAACTTCTTCAATTCGTCACTAGAGGCACTGAAAATTTTCTCAATCGAAAGCACATAGTCACTTTTCTATTAACAGATCCTGCTTCTGCAGCCATACAACACTTCAATGGAAAGTTAAAGGGATATATAGGGATTTAAGGGAATACCCTGATTGTGCGAGCTGTGCTTACTTTAAACTCATCTCGAAAGAGAAAAGGGTAATGGTTCATTAATTTCTCTCTCTTTCTGAACATATATGTCTTGCACATAACTCTCTTTTCGAACATATATGTCTTACATAAACGCACACAGAATGATTCTTTCTTTTTTCTGTATAAAAATTTGAAAATCCCGTTTATATGATTGTGATTTATTTTACATCTAAAGATCAAAACATCAATTTTATGACCTTCATGATTTCCGCCCTGTTCCTTAAAAAGACTCATCCTTACACGTCATCCAAAAATAACTTTCATAACTATTTTTGAGCAAATTAAAATGCATTGGTGGGATGAAAAGCGTGGTTACAGTGACACCGCCCTAGATGTTCGCTGGACGAGAGATACATCAAAAGGATATATTTTTTTTACGTCCTTTTCAAGCAGTGTTCAGAAATAGGATCAATTACAGAATGAAATATGCATGGCATTTTCTGAAATGTATATCAACTAAAATCAATAAATTTGCATCAACCTATCAAATTTGTATTTATTTTCAGGATCGAAATTGTGTATTTTTAGAAAATATTTGAGTATTTACAATACATAATATAAGTAAAAATCTGATGTGGGCAGCACATGACTTTCCCTGCAGACTTATATTAACGTTCTCTTTATTTTAATTAAATTTATTTCACTTTTAATTCAATTTTCGTTCTCATTCGGTAACCGGACTTATTTTCAAAGGTGGTGTAGAGAAAATACGGAAAACTAAAATATCTCGAGAACGGCTAGTCCTAGTGCAATGGGGTTGGTCTTATTCTTTTCGTCGTTAAACATTACGTATTAAACGAGCATTTAATGGATATATTTGATTATACCTAGTTCTTTAGTTTATATTTTGACGATTTTTGCGGGCCACTTTCCAAAAAAAAGGCAGGTTATTTTTTCCGAATCGTACCAAAATCTAATCAGCACCAGGGTGACCCACAAGTGACTCATCTACCGAATTTTGTGAAATTCGGTCTATTAGTTTTTCAGTTAGAGTGGATTGTAACACAATATTTGTATTACATGTTACATTCCAATTACGGATGCCAACCTAGCCATTTCGAAATTCCAATTGCGGATGCCAACCTAGTTAATGAGCTATTTAAATGCTGCGGAGGGAGCCAATGGCAATACAAACATAAATAAGCAGCGCATCCCCTTCTTCACTTCAACGAATCAACAACGACACTACAATGTGAAAAGAAAAAACTTTGCGAGAATGTTCTAGAACTTTCCAAGAGATGCAATTTCGACAGCGTCCTAGACGCACCTGAGGTTTTTTAGTCGACTTAAAACTTTCGAACGAGTCAGCATCATGTTTTCTTGGGTTTGTGAAAAGTGTCTATAGAATGTGAGCAACAAAATGGTAGCGAGTGCAGTTAGATGTGTAACGGTGTTCCTACATCATTGAAATAGCACGAATATGCACGTAACACAAAGAGAAAAGGTAACCAACTTTCAATTGTCACTAGTAGCACGGAAGGCACACCTTTAACAATTATTAAATTAATTGACTACCAGTTCGTATGAGTAGACCATATGATCGAGTTCGTAAATATTGAACTATAAGAACTATTCTTTATCGATTGTTTAAAGGAAACTGTTTTTAAGAAATTTAAGTCAAAGTTATTATGTGTGTAAATATATATATATATTAATGTAATATTGTTAGCACTATGTGTATTTTAATAATTGATTTAATTATAGCATAGTTACTCCAGATACAATAGATAACTATTAAGTAAATTATTAAAATAAATTGAGCAATTAAGCTTGTGTATTTCTTTATGTTTTGTGTGTTCGTAGTCCGAGCTTGAGAACCGGGAGCTTACATGCTCCACCCTTAGTGGCGGCATCATAGGTAAGTCCTATACAGGTAATTTTTGATAAGGACAATTTTACCTCATGACATGGATACAAGCTTTTGCGGGCCATTTCGCAAAAAAAGGCGGGTTCTTTTATCCCGAATCGTACCCAAAACCAATCAGCACCAGATTCGCCCACAAGTGACTTACCTACCAAATTTTATGAAATTCGGTCAATTACTTTTTTAGTTAGAGTGGATACAAAATCTGCACAGACAGACAGACACACACACACGTCACGCTAAAAATAGTTTTTTCGTATTCTAGAGGTCTCAAAACGTGTAGATCCGTCGAAAACTCGAGTTGTGTTTTTCGGTATGATTCCAATACTTTCCCTATACATTACCAAGTATTGCAGGGAAAGTAAAAAACGTGGCTTTGCGCACAATCGTGAATAAACTAGATTAACGTTAAATCCAGCTCAAATAAAAATAAAAAACATACTTACGTTTCGAAAATTGCTGGACTTCCTTCTTCATTGCAACCAGTCAGGACCAGAGCGCCCAAATGAGCGCAAGCTAGGTCGGTGAAACAGAAAATGGCAGATTATTTTATCATCGTTTTACTTCTCTTTTATCATACTAGGTGGCGCTACTATATCTGATTATATAATTTTGTCATTTCTGTTTGACTGGCATCTGCGCTCATTGTGGGAGCTCTGGTCCTGGCTTGTTGCACTGTAAAAGGAAATCCCTTGTTTTTCAAATCGTACGCATAATTTGCACTGCATTTTCGCTGTAACATAGTTTATAAATAGACAATATATGTTCACTTTCTGGTAAGTCGGACGGTCTGGGTTTCAAAACAGCAATATATGTTCAAACATAAAAATCAATCAGAAAACAAGATAATTCATTGAACAAATCTATTAAATCGAGACATTATTTAGCTAAAATATTTTGGGTAGTTTGCAAAATCCTCACCTCAGGATAATAATTCTGAACCTAAAATGCCGCAGCTCAAACGATATCCTGTAAAATAACAATCAAGGTCCTAACAACGAAGGAAGCTCATACTGATAATTTTAGAGGCCAAAAAACATATTAACTTACATCTACTTCTTCTTGTTTGACATAATCAACTAAAAATGTATGCCACACTACGGTACACTCACCAGAAACATATATAAATTTCATTCTACGCATAAGCTGCAATACTCCCTCGAAATCCCTAATAAACTCCAAACATTGTTTTTAACGATATACATCGGACACAAACGAACACGGTTTCCTTCCAGCTGCGAGAGTTACTGTCTTTGACCATCAGGTCTTAGTAAATCTTCCAAGTCGGCGACTTTCCACCGCGCATAACCTTTTAAGAATTACGAGTATAACCGATCTCATCCAAACATTAATGTTATCCCAATGTAGAATCCCCGCTTTGCCTGGCCAATCTCATGATTGGTCAGTTAAATCTGAAGTTGTAATAGGCTGTTAGTGAATTAAAAAAATCATACAATGAATGCAAATGATAGCAAACTGGTAATCGTAACTTCACACGTTGTCCATACGCACGAATTTTATAATGTTCACTGATGAATGCTCTGATATTGTAATGATTTGGTGAAAAGTGTTCCCGTGACAAGAGCTGCCTTAAATCTTGGCTGAGTCCCTAGGCATACGTAAATTCTGGGGGCCCCATAAAACTTTACCAGTAAAAAAAAGTACATTGAGCAAGGAAGATGGGGCCTAAAGTTTTGCTTCCCCAATATTAGCCATTTTGCCTATGGTCAGAAACGGCCCTGTAAAGATCCAAATCAGACAAAACACTTCAGAAGGAACAAACTGTAACTCGGATAAAGATTGAATCCACTAACGTGGGTCTGGATCTCCCGGCTCTGAGGGACGAGTAGAAGTAAAATCCTGTAGTAATAAAAATCAATATTATTAACATTTAGCTTATTTAACTTGAGCTTCGGATACCGTTGGCTTCTATTCTCGTCAAATTATTTGTTACCTTTAACTTTTCGTTTAAGTGGATCAGTGATCAATATGTAAAAAAGAAAAAAAAAAAAAAAAAAACTTTGCGCGAAGGATAAGAAAAACTTGAACAATGTATTTGAGCATAAATGAAATGAAAATTATTCTGGATACCAAAGCTATTATATTCTTCTTACAAAAGCTGACTACCGTTTTCTTGTCATTATCTGTTTGTGGGAGAATATAGTTTGAACACTTTTTTGAAGCAAAGATTGTTAAAAGGTAAGTGGACGGGAACTTCCACTTGTGGCAAGCTTAACTTGACACAACTCAAGATTACTATAAACCTTGGACACAACTGAGGTGTAGGAAAAACGGTAGGGATCCGCTAAATTGTATAATCCATTTGATAAACACTTCTGATCATTTAAAAAATTAAAAAAAAATTGTGAAACCGATGGTTTGGTGTCAAATTATTCAAATTCGAAAACGATTATTTAAGATTCTACTCATATTTTCCTATATGTCAATGGAACAAAGAATTCAAAATGAATTACGTTGCTTTGGAACAATCTAATTAGAGTATGTAAAATGACAGTAAGAAGTTAAAACTGAGTAATTAATCAGTCACAGGGTTTACAATATATTCAAACTAGCCTTGTCGCGAGTTTAATTGTCAACTTATATGTCTAAATTAGATGTTGCAATCTTAATTACGAAAATAACCAGCAGGTGATTCAATCAGTACAATAGTGACGACACCTAAATTCATTTTCTGGCCATCCATTCAATTGCTCTATGTCCTAGGATGAGTCGGATGGTCTGGGCTTTCGACACCTAAATTCAAATAAATAAAAAATTCCTAAACTAAATTTTGCTTTACTGAAATACATGTTTTATTCCAGTTATAATTTATACTTACATTAGCTACGAATATATAGTTTATTACATTTGTTATTAAGTTACAGCCTAAACCCAGTGGTCTTCAGTTTTAGCAGTCCACTTTCCCAAAATTAAAAATTTTTCACTGAATATTAAATTTTTTAATTGGGTTTGCCATATTTAAGAAAGAGTTTTTCAAAGATAGATTGAGTAGGATAACTTTAAGGCAGCGGTTTAACTAGGAATTTTAGTCACTTCAGCAAAATATGTAAAAGGAACGTCCCTAAAATTTTAGTTTGGATCCTAAAATATAAAAATATATAAGAAAATATTTAAGAAAATTTATTTTGGTGATCCCAGAATTGTGCCTCTTTGGGGGCTGATTTGACAATTAGACCAGCCCAAATGACAAAAAAAATACTAACATCATTATGTAAATGGTGAGAAACTGTCAATTTCGGCTTGTCTCATTTATTTTTTAATAACCTCTTTCATGTCTTTAATCTCTTCTTTCATTGTTTCTTGCCCGGCTTTCATCTCTTCCTTCATCTCGTCTTGACAGACTTGTGCTGCTTTCATGTGTTCCTTCACAGCTTCTTGTCCGGCTCTTATTAATTGCATAATCTTTGCTTAGCTATTTCTCAACCATTTTTCTAATTGAAGGAGTAATAACCGTTCTTCAAGTTCCCAGAAACTCCACTCCTGACGACACCAATTTGTTACGACGTTTTGTTTGGAATCCCAGATGAACATTCATGATACAAGAATGAGTCCAAATTTCTGGGTAACAAACATTTTTATGTAGACCACTAATATCCGCAAACAGAAACAATATACAGCGGATAGCGCATTAACTATCTTACTATCACTAAACAACTATCAGGAACCATAAAACCGCAATTTAATAAAATAGTATGGGAACACGTAAACTAATTAATACTTTAGAATCAAAGACAACTAAAAACAAGAAAGATCAATCATGCTTAAAGCATTGATTAAGAAACACTTTCCAACTTCAATGCAATTTTATTTAAACATGTCTAAAATGTAATACATTCCTCGGTAATATTTTAAAACTTCTCACAATAATACATTGATTTATTATAGTTGAAAACTTAAACATTCATCCAAAAAAATGAACTTCATTCAAATGACGGCATTGAAATATAAATTGCCTGGTTTAAACATCTCTAAAATGTGATATATTACTCGGTAACAATTTTAGAATTATCATAATACCACGATAATTTATTATATTTAAAAACTTCATCGAAAACAACTGAAATTCATTCAAATGACGTCATAGAAAAAATAACACGCCTGGCTCTCTCTAAAAAAGCAGCATTTCATTCATAAATAATTTCCCATTCATGTCATTCATCACAATACTATAATAATCTATTTTATTTAAAAATTAAGACCATGGAGCTATAAGTAATTTAACTCTATGCTTAAAACTTCATCGCAAAAAATCGTCCTTCTCTCGGTAAAGTCAATGAATATGTCTTTCATATCAGCTATGCAGACTCCATGAGCTAAATTCTTTTGCATTAAAAAAATACAGCAATTCCTATACAACTCATCCTACCTATTTTGCTGTTTACATTTCACATAAGTGAAAAATAGGCTTCGTTAGAGAAATAATCAAAGTTGGATGCTCATTTAAAATCAAATATATTGTCATTGCGTTGTTTCAGTATGTAGATGCACAGAATTTAAGCGAAAATAAAGAGGTTTTACGACGAATACAACACTCAATATGAATTAAAAAGAACTTTAAAAATGACGATTTTGAGACAAGATGGATGCCGTATTATATTTTGAAGTTGGTCACGTGATCGTTTCATATCATGGTCACGTGATCGCTTCATGTAAGAGGTGTAATTATTATTTTAATTTTTATTTAAAAAACTACTGAATATATTTCGCTGAATTTTTTTTTATATATTTTATGGAACAATTTGAATATTACCTAAAATTTTCGAAGCAATTTGTGAAACTTAAATCCGCTTAAAAAATGTTTGAAAAATTTGGTCCCATTGGGTTCAATGTATTTCATTTTTTCAACCCGGGTTCAATCCAAAACTAATTGGGTGATATTATTTATTTATATTCCCATAGGTCCTACAGACCGTCTGAACAACATACTAAAATTTCATTTTGATTAAGTCATTTTTACGGCAGTTATCGTGCTAACGGACAGACAGACAGACAAACACACAGACAGACAGACAGACAGACAGACAGACAGAATGAACAAAGTCATAAACACTTTTCAACTTTGTTGTAAAGTGTTAAAAATATTAAAAGTATTTATTATTAAAATCTCTTTTTAACGACGTACAAAACACAGACGATTCGTGATCAGGGATGCTTGAAACGTGCTCTCCCGTCGAAAACTCGAATTCGAGTTTTCGACACCGTCACAATACTTTCCTTATACGTTATTGTATATAGGGAAAGTAAAAATGCGACGTGGGCAGCCTATGACTTTCTCTACGTAAAGTAATGACTCCATTTGTATCATAGTAAACTAATGATCTACACTATCTAAGGGTACGTACACTCTATTGCAATATATACATGTATATAGTAAATACTTAGCCACATGCTGGTATGTTTGATTATATTTGATTTTTATATTTGATTTCTTATATATCTGATCGATTTTATATTTTCTTCTACGTCGGGCCATGTGCATTATTTCTGTGAAACAATTTACAGTAATGCACACAGAAACGTAGAATTCGCATCAACGAAACATGTATGGCCCTTGATAACGTACATGGTTTCGGAAATGCTTTTCACTTTATTCAATTTATTAATTTTCAAAAAAAATTTGGGAGCTAGAAAAGGCCTAGCTCATCGTACAAAACAATATTTCTGTTTGTAACTTTTCATCTTTAAACACATTTCTTGCATTTACACCATGTATGTTTATGCAGGGAACAAGGAGATTAGTACCTTAAATACCTGCATTATGTATCTGATTTATATGAATACTTTCATCTTAATGTGTTAAAAAAATTTATTCACCCCTCTTTACCACATGTAATTTTTATTCCATTCCTTAACTTATATATGGAATAGGGAAAAAGGGGTATTTTATAGCAATTTAGTACCTGCTTTATTTATGATGTTTTCTTATCAAGTTTTTTAAAAATATTCATCGGCTTGTCGTATAGTACTTTTGATGTCACATTTACAATTCAATCCATTTTAATTTCACTTTTGCTGTACAGAGCATTTTCTATTAATGGTCAATCTCGGGTATATATAATACAAGTAAAATAAAAATTCTTCAATTATATATATATATAAATATATATATATATATATATATATATATATATATATATATATATATATATATATATATATATATATATATATATATATATATATATATATATGTGTATGTATTTGCACCCACAAGAAATTAAGTTGCAGCTGCAAAATTTGGCATGTATGTATCGTTTGAGAAGGTATGCAAATGATTAGAATTTGGGAACTAAAAATATTTTATTGGGAAATGGACCCAAGAAGGTGACATAACTCAGTGGGATCCCGAGATGGCTGCAATTGCCGTCCTAGCCTGTCCCAGACGTGTTCTATTGGTGTTAGTTCTGGGTAAATGGATGGACATGGGAGGGCATTAAATCCTCGAAGACATTGTTAAAAAACTCATTTAGCATGTGGTTGAGCGTTGTCTCATTGGCAAATGGAACCTGGGCGACTTAACAGCCTAGGCAGAACAATCGACTGCAGAATGTCATTGACGTACATTTCAGCACAACTAGAGGCGATCGCTTGTCTCACGAGATGGCTCCCTAGACTGTCACATCACGTGTGATGTCCGTTTGCAGCTGGACAACAAATGCTGGATCGCGGCGCTGGTCAGTTCCCCTCCACACACGTACACGTCGGTTATCAACATTGAGACAGAAGTGGGATTGGTCACCAAAGACTTCATGCTTCTAATCGAACACTGGCCGAGCTCGGCACCAATCCAGACGTTTTTGCCTATGTGGACAGGTTGGTGGCAGGTGCCCTAATGGACGTCGACAACTAACCTAACCTTCTGTCAGTCGTCTCCGAATAGTATATCTTGATACAGGATGCATGGAGGATGGCAAATGTCATCGAAGAGGTGATAGCGACGACATTGGTGTGGACGTTGTTTCTCTCCTGACTGTACGATCCTCGCGAGCAGTTATCTGTCTAGGCCGTTGTGAGCTTCTGCGATGGTTACATGTGCCTTCTCTGATCCACTGTTACTAAGACCAAGCAACTACTACATCTCTTCGATCAAGATGGCGAATGATACGTCTGTTAGACCGATGAGAGTCCCTTAATCCTATGATGCGACCCTATCTACATCCGACAATTTTTCATAGAGCCGTTGGGCTTATCTGAAAGTCATCTTTGTATACAACTTACAGTATCAAAGCAAAAAATCCTGTTCAAATATCCATGAGTGAGAATACCGGTCGCTTTAAATACTACACAATGCGTCGCTCTTATGCCAGTTGTATGAGCCCTATAACATCATTAGTGCTGTAAGTTTGATCATTTGCATAACTCGTAAAACAATACTTGCATGCCGAGTTTTGCTGCTGTAGCTAAAATGTTTTATGGGGGTATATATTGTTTTATGGGTGCTAAATTGTGTTATGGGTTCTTTTAAATCTTGGAATGTTGTTTGAAAAATTTATAACTCGCGGACTATTGTGTTTTAATATTTTTACTTTCCTTATATGCATCTTATAATGTATAAAGAAAGTATTGTGAAGGAGTCGATATTCCAATTCGAGTCTTCGACGGGAAAGCACGTTTCTAGCATCCCTGAACTTGAATCAAATGTTTTTGAGGTAATTTTTGAATGTGTGTGTGTGTTCATGCATATATGTGTGTGAGCACGCGTATATGTGTGTGCGTGTGTATATGTGTGTGCGTGTGTATATGTGTGTGTGTGTGTGTGTATGGAGACGATATTTCATAAACGAATAGAGCGATACGAACGAAATTTGGTACTAAAATTACAATCCGTGAATACTGATAGCCTATTGTTTTTAAACGCAATCGAATGTTCAGAACCCCCTAAATTTTCGAGGGAAATTTTGAAAAAATCATCAAAACATCAAAACATTTAATAAGGTTACGCAAATAGTCATTTCGTATGTAATATTTCATTAGAAAACGATTGACATAAACTTTTGAACGCTAGCATTAGCCGTTCTCGAGAAATTGCATATTTTTGAAATAAATGTATCGAAAAATCGCATAAAATGAAACATAATATTAACTATTGGGAAATGTGTTTACTGTTCATGTGTAATATCATGCGATAAGTTTGGTAATATCATTCTCGTGGATTTAGCTCGTTCCATTCATGATGTCACGCAGACAATTATTATCACGCGGACAGGTGCGGACCAACATTTTATGTGATACGAGAATAATAAGATATTTGTAAGTTGTAATTAGTAAGAAGCAAATATGCTAAGCCGTGATATATCTTAATTCAACCCAGGTTCTGTTACGAAATTCTTTCGTCCAGGAATAAATTCAAGGATGACCCGAAGCAAATATTAAGCGCAATTTATATAAATTAAATTCTTACCTTGTAGGCGACATCTTTGACTGAAAACATGTTAGTGCACAATATCAAGAAACAAAGACAAAAATATAAATAACCACACAGGTTTAAGGATAAATCATTATTCTTTATTAATATTGTAATTAAGATTTGCAGTAATTAAAATGGAAAACTGAGTTATTATCAGCACAACATTAGGTAACACTGGACTCAGAACCGAAGTTAATTTATTTGCTGTCACAAAATAGGAGTACGTTATTCAATAATGTGATAGGAAGTGGCACAGCAACACTTACACAACTGATAAACAGTATAATTTATGGCATGGTCTTAAACAAAAGGAAGAAAACCCGCACTCAGAGATACTAATCATGAAATAATTTGGAAGATCATGTTATTATAAATTACTTGATTTAAGAAGATAATTAGATATAATTTATAGACGGAAGCCAGAGTTTATGTTAAAGATGTGTAGAAACTTTACTAGTTATGCTTCCGTAAAAACTGGAGAGTAGTTGTAGTGAGACCTCAAAGCACGTGGTTGAGCAGACATCAGAGGCTTACCTCTGCCGCAATGTCATCGGGAGTGATACCCGTACTAATGTAAATCCTTCACACCTCGTACATAGGAATGCCACAGGCCCAGACAGGACTCGGCTTCATACCGCTCCTTTAATCATCAACGATCAGACCCGGCAGAAATGGACCTCGGGTCAACGTCGGATAATCGTCGTCAGAGTCGAAGTTATATGCAAATAGATGTGCGACGAAGTTCCTCTCTTGGCCAGAGGACGATGGATCTCGATGTCCGTCGGCGATGATGGCAACCCCTTCCCATGCCCATGGGAGGCCAGGATTCGACTTATGCCTACTCCCGCACTCCGTGGTGGGCAACATATAGAATATGGTCCGGACTGACCGGATGATGCGGCAACCAGACAGGAAAGAGAGCCCCGAATATTCTTTGATGCAGCTTTTATACGCAAGAGCGGATTCAGAGCTCAAAAAACACTCGAACCTGAAAGAAGCCCAATTCTATCCATCCACCAATCACAAATCTCTATACTTTCGAAATTATTCCCTGGGTCGAGCATTGCAGCCTCACCGCTGGGCCTCAATAACAAAAAGAGCCGTTGATATTTCTGCAGAATCATTGTGTTAAAGTGCATACCTTTCATTAATATTACCAGGTCGCGAGCAAAGCCAGACATTTGCTCTGCCCGGGACAGGACCTTGAATTTTAACGGTCAAATATACTTTTCTCTGAGTGCGGTTTTACAGATTAATAAAATGGCGAAAAAGATATTTCTTTAGCATAGAATAATTGTAGAATAAAATGAATTTAATAGACAAGAGGGATAATTAAAACAGGGTTAAATTGATATAAAAATATAGAATCTTAACATATAAAATATAAATTACGATTTTTACATATGTGACGCGAGATTGCGAAATCTCGTCACGACAATGAGAAAAGTTTCTTTGGGTAGCACTTTTGTATTTGGACATAAGTAGTTAGTTGCTTGCCATAAGAATGACTTATTTCTTCGTCCATATCGCTTGGCATAACTTTGGCGACGAATTTGCGGAATATCGCCAACTGGGCGACTCTTTAATATGTTGTCAAATTAACGAAAATGTTACCAAATTGATAAAACTGACTCTAAATCAATGAAAATGACCGCGACTAATTGTCGAAATTTCACTATCTTGGAAGAATATAAGAATCTACTATAAGAGTAACTAATTTTTCCATCCGTCACGTTTGTCAAAATTTTGATGAAGAATTTGTTGAAATATTTCCAACTTGCTGACATTTCAAATGCTACCCAGTTGATAAAAATTCCCCGAATTATTAAAATAGGTGGTAAATCAATGAAATGACGAATAATTGATGAACATTCAGTATTTTGGAAAGAACATAAGAGCAGACTATAAGAATAACCTATTTCTCCGTTCTTCCGTCCGTAATTTTTAGCGAGAAATTTAGCGGGACGTCGCAAACTTAGCGACCATTTTATATGTTGCCAAGTGACAAAAATGTTTCCAAATTGATAAAACTGATGCCAAATTGGAAGTAATGTTTCGTAAATTCTGATTTCCGGCATATGAAGGGCGTACCTTCTAGTATAAGATATGCTTTTCTCTCCGTTTGTCTGTAATACTAGGCCATGCATTTGGCAAACTTTGCGAATAATCTTGCAAAGTATCGCCAACTTGGTGATATTTCGTTCCAGATTGACTTAAATATCGTCAAAATTGCAAAAATAACACCAAACTAATGAAAATGACGCCTAATTGGTGAATTAATTATTAAAATATTTTAATATATGGACAATATCTCTTATTGAGGATGCTATCAATATAGATAATTGTTTATTTAGAGTTGCGCGAAATAAAAGTTAATTGGGTACTTTGAAATAGTTTTACATGTTGTCATCTGGAAAATCGCCAAATGTACAATTCAACGTTAAAAACACGGTACTGTGAATTTTATACATTATTCTTTGACAATAAAAGAAGTAAATTCATTGCATCATATAAGGAAAGCCATATTCTATCCACATCTGGTTTTCGTTTTGTTGTATGTTGAGAACGACTATGTGCATAGAATTCATTTTTATACCATCCTGCACAAAAATAAATATCCTAAATTTTCTTCATTAACTACTTTGGTGTACAATGAGTGTACTAATGTTGGTGTACAATTACAGCAGACACGATTTTATTATACGTATTTTATCAATGGATCTATTTATAGCTTTTGATTCCATTCTGGAAACTATGACAACTGAGTTACGTTCCAGATACCGACGTCGTTTGTTAGATATCATTTAAAAAAAACTATGAAAAATGTAATTTAACAATTAATTAATTTTCATCTTAAAATGTCCAAAAGCATTTAAACTGAGGCAATATACAAGGTTGGCAAATGAAATATTATTTTACATGCCGAAATTTTCACGTTGACAAAACTATAAAATGCACCATTTTTATGCTTAAATTTGAAATGGTTTTTGATATTCCTAACTTTTATTAAATATGTAGGCGTACCATTGAGTGAGCGCTAGTAAATTTTGTCTGCGCGAAGTGTGACTTGAAATGACTCGTAGATTCCTTCTCCAAAGATTTTAAAATAGTGTAGTTTTCTGATGGTGTTATTTTGAGCTTAACATCAGCATTTATTCATCTTTGTATGACATTTTAAACTAAAGAGACAATTATCCAAACCGCACTAGAAAATCAACCTTAAAACGTTTTTAAAAGCTTTATATCTAGCAAAAAGGCGGGTTTTCAATGGGCTCGAGCACATGAAGTATGCGAACTGTCGAAAGCCCAGACCGTCCGACTCGTCCAGGGACATGAGCAGCTGTTTGGACGGCCGGTAAGTATGCAAACTGTTGTTGTTGAGACTCAGACCGTCCGACCTTCCAGAAAGGTGTAAGGTAACTGTTTGGACGGCAGGGAAGTACCACCCAATTTGGACCGGAACCCAGTGGGGGAGGCACTCATTGGGACCGTATCCTCCTTCCCCTGCCACCAAACTCTCGGAAGGACTTACGGATCCACATGCTTCACTTGCTCGTACTCCGCGTGAACACTGCGGCAGTTTTGGCAGTGGCGGAAATCGAACAAGGGCCTACCGAGTGCAATTCCCGCGCACTAATCACTGGGCTACCGCGCCCAGTAGTTAGCCCGTTGTTGTATGCATGTTTGCGAACTGTTGTTGTTGTATGTTTGGACGGCCGGGAAGTTTGGACTGTTGTAACTGTTTGGACGGCTGGGAAATGCCAACCAATTTAGACCGCAACCCAGTGGGAGAGGCATCCACTGGGACCGTATATCCTCTTTCCCCTACCACCAACTCTCGGAAGGACATACGGACCCACATGTGTAACGTTATTGTACTTCGCGTGAACAGGACGGCAATTTTGGCAGTGGCGGGAATAGAACCCGGGCATACCGAGTGTAATTCCCGCGCGCTAACCACTGGGCTACCGCGCCCATGTATGCGAACTGTTGTTGTTGTTGAGACCCAGACCGTCTGACTTACCAGAAAGGTGTAAGATAACTGTTTGGACGGCCGGGAAGTGCCATCCAATGTAGACCGGAACCCAGGGAGGGAGGTATCCACAGGGACCATACCCTCCTTCCCCTACCACCAAGCTCTCGGAATAACTTACGGACCCACATGTTTAACGTGATCGTACTCCGTATGAACTCGGCGGCAGTTGTGGCAGCGTGCAAATACAGCGTGCAAATCACCGGAAATATGCCAACCCGAATGCGTGCGCCCGAAATATGCCAACAGCACGCAGTGTTCCCAGGTGGTCACACACCCGATGCTGCCTGACTTCGGTGATCTAACGAGAACCGGTGTTTTCATCACGGTACACGTTGGCCATGTATGCGAACTGTTGAGACCCAGACCGTCCGACCTACCAGAAAGGTGTAAGGTAACTGTATGGACGGCCGGCTGTATGCGAACTGTGAAAGATTTCAAATTAAGACTTAATGTAGCAAATGATTATGGAAATAGAAGCAGATAAAAGATTAATTTCAACATATGAGAATTTTAATATAATAGAGCATACAAGTTTTTAGAATTTGAATATTGAGTTACACAAATAAGAATGCAGGAAAATAATGAAATCGAAGCAACACAATCAAATCGAAAAAACGTATTTTATATACAGGAACATGTTTAAATCACAATGCATGCCAGTATACACGTTTTGATTAGTTTTTTATAAGTTGGTAATTACTTGTTATTTGTAAGAGGGGTGGTGAACATGCGTAGTTTAAAAATGGGCGTTTCGCCCTGTTACAGTTTGTTTTAATAACTGAAATCATGGCTCTGCAAATCTGAGTGCAATTTCACCCATGTGTGCATAATTTAATCTTCCCAGCTATTGCATATTTTGATAACAAAAGGGATAACAAAATATAGGAAAATATTGATTTTTCTTTAATAGGAATTGATACATAATAATGTTAATTTTCACATCTAGACTTCTTATTTTCTTTCCTATTCTAGTGCTATTGGTAGCACGAATTCTAATGTTATTGATAGCACGCATTTTAATGCTATTGATAGTACAAATTCTAATGTTATTGATAGCACAAATTCTAATGTTATTGATAGCACGAATTCTAATGCTATTGATAGTACAAATTTTAATGCTATTGATAGCACGAATTCTAATGCTATTGATAGCACGAATTCTAATGCTATTGATAGCACGAATTCTAATGCTATTGATAGCACGAATTCTAATGCTATTGGCAGCACGAATTAACCCAAAACTGTAGTTAATAATGGCATGTTTCTATGATTAATCAAATCGTTCCATGTAAATTTCTTTTTGTTTCATTTTATTACCTTTTTACTCAAAATTAGAAGTCAAAGACGTCTTTAAAAAGCGGCTAACTTGAAATAGTTATTTTTAAAAGAAAAGATTCATTATTGTAAATACCGTTCGTAAGGGACATTAATCATGATAATTATCCTAGTAGAAATTAAAACGTAATGATGTAAAGAAAACGGTGATTAGAGTGATACCGTCTTATATGTTTACTGCACAAGCAATAAATCAAAAGGTAATTTTTTTAAAATTATTTTTATACCAGTGCTTAGATTAAAGTTAAAATATTATTATGAAATAAATACAATTTTCTGATATTTATTTCAATTTAGAAATAAAATAGAAATAGTGATAAATAATTCGGAAATGAAATAAAATTTGATAATTACTATTTTGAGTAAAATACTTTCTGGAAAAACTACTGCGGGGGGGGGATATGTTGGGGAAGAATCGGTTCTTCGCTGAGAATTGCGCAAGTAATATCAAATCATAACGTCTTTAAAATTGCGATTCTGCGGGCAATTTGCATTATTTCTTGACCAGATTGGACTTGTAAGAATGCCAGATCTTTGACCTTTCTAAAAATGTAAATTATTAGTCGAAATTATGAGTAGTTCTTACGATGGGAGGATTTAAAAACGAAAGTTGGTTTTTTTGAACCGAAAGTGACTTTTGTTTTAAAATCATTAAAAAATATTAGAAATCAAAATTGAGATTTAAATTAGATATACTTTTACTCGCAATTGTCTTCTCTTTCCGGTGGTAGGATTTGTTTTTTCTACGACGTCTGGATCGTGGAGAAAAAAGGGCAAAAACGGTCAAAATCGCATTAAATAACTAAAAAAAATAAAATTTTAAAAATCGGTTTTCACGTGTCCCCTTCCAACCCCCCGGGTCTCCGATTGCCAAATTTCGTAGCTCTCATACACGCGGTCGCTGCACGTATAGTGTATAAGACAGGCAGACAGACAGACAGACATTGTCTTTTATTATTTAAGATTAATAAGTAAGTACACATTTTATGAGGGATTTTAAGCATAAATAAATGGACATTATTGTTTAATAATTATCACAAGCCGTTTTCAACATATTCAAATTTTCACTTTTCTGCAGGGAGCGTGATATCCTTCAAAATAGTCAAGCAAATTTCATGTAATAGTGTAGGCTCAGTTTAATTGGTAGAAAAAAGAGTTGCGATTTCCAGTGAAATATGATGAAAACAAAGCGCAAATTTGTTATAATTTGTTAAGATCTAGTTATGAGAAAGCTCTAGTGTGTTATAATTAAGATTTAATTATTAAGAAGCTCTAATTTGTTAGAATTTTTTAGGATTTAGTTATAAGAATTCTCTATTCTGTTACTAATTTTTAAGATGCAGTTATAAGAAAGCTATAATTTGTCATTATTAAGATCCAGTTATATGAAAGCTGTAATTTGTTAAAATGAAAGATCTAATTACACTCACGGACAATGCATTTACATTTTTTTAAGCATAAATCTTCATCTAATTGCACTTGTAATGTTTATGGTGATGCCGACCACTTTGTCTTTAACTGTCCTTTTACCCTCCCCTTTCACCTTTCCCGTTCCACTGATGCCAACTCTGCGGCTTGGTTTTCCAGGGTTCTTAAAAACAAATCTTCTATTTCAAAAATTAAAAATTGTATTCTCACTGCTAGGGAGATTTCTAACAAAATTGCTTGATCAGCCTGGGGGTCCCCCCTGGTCTGTGAATCCTTCACTGCTCCCCACACTTTCTAAATCTGTTTTATAAAACCTGCTCCCTGTGCCTTGGGCACAATAAGATTTTATATTCACCACCTCCTGTAACTCATATGGTTTAGTTTTTATATTTGTACATTAACAGTATATCAATCCTAATCTTTTCGGTATGTATCAAAAACAACCATTGTGTATATATACTTTGATCATGCTTCTTTATGTATATATACCTAATATGTATCATCCATTGTATATCATCCATATCTAATTTGTATCATCCATACCTAATATGTGTCGTATTTTATGTATCATCCTTAAAGAATATATACCTAATCTTTTCGGTATGTATCAAAAACACCCATTATGTATATATACTTTGCATACATCCTAACCCGGATTTTTATAATTATATTTTCTCACCCTGACTTTATTCCCTTACATCCTCGGTTTCTCAACTTATACTTTGGTTTTTCATCCCCCAACTGTCATGTGTTTTTGTATATATAATTTTATATGTAATTTTTGTGCTTTTTTTTTGTATTTCTGTGTATTTTATGTATTTCATGTTCTTCTTTTCGTTTTGTTTTGTTTTAGTTGGTTTTACTACTTTTGTGCTTGGGTTTTTTCCCTTCGGGGTTTTCCCCTCTTTTCTTTTTTTTCCTTCTTATGTCTCTCTTGTATTGTATTGTATTGTTTTTATGTTTTGTTTTGTCGTTGCCTTTCTTTTATTTGTCTTGTTGTAACTGTGTTGTGATTCAATTTTAACCTGTTTTGTAATGTTTTGGATCTAAAATAAAGTTCCCGGCCACACACTTAGCTACAGTAAACCTTCGGGTCTGTCGTGTGGTCTGGGTTTTCAACACTTCAACTCACGGACAATGCAAGTTGCGCACCAAGAAGAAAACATGGTACAACCACGAAACGATGTAAATAGCTAGAGGGTGGGCTGCTGTGCAAATGATACTAGTCTGCTGTGATTGCGCATGACCGTACACCCGTGAGTGGCGTGCAAGCATGAGACAGCGGCCTTATAAATCAGCGTAGTCGACGCCCCATCAAAGCCAGAAGCTTCGGCCGTGGGTAGACGCCAGATACGTCGATATACGTAACTAACGGATTTCGAGACCTGATCATCGGGCTGAAAACCGCAAGGTGGTCAGTGCGCCGGATAGCCCGTCACGTTGATCGTTCGGACTATACCGTCCGATGGTGTTGGGAGCACTGGCTACGGGACGCCACCAAGACAAGGAGAACCGGCTATGGACGGATCAGGCATACCACGAGTAGAGAAGATCGAATAATCGTGTGGCAGACCTTTTAGAGCCCACGGCGACCCGATCCGCAATACAGGCACACGTAGCGGCTCCTGTGTGCCCAAGAACCATATCTAGACTCTTGAAGGAAACAAATCCGCGATCACAGCGTCCCTTACGTGTTCTGTCGTTAACACGGGAACATTGGCGGCTCCGGTTGCAGTGGTGCCGGGCTAGAGCAACGTAGAGCGCCACAGATTGGCAATGTGTGGTGTTTAGCGATGAGCGCCGCTTCGTTTCGGGGACGCATCATGGGTTGGGGAATCATAGCCTACGACAGCCGATCCCTTTTAGTAGTGGTATCTGGAACATTGACGGATCATCGGTACGTGGATGAGATTCTACGATCCCATATTCTCACATTCGTTGCTGGGGATTTTAGGTGCGCAATTCCAGCAGGGTAATGCCCTGTCGCACACGGTTCGGGTCGCCCAGGTCTACCTGAATCATATCTAGACACTTCTGTGGCCTTCCCGTTCCCCAGACCTGCCCAATATAGAACGTGTTTGGGACCAGTTAAAAAGCCAGCTGCCTCGTTGCCGCAATCTTCGGGATTTGGAACGTAACACCCAACAGGTGTACAATGCAGTGTACATTGAGATGAGGCAGAAATTCACATAAATACACTAGTACCACTTACCATAGTGTCTCCAGTTGACTCAGTGATCGTATAAGTGATAGCTAAAATATTGAGTACGTTGCGTTTGTATTCAGAAACTGGACAATTTTGTGGCTAATACTTTTATTACACATATAAATTATGAAACAATTTAATTATACACAATCATTAAACATTGAAGTCATCCCTAACTTGACCTCATGGTGTTCTAAGTTATTTGGCAATTGTTTACCATAATTATAGTTGATTTAATTCACTTAATTCTAACTAATATTGCCAGGGGGTTTCCAATCTCAGAGCTTAACTGAAATGATAAAATTTATTAGCATTACATTTGAAATTCAAAGCCATAATACCTCCAACACTAGTGTAAGGACTTGCTTATCAAAAAATTACCACCTCCAAAATGCATATGGCTAGGGTGCCAAGGTTAGGCGATAATGGAACACAGGACATACGGGCACACGGTTTCAGACCTTTCGGAAGGATTGGGAGTTCATCAGGGGCTTGTAATCAAGGTCCGCTATAAGCTCCACCGTCCAAATGTCGGTTGGCTTTCTGGGGTTCACCAACTGGAGAATATATATACTCGACGGCCGATGCCGGTTGGTTCAGCGCTGGTTCGCGATCCGTGGAACGTGCGGGAAAGACAATGCCGGTTGGTTGTTGTTGTTGTTGAGACCCAGACCATCCGACCTACCAGAAAGGTGTAAGGTATCTGCGATGCCGGTTGGTCGAAAACCCAGACCACTCGACTCGCCCTAGGGCATGAGCAGCACATTGAGTGGCCGGACGATGCCGACTGGTGTAAGATCCCGTGAAAAACGGTACCTTTGTATGCACCAAGATTCTGTCTAATCGCTGACGGCTAAAATGCTAAGGGTCGGGTTGCCTGCTGTATACGGGCCCCGCGTTGTGACAAAAAAGGCGCTTTCGCTGCTGCCCGATGATAGTTATCAAAGATCGTCTGGTTCCAACCCAGTTCAATTTGCCGGAAATTGCCTTAGGACATTATTGATACCTATTCTTGCCGGAATCGGAGCTCTACTGGTGTAGATAAGTTTCAATAATGGTGCATAAAATTCTGTTTCCTGCGGTAGGGGTGTGACAACCTCTACAGAAATAGCAGAGGCTGTAGGTTTCCAGATTCCCGTAGAATGCAAATATTTGGATCGGCTTCGATCCACTGCCGGGGCAAGTGATGAGAAGTGAGACCCTCTCTCAAGAAAATGAAAATGAAATCTGACTTAAACTTTCTAAATTCGGGTCCACGTGTTGTGGAGAGTGAAACAGAAATGGGATGCGAAGTTTTCCCGTTCGGTTATTTGTTGCAGCACTGCTGCGTGAAAATGGGTGGGATGAATTTGCGAACTATATATTGGATTAAGGGATAAGTCTCATTTTGTATACGTACCAATAATATCCGATGACCTGCGGGTTCCAAATTGCCAGGAGGAGTCGTCTGAGTCCGGAGTGACTTAACATTTGACAGGGGCCACAATTTTTAAGGGATTTGTCGTTTCAATTTTGACATTTACTTCGACATCTCATAGTTGAAATTGCATGACCTCTGTCTCATGTTATTCAATCCTCGGCACCAAACTGTCCCATCGTATCTGTGAGGAAGCATCGTGCTAGCAATTAAAACTTACTGTACACTTTTACTACGTTGAGTTATAACTCTTCACTTATGTATGCGTCCAGTCCGCTAAGCATGAATAATGTTTGCACATCGTGTAAACATTGTGCTGTACTTTATCTCATACAAAAGCAAAATATTTCATGCAAATACATTCTATGTCCTATTTATCAGCTTCCAAATAAACTACCAAAGATGTCCTCATACAACTTCGCCCTCTTTAAAATGGACTCATCATTTCATTTGTCATCTAAAAGGAACATCCATCATAATTTTCCCGCGGAAATTAAAATGCAATGGTGTAACGGGAAAGGGTGATTAGTGTGATACCGCCCTTCCTTCTCGCACGGCAAGTAATAAATCTTAGAGATTGATTTTTTTATGTTTTTAAGAAATGTTCGGATTGAAGTGATTTTTAGAAATGAAATATGTATGGAATTATCAGAGATTTATTTTATTCTGGAGCCAAGACGGATGAATTATTAATTCTTGTCGGGGCCTGCAATTTATCTAAAGAATACGGTATTTTAAAAACCGTTAAAAATGGAATATTAGTTAATTGAACATGTTTAGTAAAATGCAAAAAATTAAAATAAAATGGACGTTTCACGTGAAATAAAATTAAATATAAAAACGAAAAACGTGAGACTAAAAGGGTATGATAATTGCTTTACAGATTTATGTTTTTAAATAGCTCTTAATAATAATAATAATAATAAATGATCTGAGTAACCATGGCTTGTCTTACAGATCCAAATGCATTTTCTCTATTTTTCTTTCACAACTGAGTTTAATTGCAACAAAACAACACGGATAATTATTTGAATTTGTAGTTTTAATTCAATTTTTCTTTTATTTTGGCGACTAGACGTATTTTCAAAAGTGTAAAAATGCTGAAAAGCTGAAATATCGATAGAACGATTGGTTCTAGCGTTATGAGATTGGTCTTATTCTTTTTGCAGCCGAAAATGACGTATAAAATAAGCATAGGATTGATACATTGGAGTATACGTAGTATTGAATATTTTAGATGTTGAATATTTCTGGCAAAAAGGCAGGTTTTTCTTTCCGATTCGTACCCAAAACTAATCAGCACCAGGGCTACCTACAAGTGATTTATCTACCAAAGTTTGAAAAATTATATTAATAGCATCTGTGCTCAGGATATCTGCTGAGGAAATCGGAGTGTTACGGAAAATGTAAACAGTTTGTACTTTTATATCTCCGAACCTAATGCATAAAAATGTCAATAATTTTTTTTTGTCGAAAATAGGGTACAGATTATGAAGATTATACATATATATATATATATATATATATATATATATATATATATATATATATATATATATATAAAGACAAAAGGAATAAAAGGAATAAAAGGAATAAAAACTGCATAGAACCAAAAGAGGCCGTGCGGGGGGGGGGGGTTGTGACCCTCATTTCTTGAAATAATTTTAAGAACTTTGCACCTGCTGCAGCAGGTTCAATGGTTCTGTCGGCGATTTCCCTAAACGCTGGCAGAATTTGATATTCGCACGTTGTTCTTCAAACGGCATTTGCTTTTTCGACAAAAGCAAACGACTTCAGTTCACTAACACGCATTGTCTGGAAAAACACCTGCTGCTTCCTTTTCACCTGTCGCGTCACATGTGCCCCTACGCCACAGTAAAATAGCTCCCCTCTCCTCCAATCAGGGTCGTAGATATCAGCACAATCTCCAAACTGTTTGATCCTACCTTGTATATATATATATATATATATATATATATATATATATATATATATAACACTTTTCTAAACACGGTTTTGAAAATATCACTATATATATTTTGGATATAAAATCAAATACAGCAGATAGGATTTATTTTGAAAACTACTATATTTAATCAAATTGTACTCTTTTTTCATATGGATTAAATCAAATATATCTAAATGGTAATATTATAAAAAATTGTTTTGTAAATAATAAATATTCTATTTTTAATCACCTTTTTTTTAAACCCCATTTAAATAATAATAAATCAGTCAAATTCAAAAGATTTAAATGTGGTAAAGGAAACATCTTACAACATGATGTTAAAGCGCTGAGATAATGTGTTTACATAATCAATTTAATAAAATTTTTCAATGGAAATTAATAAACTCCTGTTTTTTTCCGGTAAAGAAAATACATTTAAATAAAGTTTATGCAATTTCCTTAAAATTAAATCTTGCTAATGAACATTTTAATTATATTTTCTATGATTTGCTTATTACAAGATCAAAGTATTTAAATTTAAAACTTAATCAATTTCATAATAATATGTTTACTAATTCTCACTGTGTAATCTCTTTCAAGCATACCATTTATAATTCTGTAAATTTTGGTTATCTATTTAACAAGTTCAAACATTTAATGCCTACTGGAGATTTGATTGTATCTAAGATTATTAAATACAACAAGCCTATTGGTAGATCTATATTTATTTATAATGAATTTCCCAATCTCTCTTTATAGACCATGATTCTAAGTCAATTTTAGATAATGAATGTATATGTAAAGTAAACGATTATGCTAATTTTCTCAATCTAAACTTGGGGCATATAGTTACAGGAGACTTAGATATAGTTATTCATATCATTATGTCTTTCGGCACTAAATTCAGGTTACCATCTTGTAATAATTCATTTGAAGTTTTAAAATCAATTAATCTTGATAAATATATATATGAATTAGCTTCTAAATATGTTCTGCTTTTAGAGGCATTTAATATGTGGGAATTTGCTGCATTAGAATCTATTAAAAATGCTATTAGTAGTATTAAATTGTCTAGATCTATATATAATATTGATAATATTAAACACTCCATTAATGATTTACAAAGATCTTTTTTTATCACCTATGTTGACAAAGCCTCTAATAATTATACTATTATCTGTAAAAAAAATTATATACAATTTCTGTTAGATTTTTTTAAAAATAAGTCTTTTTAAACTAGATTTACATTCCATTAATAGTATCAAATTGAAACTTATCAATATGTATAGTGATTTAAGTATTAAATATAAATTTCTGAAATTTCCATATATAGTGCTTATTCCTAAATTTCATAAAAATCCTATTAAATTTAGAACAGTAACTAGTGGTCATAATACTTACTCTACTACTGCGAGTAAATTACTACAAAATTCTTTAAATCTAATAAATGATAGTTTATTTCAGTCTAGCAATAATTACCTTATTCTAAATAATAGTAAGAATGAAAGAATAAATCAAATTTTCAAATGATTCAAATTTTTGATTTTAAAGATCTTTTTAATAATATTAAGATCTCAGATCTGTATGATGCAATTTTAACTCTATATAATGCTTATATTACTAATCTATCAACTCAAACCAATTTTATAAATTTTCCTAAACTTCTTCACTTTGTTATTTTCAATAATTATATTTTTCAAGGAAATAAATTACACTTACAAGTCTCAGGAGTAGCACAGGGTGGCTGCTGTAGCAGTATGTTAGCTAATTTATACCTTTATCATTATGAACAGTCTTTTACTTCAATAGTCTTTCAGATCATCAATACATTATACAGATAAATTGATGATCTGATTTGCTTAGTATATACTGAAAATTATGTCATAGATATAGATTTCTATCCAGACAATTTGGAATTAATTTCTAATAAAGCTACTATTAGTAATAATATTAAATTTTTTGGATTTGAATCTTATTATTGAACCTTTTAATAGAATTGTTAATAATTTATATGATAAAAAATACTATTTTAATTTTAACATTAATAAAATCTTACCATTTAATTCCTACAACTCGATTCTATTGTTTAGAAATATTATACTTAATCAGATTTTAGAATTTATAGATTATCTGATAAAAAATTTCATGCTATACATATAAATAATCTAAAAAGTACCAGCAATTTATATAAATATCCCTCTTATTTAGTTAATGCTGTAGTTAAAAAAATTAGATTAGCTGGATTTTCATGAAATCTATTCATAGTTTTTTATATTAGCCTGAAATCTCCATTATCTTGTATTAATAATACTTTTATTTTTACATCCTCTTAAACATTAACCTTTCTATTTTTAGCCCCACTTTTTAGTAGCTCTGATTGTATATTATTACTTTTTCTTGCCTTTTCGCATTACTGTTATTTATTTCTTACGAATTGCAACAGTAGATCATTTCTTTTTCCTTTGCGAATGGCAACACTGGTCTCTTCATTCTGGGTTTCCGGGTTCGAAAGGTTCATGTATTTGTAGTGTGTTTCATTGAGGGTTTTTCATAGGAGCATTTTCCAGCCCGCAAAGCGACCTCCGCAATATGTCCTAAATGAGCGCTGAATCACGCTGCATAGTGCGTTTTGAGACAGGCGCATAGTACATCGACCACTATGTCCTAATGAGACTCCATATTACGCACTAAATGCCTCTTTCGCCCTCTGTGTCGCCGTAACGCGCTCTAAGCTCTTTGACATGCCATAGGTACTTCTTTAATATGACCTCAACGTCGACCTTTTCGTCGTCAGTGTGAGTGCAATACTACGTAAATGCTCATTTGATATGCCCTAAATAAGAGCGCATTCAAATGGGGGATTGTTAACGGAGGTGATGCGACTGTAAATGGGGATGCTCAATTTGCATTAAATTAACAGGGCGTTTTCAAAATGAAAATACTTGTAATAAAAAAAAATACATGGACGTGTTGTTTTGTCTTTTATCGTCTAGTTTGGATTGTCCTCGGAGCTCATGATGAGTTTCGAGTATGTAACTGATGTCACATCATAGTAATCGCAACCAAGTCGCCCTGCTTCCCAAACGGATATACAATGACAGGGTAAAATTTTCGACCTCGCTCTTATGCGGAATACTGAGGTTTGTTAAAATGTAGCGATAGATACACAAATATCTTAAAACCATAACTAATGAATAAATGACCCGAGGAACATTGTTTTTTTGGATCAGTTTGTAATGTTCAATCAAAAGTCTATTAAATTATGCAAATGGGATTGTCAGTTAATTTTTCTATATCGGAATATTGGAAACTATTACTTTTTTAAAATACGGAAAGTATATATGTTATAAGAAGTCATGAAAACCCGTGTATTAATAATACGGATTCCGCTCAAGCCTTTTTTGAAAGTTAATTTTTCGAATTTTCCAATGTTGTTAAGCTGGAAAATCAGCGATAAAAATTTTTGATCGTTAAGGCCCCTATTTGAGCGAAAATCACTCTAAATGGCACTTCCACTTTAACAACAGCAAAAAAACTCCTTTGAATTAAATAGAATCTCATTGAGATTTATGACCACGGGCGCCTTAATGGGAGCCGATGTGCATTTGCACCAAATTCATGGTTGTATGTCACTAATATTTTTATTACATCTGCTTATAATTATAGATTATCAGTAAAAGTATAATTAGAAAGTGGTTTTCATCTACCATAAATTTTCTAAAAGTACATTAAACATATAATATGAATTCATTTATTTATCTATCACAAACACTACTCAGTGTCCAAATAAGAACGTAGTAGGAAATTGACATTAATTGAAGTTACCAGAACGAGATCGTCGACTGTAGTAGGTCAGTGAGTGCAACCCTCTGTCTAGGGACACAGTTTAATAATGTTTGTTTCTGCTTGTAAGTTACTAGAAAAAATATCCGGCGTTGCATTCGATTTAAAATGCAAATATATGATTAAAACTACACCAAAGCATTTCTTGATAACCGAACAACGCTTTTACGATCAGTCCGCTTAGAACAAAAAATAACTTGCAGCGCGCTAAAGCTAGATTTAGTCATTTTTGGATATATTTAGCTATAGAAATTTACATCTTGCCATAAATCTAGTAACCCATCGGCAGCTTCAGTATTTATAAATTTTGCTCAATCCTAATGCGATGGTGCCCTTAGATTGAGAGCTAGCTGCACCCTCTGATCAACGATCAGCAAGTGCAGCTAGCGAACGATCTTGTTTCTGATAATTTTAATTGATGCCAATTTCCTGCTACGTCCTTATTTGAACGCTAAGCAATTTTCTTGATAGTTTGCATATGAGTATAGGATGAACATTTGTTAAAGAAATTCATATTTTATGAATAATGTGTTTTTAGAAAAATTATGGTAGATAAAAACTATTTTCTAATTATTTCCAATTTCAGTCAAAACAGATATTTTTGATTCTTTAACCTCAAGCCAACTAGCTCTATCAGGTGTTTTCATAGAAAAGCAACAGACACGATGATAAAAATAAACTAAATCCTTTAAAAAGTACCATGCACATCTCAGTCCGCGTTTTTTGATTTTATACGCGATTTGTATTAACAAAAATATCGGATGCATTTAAACTATAGCTTAGAGAAATAATAGACAGATGATGTTTTCATTTCTTTTACAAAATTAACTAGAATGAATTACTCTGCGTTTACCGGATCCTAAATAAGCGTCCTCTACGTAAATAATGAATATACACATAATACCACTCAATTTAAAAATCGCACGTTTTGAAATAAATTCATTTCCTTCTTTTGTTTCTATCGAAATCTTTTAAATTCAACGCATGCGTAGTCGCGTGCAATAACTTGCCACGCATGCGCAAAATCATATACTGTTCCACATAGAAACTCCCAGTTTGTGATGCCAGCAAGTAAAAGAAGAAAATCGAGAGTGGTACCAAACATCTCAATTTTTAGGCTTTTGGTTGAAAATTGCAGAACCTTTAAAAAAAATCTTAATCTTTAGTTTTCCAATGCTGCGTAAAAGAAAGATAAAAAATAAAACATGAATATTTTGATATATATTTAAAAATAGATAAATAAATATGAAGGATTTATTTTACAATTAGGTTCAAAAATCGGCAGAACGTTCTTTAGCTTTTATGATGATGTCAAACTGGAAACTTTGTGATAATATTTTCAATCGCTGAGGAACCGATTTGTGTGAACATCGGTCAATATCGTGCTTTATTATAAAACTAACATACTAATTCAAATTTCTGAAAAAAAAAATAAAAAAAATATCACCGAGGTCTGTTGTATCGGGAATTCAACTAACCCATTACCGAATTTCGTAGTTTTCTGAAGCTTAGATTTTCCACTATAGACGATACACACACACATATAGACAGACAGACAGACAAATATCACCTTTTATTATTTATAATATAAACACCTTAATTTATCTATCTCTGGGTAACGCTTGGCTATATTTTGGTGTCGAAATTGGCGGAATATCGTCAACTTTTCAAGATCTTTTAAATGTTGCCAAATCGCCGAAAATGTCACCAAATTGATAAAAATGTAACTAAATTGGTAAAAATGACGAGTTATTGATGGAAATTAAATATCTTGGAAAAAATATAAGAATCTACTATAAGAATAACCTATTTATCCATATGTAACTCTAAGCGAAATTGTGGCGACGAATTTTGGCGGCAGATCGTCAACTTTCCAAGTCTTTTTAAATACTGCTAAATTGACGTAAATGTCACCAAATTGACAAAACTGACTCTAAATCAATGAAAATGACGACTAATTGATCAAAATTAAATATCTTGGAAATAATATAACAAAAGACTATATGAATAACCCATTTCTCTGCCCTTCCGTAATAGCTAGCGAAAAATTTGGCGGGATGTCGCAAACTTGGCGACGTTTTTAAATATTGCAAAATTGACGAAAATGTCACCAGATTGATAAAAATAACACTAAATGGGAGACAATGCTTAGCAAATTTTTAATTCCGCCAAATGACGGGTATACCTTCTAGTCCGGTATAACAGAATGCCAATGTATCAAAAGCTTTAGATATTTATTATTTAATTTATGTTGTCATTAATTTAACCAATTTCTGCAAATGCACTTTTTCTTTTCTATTTCATTATCTATTTTCTAAATTAAATGCCAAAGATGTCCTCAAAAGTTTCCGCCCTCTTCCTTGAAAGACACATCACTGCATTTGTCATCCGCAGTGATTATTCATCATAATTATTCGTCCTACAGGAAATTAAAACGCAATGACGTGACAAAAAGGGTAATTAGTGTGATACCACCCTTGCTGTTCCTGGGATAAGTAATAAATAAATTATATTTGTTTTAGCTTTTTTTTTAGAGTGTTCGAGTTGAAGTGAATTGTAGAAATGAAATATGCATGTAATTCTTTCCAGAGATATGTTATTTCGGTGATAAAATAAAAGAAATTACATCAAATATACGTGTACAATGTTTCGCATGCTTTTGAATTATGTTGTGGGGATTGGGAAATGAATTAAAAATAATTAAAATATTTATTTTAGGTAAAATTCTATAAATTACTAGCAGTATACTCCTTCTTCGGATGAAATATATTGTAAAGAAATGTAATTCACAATTTGCGGTGAATTTTTAACATTTTGAGTCTATAATTTTGGAAGTTTATAATAATCTCACAAAAATGTAAGTTGTGAATTCTTCCATGCTCAAATAATTGATAGACAGAACAACTTACACTTTTAAATATATACAAAGTCTATTTACACGTGTTTAGAATAAATTTAACGCAATTTAAAAAATCTGATGTGGGCAGCACATGACTTTCCTTATATAATGCAATGAATTTACTACTTTTACAGTAAAAAAATTGGTTTTTCTTATAGTAGATACTTATATTCTTATAGTAGATATTTATAGTAGGTTTTTCTAATAGTAGATACGTATCCAAGATATTGAGTTTTTGACGATAACTCGTCATTTTCATTGATTTAGCGTCATTTTTATCGATTTGGGGAGATTTTCGTTAATTTGCCAACATTTAAAAAAGTCGCCAAGTTGGCGACATTCCGCTATATTCGTCGCCAAAATCTCGCCAAGCGTTATGGACAGAGAATATGGACGGAGTTATTCTTATAGCAGATAAATGACTATTGCGTTCAAATACAAAAGTATTACTCAAAGTATCTTTTCTCATGAATGGAACGAGCTGATCCACGAGAATGATGTCACCAAATTTATCGCATGATATTACATATGAAAAGTGAACATGTTTCTCAACAGTTAATATATCTTTTTTTTATTTATGGGATTTTTTGATAAATGTGTTTGAAAAATGTGCAATATCTCGAGAACAGTTCATGCTAGCTTTCTAAACTTTATGTCAATCGTTTCCTAAGGAAAAATTACATAAGAAATTGCGTCACTTTTTTAAAGGTTTTGAATTTTTGATGATTTTTTCAAAATTTCACTCGAAAATTTGGGTGGGTTCTGATCATTCGATTACGTTTAAAAACTATAGGCTTCCAGTATTCACGGATTGTGATTTTTGTACCAAATTTCATTCGAATCGCTCCATTCGTTCGTGAGATATCGTCTCCACAGACTTACTGACACACACACAAACACACATACATCACCTCAAAAAAGTTTGATTCGTGTTCAGGGATGCTTGAAACATGCTCTCCCGTCGAAAACTCGAATTCGAATTTTCGACCGGTCTGCGTTTAAAAAGTTCACTTTTAACAATCTAAAAGAATATTAATACACTGGTGACACACCATGAGACTTTAAGAGCATATAAACAAAATGTATAAACTTAATACCTATATCTTTGGTCAGTTTTTCAAGAAATTTAGAAATATATTACTTTCCTTATATACATAATGTATAAGGAAAGTATTGTGACGGGGTCGAAAATTCGAATTCGAGTTTTTGACGGGAGAGCAAATTTCAAGCATGCCTGATCACGAATCAAACATTTTTGAGGTGATGTCTGTGTGTGTGTGTGTGTTGAAGACCCAGACCGTCCGACTCGTCCAGAGGACTAAGAGCAGCTATTTGGACGGCCGGGTGTGTGTGTGTGTGTGTGTGAAAGTATGTGTGTGTGTGTGTGTGTGGAGACGATAACTGACGAACGAATGGACCGATTCGAACGAAATTTGGTACAAAAATCACAATCCGTAAACACTGGAAGCCCTTTGTTTTTATATGCAATCGAATGTTCAGAACCCCCCTAAATTTTAGAGTGAAATTTTTAAAAAATCGTCAAAAAATCAAAACCGCTATTAAAGTTACGCAAATTGACATTTCTTATGCAATTTTTCATTAGAAAACGATTGACTTAAATTTTAGAACGCTAACATGAACCGTTCTCGAGATATTGAGCATTTTTTTAAAAAATTATCAAAAAGTCATGTAAAATAAAAAAAATATTTTCTATTGAGAAACATGTTAACTTTTCATATGTAATACCATGCGATAAATTGGGTGACATCATTCTCGTAGATCTAGCTCGTTCCATTCATGAAAAAAAATACTTTGAGTAATACTTTTGTATTTGAACACCAATAGTCATTTATCTGCTGTAAGAATAACTTATTTTTTCGTCCATAACGCTTGGCGAGATTTTGGCGACGAATTTGGTGGAATCTCGCCTTTTACAGTACTTTTACAGTACTTTTGCAGTTCATTGCATTATATAAGGAAAGTTATGTGCTGCCCACATCAGATTTTTTTGATGTATGACTGATTACTTTATTCTGATGACTGTGAATAAAGTGATAGTATATCTTCTTTAAATAAAGGTGTTAAAACATTATCTTTAATATGTTGGATTTATTTTGTCATTTTATACGACTTTTCCTAAATTTAATTTACTGTTGTACGAAAAACTACAATAATCATGAATACTTTACTGAAACTTTCTTTTATACTTGGAATAAAGTTTTTTGGGTTTCTTTCTCCTATTCTGTGATGATAAATAGATTTGTTTTTGTTACAGCCATTTAAATATATGCATACTACATTAATATCAATTGTCCCAATATATTTCCATGTGTCACTAGCTAAATGCTTTGAATAGAAAATTTTACAGCATGTACTGTGCTCAGCGTTAGATGTAGACAAAAGGAGGTGAACATTATGCTGTTCAGCTGTATTAAGATTTAAAACTTTATTATCTTGTTTACAGTCACTACGGAGGTATTTAAAGACACTGCAATTGTTCGAGTCGGTGGATTTTCTTTTGAGAGATGAGAATTTTTGAAACAAACGTAAATGTGCGTACATTCTTTGGGTATTCATTCGTTGTTCTTCTCTAATTAAAAGCAATGATGTGTGTGTTTGTGCTGTTGTTGTTGACGTGATCGTACTCCGCGTGAACACGGAGGTAGTTTGGGCAGGGAGAGAGAGGGAGAGGGAAAGATGGAGAGAGGGAGGGAGAGGGAAAGAGGGAGAGAGGGAGGGAGGAAGAGAGGGCGAGAGGGAGGGAGGAAGAGAGGGCGAGAGGGAGGGAGGAAGAGAGGGCGAGAGGGAGAGAGAGAGAGCGAGATATTTGTCAATTAATTTTAAACTAACGTATTAACAAAACATTTTTATAAAATTTTTGTTTAGCGTGTTTATGTCTTTATAGACACACTAGAAGCTAGCTCCCAGAGACCAAGCGGAGAGAAACTTTGCAAACTTATCGCATCAAACATGGGAAAGCACCTAACAGGAGCCGAAAATGTATTTTTTCCTCCGGGGGTGTAAATAATAGTATGGTTCTCAAAAGAGATTTCTCAAGGACTTTAACGAATTTCTCAAGGTTGAATCTTTGCACATTTTTAGTATCGATTATAGAGCAGAACCTAACGAAATCAATTTTTCTATTTCCCACAGAGAAGTGGGGTGGAAAAAATAAGGTGGGGGTTCAAAAAGACATTTCATATCCTCTATAAACCCCTCAACATTTTAGAAGGATGGATTTTTGCACACGTACAGTATCCCGGCCGTCCAAATAGTTGCTCAAGTCTTCGGATGAGTCGGACGGTCTGGGTCTTCAACACGTTCAGTATCGTCTACGGGGTAGAAATCACTATAAATGAATTTTTGATTTTCTGAATGATGGGGAAGAAGAATAACAATTCATTACAAACCCTTAAGAAGGTTTCCTGTGACCGAGAAGGCAAAATCTTTGCATGCATATAGGTATCATCCAGGAGACAGAACCTTACACACTCCGATTTTTGATTTCCTCTCTTTGGAGGACAGAATATCGAGTTCTAAAATGTCTTTCGTGCAGCTTAAGATGATGCCCCCGGTTCATAGGAGACTGAATCTTTGCACACGTATAGTAGAGATCATAATACAGAACTTAACGGAACCAGATTTTCGATTACGATGACTATTTTCCTTAATTAGCACCCTATTTTGCTAAATAAAATAAAATAAATTTATTTTAAGAATATTAATTTCTCAGTGTTTGATAGGATAAAATACTAGTATAAAATAACAATAAAGATCAATCATGCTTAAAGCATTGATTATGAAACACTTTCCAACTTCAATGCAATTTTATTTAAAAAAGTCGAAAATGCAATACATTCCTCGGTAATATTTTAAAACTTATCACAATTCTACATTGATTTATTAGATTTGAAAACTTAAACCTTCATTGAAAAAAATGAACTTCATTCAATTGACGGCATTGAAATATGAATTGCCTGGTTTAAATATCTCTAAAATGCAATACATTCCACGGTAATATTTTTAAAACTATCATAATACTACGATAATTTATTATATTTGAAAACTTCAACGAAAACAACTGAAATAAATTCAAATGACGTCACAGAAAAATAACACGCCTGGATCTCTCTATAAAAGCAGGATTTCATTCATTTCATTCATCACAATACTATAATAATTTATTTTATTTAAAAATTAAGACCATGGAGCTACAATTCATAAACTCTATGCTTAAAACTTCATCGAAAAAAATTGTCCTTCTGTTTATAAAATCAATTAATATTTCATTCATATCAGCCATGGACTGATGGACAGACTCCATGGACTGAATTATTTTGTGTTAAAGAAATACAGTAATTCTAATAAAACTCATTCTACATATTTTGCTGTTTACATTTTACATAGGTGAAAAATAGGCTTAATTGTAGAAATAATCAAATTTGAATGATAATTTAAACTCAAATATATTGTCATTGTGTTGTTTTAGTATGTAGATGCACAGAATTTAAGCAAAAATAAAGTAGTTTTAGGACGGATACAACACTCAATATGAATTAAAAAGAACTTTAAAAAATCACGATTTTGAAACAAGATGGATGCCATATATCATTTTGAAGTGGCTCATGTGATCGTTTCATATCATGATCACGTGATCGTTTCATATAAGATGTGTAATAATTATTTTAATTTTTATTTAAAAAACTACCGAATATATTTCGCTGAATTTTTTTTTATATATTTTATGGAACAATTTGACTATTACCTAAAATTTTCGAAGCAATTTGTGAATTTTAAATCCGCTTAAAAAATGTTTGAAAAATTAGGTCCCATAGGGCTCAATGTATTTCATTTTTTCAACCCGGGTTCAATCCAAAACTAATTGGGTGATATTATTCATTTATATTCCCATAGGTCCTACAGACCGTCTGAACAACATACTAAAATTTCATTTTGATTGAGTCATTTTTACGGCAGTTATCGTGCTAACGGACAGACAGACAGACAGACAGAATGAACAAAGTCATAAACACTTTTCAACTTTGTTGTAAAGTGTTAAAAATCGTCTGCCACCAATGCAAAAGCTATTTTTATAGCCTTTAATTATTTCGTCATTTATATATATCGAGTTTTATTGGTCAGATTAATACACGAATTGTATACTTATTTAAAATTATGTTCAATATGAATTATTTGAGTACTTTCATTTTTCATTTGGCGACTTAGTGCAATTTAAAATGGACGCATATATATATATATATATATATATATATATATACACGTTTGTTAACTTAATTATTGTCGATATAAGAAAATAAATATTCATTTTTAAAATATTTCCTTACTTTTATTAAGAATTAAATAATTCCATTTCCTATTATTAATATTTCATTTTAAATGCTCATTAGCATATGCGCTACAGTATTCGATATAACGAGAAAGTGGTATAAAATAAAATCATTTTTTCTGTTATTTAATAACCTCCGTAATTTAATAGACATATCTTAAAGAGCATGTTCTTCATTAAGTCGTGAAAGACAAATTTATGTTTCTTGAAGTATAAATTAAAATCATGTTCTGATAAAAGAAACTATTTTTTTTAATATTTGATATCTAATGAATAATTATAGGCTTCCGTAATGACATCCTTTTCCCCGATAAAAATGCGTGCATTAAAAAAATCCCGAATAATACCGGGTAAATCAATACAGAATTTTTAACATATTAGAAAATGATTTTTTTACAACTTTGTAAGGGTAATTTGATTCTTTTCTTTGATAATTACATAATGATGATCAGTCGATAAATGCATGACTTCGTGTATCATTTAATGTCCATGTGTTCGAACGAAACTAGATTTTCTCTATCCGATATATATATATATATATATATATATATACACTCGACAAAAGTGAAATTGCAACACCATGGAGGAATGAACGTAGCCTTATACAAATCACAGTACCGGTAGAAAAGAGAGTCATATGCAAATGATTAAGTTTTCGTACGTATCGGGTCACGTGGCACTTAGCTTCGGATGATAAGGACCAGCAGACGGTTCGTCCCGTAAATGCTATCAGCTACGATGTTCAGCAGCCGAACTTTCAGAAAAGAGAACAAGCGATGCCTCGAAGACGTCAATGAGCTGTATACTAGAAGATAATGTCTGGGGAATGAAACCGTATCCTGGAGCTGCGTGATGTGGGTTTGTCGATGCGTGCAATTGCCACTTCTCCTAGGTACGCCGTGAGTACCATCCAGCGATGTGTGACACAATAGACGCAGGGACATCAGCGAACACGCCGAAGAGAAAGTGGATCAAACAGGCGCACGACAGAGCGCACTGGCTGGCAGATTCGCCGAACGACTCGCCTAGACCTGTTCGGAAAGGCAAGAAACATCCGAGACAATTAGCCACCATTAACGGTTGCAGCTGCGTGCACCCAAATCATTCGTAACAGGTTAAATGAAGTACACGCACGCCGGCCAGCCACTGGGGTCTAATTAAGAAATCCACACAGGGATGCATGTCTGGCGCGGTGTCTTCGTCATCGCAACTGGACCAATGAATGGCATCGGGTATTCTTTACGGGTGAATTTCGCTTCTGCCTTTGGAGGACTGACAGCCGTGGACGACTGTGGCGGCTTTCCGAGGAAGACCACTTGCCAACCTACATCACCCAGCGTCACACCGGTCCCACACCGGGCATCATGGTTTGGCGCGGTATCATGTTCGATCAGCGGACAATTCTGGTCCACATTGCAGGTAATCTGATAGCGGACAGGTACATTACATACGTTGTGATGGTTGTGGTTCGGCCACTGGTGCAGGCCGTTTCCAGCACGGTGTTCCAGCAAGACAATGCCATACCGCACGGCGAACTCTTAAAAACCTGAACGGAATTCACATCCCTTCCTGGCCGGCAGCCTTGCCAGATCTCTCACCCATTGAACACGTGTTGGCCTTCATCGGACGTTAGGTGCACCGAGGACGCCCGGTACATTCCGTAGACGAACTGCGTGCCGCAGTGGACGTTGCTTTTTAATTATTATTACCCAGACTGCCCAGTCCGACCAAAGGGCATAGAGAAATTACAAGGGATGACTGGGAAAATCAATACACAAATACATAAAAGGCAATATACATAGAAGTACAAAGGCAATATACATATACACAGACAATATACATGTACATACACAGACAATATACTAAAATACTTTCAATTATTGATGAGATTTTCCACAATGAGAGTAGGATAACAAATTGCTAAGCTAACATATTGAAAATTTCAAAAAGGTACATCGAACTATATAGTTGGGTGATAAAATATATATAGTACTTTTTTGTAAAAATCAGTATAAAAATAATGACAACATTGTTAAAATAAACAGAGATATAAGTAAGTAGTTTAGATAAAAATGAAAATAGTTTAATAGGAAAGAGATATATATATGTATTAGCTAAAATTTACGTAATTTAGTCAGAGATTTCACCCGTCTTAAGTATGCAACTTTTGGTAATAGAACTTTTATTATTCATAGCATATAACCAAACTATTTTATTCGCATCAGTGGGTTTCACTTAGTGAAATTTTTTAATTTGAATACATTCAAAAACGTGGTGTTATGAATGTTCTATATTATCATATAAGCAACATGGGGTGTTCTTGATCTTGAATCTATGTAAACAGACAATAAAAGGGCCATGCCCAGTTAGAAAGTATATCAACAATTTATAAGTAATTTGGAAGGAAGAATTAATCTCGGGAAGATAAGATTTAGTACACAATTCCGAATCAGAGTTATCCCAAAAAGATTGCCAAAATTTGATAATTAAATCTTTAGAAAAAAAAAAAAGGAATGGAAACAGTGCGGAGCTGGAATATTCAGGAGTTCACGAAAATGGCTGCTATCTTCTCGAAGTAATCCATAATTTCATTGCCAATGAGCTTTAAGCTTTAGCCCACCGAACACCGACAAGATAGTTTCCTGTAAAAGAGGAAACCTTAATATTATTAATGAAATTGGAATTGTTATCAACCGAATTGAAAGAAGCTGCCAGTAAATATATGTTTGAGGCAGTATTATTATCCTTGGCCCAATTGATAGCAAAGTTTATTGCAGAAATTTCTGCTTGAAATACTGAATTAAAGTTATTTAATTTATAACAGTAAATATCTTTTAGAATAAAGTTCAGTATTTCTATCAAGCTTGGACCCGCCTGTATATATGTATATTCAAATTAACCCCGTCATTGCAACAGTTTAAAATCAAGGAACGTTGATATGGAAGAACTATCTACTACGGTAAAAACTACTACGGTAAAAAAAAGCTCTACGGTAGAGCTACTACGGTAAAAAAAAGAAATAGGAGGTGGGATATATACCGATTATTGAATGAATTAACGCGCTTCTTCAAAAAAAGGAATTGATCATGTGATAAGTTTAGGACGAAGGTGATACGATAGATCCCTATTATAGTAAAAAGCGCATTATTCGGAGAAGTCTTGTAACATGAAGAGATTTTTAATAATAATAAGCGTTTTAATTGAATAAACTTGATAGAGTTACCAGCATTTAAATTATCTGCCCAAATCCCTGCACAATAAGTAACAATTTTTTCAATGGAGTGATGCCAAAATCTTAAGTTAGTTTTGTTGGAACCCCAATCATTTGCTCTAATTTTGTAGAGTCTAGCACTAAGACATTTTTCGTATAAATAATTTATATGTGCCCTCCAAGCAAAAGTGTTATCAATGATCAAACCTTAATATTTTAAATTGCTCGTGATTTTAATAGAAGGACCATTTAATTGAAAAATCGGGTTCTCTTTCACTATTTTATTTTCCCCCAAAACAATAGAATTACATTTTTCTATGGCTATATTCAGTTTTAGGGATTTCACGACATTGAAAATTAACGTATTAGTATTTGCTTCTAATATCCTAAGATTAGCTCCGTAAGTAACAATGTAACAATAGCAAGATCGTTTGCGTACGCTTGAAGAAAATAATTATCACTGTTTAGGGTGAGGACGGAATTGTACTATAATTTCCAGATTACTGGAGAAAGAACAGATAGATCCTTGTGGGTCTCCTTTGGAAATAAATTTGGTAATATCACAATCGTAATCAATATACACTCATAGCCATAAAAATTTCCTCACCAAGAAGTAATCGTGGAATCGTAACGAAACTTGACATGAAGGTATATGCCAGGCATATATGCAAATGATTAGAAATACAGTGTGATTACCACTGCGTAATGCCACCAGAGGGCGCTGAACTTCGTTCTCCCTGGCGCAGAAAAAAGATATGCTGAGGTTTTTTGCCTGTACTTAATCTGTTGCAGAGGGACGCTTTTTCATTAGGGATGCCGTTACGCCGCCATCGAAGACAATATGATCAGCTGTCAGAGTTCGAGAGGGGAAGAATAGTCGGGATGGTGGAAGCCGGGTGGTCAGCTCGGCCAGCAACCCGCCACCTAGGCCGTTTTGACTTTACTGTGAGGAGGTGTTGGGACCAGTGGACGAGAGAGAGGTCGCATTCACGACGGCCAGGCTCAACGGGCCTCTGTATCTGTCTGTACCATCGCGAGGCGCCTGGTTGAAGGACATTTGGTATCGCGTCGTCCATTACGTGTGCTGCCAATGACACTCACCCACGTTGCCTCCGTTTGGAGTGGCGTCGCGTTAGACGGGATTGGATCGCAACCAAATGGAACAAGATCGTCTTTAGCGACGAATCGAAATTCAATTTGGGCAGTGATTACAACCGTGTACGTGTGTGGAGGCCCCGTGGTGAATGCCTCAATCCTGCCTTCGCTTTATAGCGGCACCTCGAGCTCCCACAGCTGGTGTGATGGTATGGGATGCCGTCGCATAAGGCAACCGGTCACCTCTAATGTTGATCCACTGAACAATGATAGGCCAGAGGTACGTTCGTGACATCCTTCAGCCACATGTGTAGCCACTCATGGCAGTGCTCTCAGGAAACATTTTCAACAGGACAATGCTCGGCCACACACAGCAAGGTTGTTGTCATAGTAATGCCTCTTTTATCAAACGCAAGATTTAAGCCATATTTATCTTGAAAATTTAAATAATAAGATTTCCAGGAATTGGATTTAACTTCATTGATAAGAAGTTTGTATGTGGCTTTTTTTTATAAAGAATATATCTTTTTTTATGAAGAATAGTGGTAAGTAAATTATGAGTTGACGCTGCTTGGCAAGGATTACCCCAGGCAACTATTAATGCCTCATCGATAGTATGCCTCGCCGTTTAGCGGCCTGTACAGCTGCCCGTGGGGGCCGCATTCTTTACTGAATAAACATGTTTCTTTTGCATATCTTTGTTCTTTTAATCATTTGTATATGACTCTCTCTTTTACCAGTACTGTGATTTGCATATGGCTACGTGCATTCCTTCATGGTGTTGCAATTTCACTTTCGACGCTTGTAGTTCAATTAGTTGTTGTTGTTGTTGTGAAAGGGGTGCGTTGTGATTCTCACAGGGTAAAAATGAGTCAATTAGTTACAAGGTTCCGACGGAAAACACGAAACGTGCTTTTCCGTCGAGAACTCGAATTCGAATATTCGACCTCGTTGCAATACTTTATATATTGTACTACGCATGTAGAGAAAGTAAAAAAGCTCTCAATAAAATAAGTTATTAAACTTGTATAAAAGAACGTAAACGTCTGAGGTGATTCCTTGAAAATAATGCATATGTAACCGTAAAGTTAATGGATATAATATACCAACGGATTTCTTCAATATACTCTGTGGTAAGCGCTTCCATTTAGTCTAGTAAACGGGAACAAATAGCTTTCATAAATCTTAAAGGAAGCACAGAGGCTAGAAGAGTTTATGTGAATTCAGAAGTAAAATGGAACTTTTGTATAACATTCGTCTGGAGTTTGTTCTTCCCCTGATGTTTCATTAAGCAATGAACATCACTGGACGTAAATTTAGGAATGCTGGTCATTTTTGTAAGGAATGTCTTATATGTGTTCCAACACATGATTTATGAACATTTTATTACTTTCTTTATCTACATAGTATATGAGGATGATATTAAGGTGGTGTGAGTGTGTGTGTGTGTCGAGACGATATCTCAAGAACGAATGAAGAGATTCGAACGAAATTTGGTACGAAAATTACAATCTGTGAACATTGGAACCCTATTGTTTTTAAACGCAATCAAATGTTCAAAACACCTCTAAATTTTCGAAAAAAATTTTGAAAAAATCGTCAGAAAATCAAACCTTCAATAAAATTACGTAAATAATAATTTCTTATATAATTTTGTATAATAAAACATTTGACATAAAACTACGCTAGTATGAACCGTTCTCGAGATATTACACACTTTTCAAATAAATGTATCGAAAAATTACATAAAATTAAAAAAAATGTAACTATTGAATAATATGTTCACTTTATATATGTAATATTATGTGATAAATTTGTTAACATTATACTCTTGAATCTAGAAAGTTCCATTCACGAGAGAAGTTACTTCAGGTACTAGTTTTTTTATTTTAACCCAAATAGTCATTTACGTGCTGTAAGAATAACTTTTTCTCGTTCATAACGCTTGGCGAAATTTTAGCGACAAATTTGGCGAAATATCATCAACTTGGCGATATTTTAAAAATTTTGTCAAATTGAAGAAAATATCGCCAAATTGGTAAAAATGACGTCAAATTGATGAAAAGGACGACTAAATGATGAAAATTCATTATCTTGTAAAAAACATAGACTATAAGAAATATCCATTTCTCCGTCTGTCCATCCATACGTCCGTCTGTCCGTAACGTTAAGCGAAAATTTTGGCAGGATGTTGTCAACTTGGCGACATTTTTAAATGCTACCAAATTGACAAAATGACGCCATATGGGATGCTATGATTTGCCAATTTTGAATTCCGTCATATGACGGGCGTACCGTATATAAGAAATGTCCTTCTCTCCCTTTATCTATAACACTTGGTGATACATTTGGCGAATTTAGTGAATAATATAACGGAATATCGCCATCTTGACAGTATTTCAGCCAGATTGACGAAAATATCGTCAAAGTTAATGAAAATGACACCTAATTTATTAATTAATTATTAAAGTATTTTGATATATAGACCATGCTGCTTATCGAGGATGCTATCAATATTAATAATTGTTAAAAAAGCTCATTGCATTATGCAGGAAAGTCGTGTTCTGCCCACTTCCTAGTTTTGTATATATAACGGCGTATATGTACACAAATCCATCACTTAGACATACAGGAGACAGGAGGGATTTAGTTGGAGACATAAATATTGTAAAGATGAATCATTATATAATTGTATTAACATATAGCATTAGTAATTATCAGATCAATTATGAATTTACAAAAATCATTTGTTATTAAAAAGTGTCTAATTTCTAAAGACTATAATATATTTAAAATATATGTACAATATTTGCGCCAAACCATTTAAAATAAATAATTTTTTTAAGTTAAATCACACAGCGTTATTAATATATATATATTTATACATATATATATATATATATATATATATATATATATAAATATAAATATATATATATATATATAAATATAAATATATATATAAATATATATATATATATATATTAATATATATATATATATATATATATATATATATATATATATATATATATATATCTTTTCCTTCACTGTAACTTTGTGCTTTTAATTTTTATATGTGTATACACTCTGGATCCCCTTTTCCATTAGGGAAGTCCTATGATTCTTATATAGTTTCTCTTTTGATTTTAAGGTTTTGATTTTCCCTTAGGATTCTGTTTTTCCTGTACGAACGGATTGGTGCTGCTTCGGGCGATCGGTTGTTTCTGGGAGTGTTTCCCGGGAATAAAAGCACGCTTTAACCAGGTATAGGGGTCACAATCTCCCTAGACATTACTGATACCCCGTTTGCACTCCTTTAATTGTTTATTTGTTTCAGTTGTTTCTTGTGTTTCATAATCTTCCGTGTACATTTCCTAGATCTTTCTTTTGTAATATATATATATATATATATATATATATATATATATATATATATATATGTTGCATTCATATTTGCACGCATAAAATACACCTATGGAAAAACATATATACGTAAAGAAATCCAGAATTAAACAGATTGAAAGTATTGAAATGCAAAAGTTTTATTTTCATAATTAAAGACGTAAAGAACACAAGATTAAATGCTTAATTGAGAGTTCTAAAACATAATTTTTTTCACAATTAAGAACAATAAAAACAGAACATAAAAAGCCTGGATCTAAAAGCTTTTTTTACCTTGCTTCTATTTTACATACTTAATTGTGAAAATGTAACTTTTATATTTTAGTATTTTTGAAAAACCTTTAATATTGTATTTTTATGTCTTTCATTGTGAATATAAAACTTTTATATTTCAGTACTTTTTAGAGATTTTTCACCTTGTAATTTTTATGTCCTTGATTGTAAAAATAAAAGTTTCACATTTCAGTATTTTTAAAAGACCTTTTATCTTTCGTTTTTTTACGTCCTTAATTGGGAAAATAAAGTTTTTATATTTCGCTATTTCAGATCTGATCAACTGCGAACGTGTTGGCAATTTATTTAATTTATAAGTTAAAATTGTGTTTTAGATGCATAGTTTTAGAGAATATAAATTAAATTCATGCTGTGATTTATAAATATGTACACAATCCGCATTGGTTTAGAGTTACTTTTGTGCAGAACTGACATCTTTTAAAAACACCCTTCTGTTCGATTGAAAGCTATCAGATAGTTTGCTTGTTACTCCAGTGTGCATTTTCCATTGTTAAAAGTTATTTAACGCACCATGACCGTTATATGGGTGTCTGCCTGTTTTCTTTGGTGGCATTTTTAACATCTCTTCCAAGTCCTGGTGAGCTGAAATTTGGTACACAACTTAGAAATACATTTGGTAGAATATTTTAATCCATTAAAATTTATCGGATCTTCAAAAAAAAAATAGTACCGGCATTTTTTTTTGCAAATGGCCCGCGATAGCTAAAGAGTCAAATATTCAGCCTCTCTTCTATGTAGTTGAATATTCCGCTTCACTTCTATATAGTTCAATATTCAGCTTCGCATCTATATCATTCAACATTCAGCCTCACTTCTGTATTGTCGAATATTCAGCTTCGCTTGTATATTGTCCAATATTCATCTTAGCTTCCATATAGTTTAATATTTAGCTTCGTTTCAATATATTTCAATATTCATCTTCGCTTATATATAGCCTAATATTTAGTTTTGATATATACGTGTTTAATGAAAAGTTAAGCCAAATTTCTATTTAATGTATGTTTCTTATGATTTGCTTCTATTGAAACTGCTCATGGTGAGCTGTGAATAAAAACTTTTCCCAAAAAAACAAATTTTTTCGTTACCTAATTTGTGGAAACATTTCACAATATAATTGTTCCTTTTTTTACCTTTAAACCCCAATAAACTTGCTACAGATGCTAAATTATATTTTGCTATGTTTACTGATATAACTAATTAAGATTCAGTCTAAAAAAATCAGTCGGATTTTCGATTGTAAAATTAATCTGTTTTCAAAAACTGACAAAAATGCATTTTATTATTTCAAGATGCATTGCCTTTTTCAACAGTACATATCAATCTCTTGACTTAGAAATATTTCTCATAAAACGACAAATAAGATTAACATGAGTTATTTTAACAAAAATGTGTCTTAACACAAAAAAAGACACAAAAGTTAAAAAGTATTCTTATGAAATATATCACATTGAAGAAACATATTTTATATTAGTTAATTTTTTTTTATTTACACTAGCATAAGATTTTTGTGTTGGTGGCAAGTTTATTGTTAAAAAAGTATTTTTCTCTTTCATTATAATTTTTTTTTTTGAATCGAAATAATTGTAGTGACATTTGTGGTCAATCATATAATTAAAAATACCAGATAAACCGGCCGTAGTTAGAATATAATGCAAAACAGGGAATTATAATATAACGCGGGCATAAATTTAACTGACTGTTAGTTGCTTTCAACGAATTCGAAAAATAGTGTTACATAGGTAATTATTAATCAAATATAAATATTTAGTAAATTAATTTACATTGGTAATATGAATGATATTTGCTAATATTTGGCTTGTCCATTCAGAATTGTTTCTGATTCTGAATTAACGACCGAGACCAAAGGGAATGGGAGTGGTGCAAGAAGTGAAATGGGGATCTTTATATCATTGTATTTGATAACAAAAAATCGAAGCACCCCAAAGCAAACGTCCGACACGAATAAAGCATGCAATAAAGAAGATCTAAATAATTGATTACATTATTACATTATTATTACCAAAGGGGTATTTATTTTATAACAGTTGCATCATAACTGTCACAATAAGTAGTGAGTAGTAAAGCCTCTTTTGGTCACAATGCTGGCTGATAGACGGATTGATATGGGGTCAAAGTTGTGAAAACAAAATGCTATCTTTATATTTTTCTGTGGCAGATTCTGTCAAGTGTTTTCAATCGCTACTCCATATCTCGATATTCGGTGATGACAGCGAGTGACATCCCAGCACATCCCATATAGGCTCTGTGAGACCAAAAGTAGATCTCACATTAAGTGTTGTGTTATGGTGAGACAGTTTTATACTAGTTATTTATTGATCTAGAACTTCGGACAATACTGACAGTCTGGATGGCACCCAGTTTTACAACCCGTGAACCAAAAGGCCAGAAAACCATAAATTTAGGGGTGCCATGACAGAGGGGCCGAGCTGACCTTTACGAGGATGTGAAATGGTTCCATTGGTTAAATAAGTAACCAATGGAGAAAGGAGCTTGTTGCGTCACACTGAATGCTACAAATGAAAGCAAGGGGGAAAGTGACACCTCCGAAAAAGTGGGAACCACAACCTGTGACCGAGGGAGTGGAGACTTGTAAAAAGACTGGTGTGACAGACTTCACTCAGAGATGACTTCGATATATAGCATTACGACAATACGACTTTAGAGGGTAACATGACAGTATGACTTGTGCAGATAATAAGAGAAAGCAATAAGTGCGGGAGTGCGCGCCATGAGTACACATTATCGTCGATATCACGAGTCGGTGAAAGAATACCGCGAGTTATTTCGGTGATATGATCGGCAACGTACAGGGCGGTGACAAAACTCGAGACAGACTTGAAGGTATGTGCCCATTAAAAATGATATCTGGTCCTAACCACTATTTAGGCATTTCCGTACTGGTTGCATATGTCCCCTCCGCTGAAATCATGTAATTAAATATTGTAATTGAATTTAATAAGTATTTTATGTTGTTAATAAATGTTATTGTTAAAGTTTAAATGGAATAATCCTTTTAGTATTATATTAATTAATAATTCCTTTACAGGACTCACACATAGGTTAAATAATTAGAGGGTTATTGCAAAACACAGCGCACAAAGTAATAATAATAATAATGATAAATAATGTTAATTATAATTAAGTTCTAGTAATTTCTTTATTAGTGTACCACAGGCTCGATTGGAGACAAGTCAGGGAATCTTTCTGGGCAAGGAAAGGTTTCACTATCACGAAAGCATTCCTGGAACAGGCGAGACGTAGGTGGGCGGTCATTATTTTGCTGGTAAATTGTCTGTTTCTGACGTGCCATGAAAGGTAAAAAGACGGGTCATAGGATTTGCTGTATTAATTGCTCTGCTTGTGGCTGTAGTCACTAATAGGGCGACCGGTTGTCGTGAGAAATGGTTTCCCATATCATTATACCAAACGTAATGTAGGTGTGAAACTCCATAATTCAATCCGAACATGAGCGTATTCCACCATATACATACCATAATCTGCACCAAAGTAGACACAAGATTCTTCACTACAAACTATGTGATGCCATTCGAAGGCCGTCCATAACACTCGGGTACGCCTCCACTCCAAACGATACTAGGGTGGTTTATGGCAAGGGGCAACAAGAGCACAGTCCTGTTTCAGTAGAGCCTAGTAATCGTGCTTGATGATCCGGGGAACTGAAAAGGAAAAGACCTGAACAGACCAGAGTATTCGCGGCATGTATGTGTACTTTTACGCAATCAATGCTTCCAGTGCAGTTCAGATAGCGCACAATTTGTCTACGCAACTAACCTAACTCTCGCAGTTTCCCAATGCGTCCCTTATAATGCCGCGCAGTCGGGCGAAGGCTCTTTAGAGTGCATTATAGCATGGAGTCCTCGTCCCAGGACATGAGTGACTTAATCACTTTATCTCACTCTGCGCAGCGGATATGACGACATAGGAATTAAAAAAGCGCGCATTTTGTTCTTGGGCTCTCAAGAGGGACCAGATTTGTTAACTGCGACTACCTCCTTACTCCATCTACGTTACTAAATTTCCTTGAACGTCACTGTATTCTGTGTGCACAGCATAATTTAAAATCTTTGCGCAAGCTGCTTACTCCTGGATATTGCCATTTCAAAATTAACAACTTATTTTAACTTTAATAATGCATGTGGTTTGCAAACGCCTCTCAAAGTTAACTCCGGACTTTGACATCACAAATGACGAACCTTAATCGCTATTTCGTCACGCTGACTACTTTTTCATTGGTTGCCTTTTGAGTGCCCAACATTGTATTAAAGAACCTTGCATCATAGAGGTATTATATGCAGTACTTGTAGACAATGCAATAGTGACATCAACCAGATTGGTCCCAGTGAGCATTTAACATCTCTTATATAGGACGCAGAATGCGTACGTCAAATCAGCAAATTGTAACATTTTTCTTTCTTTGTCGAGAGAAATTTACATACCAATTTTATTGGTTCTAGGACTATTTTAAAGGCGTGCTTTTATTTTTTTATGGCAAAGAATGTATCTAAATGACAGTCTTCATTTGATTTTTATTTGTCCTCGAATATACCGTGTCGTAATTATATTAAAATGAATTGAACTGAAAATACCTCTCGAAGAAATACAATAGTGATTAATATCTTCATTTATATGGTAATTTTTGTGTATAATCATTATTTTTATATATAACAAGTTGGAAATGTTTATTTCAGCATTTATGATAGTTCATTTTATACTATTATTAGCAACGATTACCCGGTCTTGCTCGGGATGTACGATGCAAAACTCTGATAAAAATTGCACCGGAATTTATAGGGTCGTGAATCTTATACATAGTTTTTTCACTGTGAAAGAAGTAAATTCATTGCATTATGTAAGAAAAAAAATGGATCTAATTGACCAGTTTTGGTCAACCAGATCCATTGGATCATACACAATTTTCTTCTTTATATTTATATACATACATACAAACATACACACATATATATATATATATATATATATATATATATATATATATATATATATATAATCATTTAGTTATTATTCAAATTAATAAAATTTGTTGAGTAAGTCTGTGAAAAATAAACCACGGTCATAAGGTTTCCATAAAATTCATATTTCAAATATGCGATTTTCAAAAGTGACTAATACATTCAATAAACTCCTACAACCGAGATTTAATTGACTTTCACGTTTTAAACCAGCGATTTCCAATCTTTTTCGCTGGGAATCATTAAGTTTGAGAGTAGAACTCATAGGGAAAAGTTTCGTTTTCCATTAATATCTCAACAACCCCTGATCTTAGAATCTCGAAGCTTGGACAAAATTTATAGGGAGTTATTTTAACGCTACTCATAAAATTTTATTAAATTCGGTGCAGCTGTTCTTCCGTGATGACGAGACAAAATGAAGTTTCGTTTTTCATTAATATTGCGACGACCCCTGATGATAGAAACTCGAAACATGCACTAAATTTTAAGTGGGGCTATTTCAAGACTACCCACCAAATTTCATCAAAATTGGTTCAGATGTTCTCCCTTGATGTTGGATCATACATGCATACATGCATACTACATACATGCATACATGCATACATGCATACATGCATACATGCATACATGCATGCTGCTTTATATATATAGATTCCTGAAAACAGAATATTTTAACAAAAGGGATTTTTCAGGATAAAAATCTATACTTAATGTAAAATTGAAAATGCATGAAAGGAAACTGAAGACGATTTTTAGGATTTATGAGGTTTCCAAATCATACTAATTATTTTTTACTGTGATGCTCTGTTTTATGATCCACAAAAAATAGTATAAGGAAATGATTAAATGGATATTGGGTGTAAAAATATTTGCACAATCTGTAGAAGCTCAGTATTTCTTTTCCAATGCATGTCTTTAAAAAAAATCTTATTTTAATGTAAACACATTTTAGCCATCTTGTTTGTTTACTTGGATTTTTTCCCCTTCGTACGAGTATCATATTTACAAATATTTTATGTCATGATTCTTTCATTTTTTGAAAGAAATATTTTCTGCCGAAAATATTTATGATAAAAAATAAATTAACGGAATAAAAACCTCATATATGCAGAAGAATCCAATTATATCCCAAAAATTCAAAAATTATTGCAATTGGTAATTGCCAAAATAATTAAGCAATTAAAAGTAGGGAAAATATGCACATGCCACAAGTTAAATCGCCTATCCCTGTGAATCGATGATTCTGTAGATATATAAATATTTTGAAGTTCACGGCACATGATTTTCCAAGTATAATGAAATGAATTTATTTCTTAAACAGTGAGAAAAGGATGTATAAGATCTACGCCACGATATTTTTAACATAGAATTTCATATTTGGCACTTTATCGGATGACAACATATAATACTATTCCGAAATACTCAATTAGCTTATATTCTGCATTGACAATTATCAATATTGATAGCCTTTGTGATAAGCAATAGAGTCTATATATTAAACTATTTTAATAATTAATTCATCAATTTGGCGTCATCTTCCTTAGCATAGCATAAGTTTTGCAATTTTAAAGATTTTTTCGTCAATTTGAGGCGAAATATCGCCAAATGTGGACGATATTTGTCAAATGAGTTGCTAAGTTCGCCAACTGTTACAGGCCGAGAGGAGAGCATTTCTTATATATAAATGGCTGTTGCCGAATTGTTAGGCGGTAAAATATAAAACTATTATGCAAAGTATCTTCTCTATGAATGAAACGTACTAGATCCACGAAAATAATGTTAACTAATTTATCGAGTAATATTATGTATGAAAAGTGAACATATATGACAATACTTAATACTTTTTTAATTTTATATGATCTTTTTGAGAAATTTGTTTCAAAAAGCTCCATATATCGAGAACGGTTTATGATAGCGTTTTAATATTTTTGTTAATCATTTTCTAATGGATAATTACATAAGAAATGTTTATTTATGTAACATTATTGAATCGGATATTTTGATAATTTCTTTTCAAAATTTCATTCGAAAATTTAGGGGTCTTTCGAACATTCGATTGCATTTAAAATCAAAAGGTACAGTTTTAGCGAATTTTTTATATTTTGAGATATAGAGTATTAGAGATTATGGTTTAGAGGGTTTATTAGATTACAGTAATAGAGAATTTATTAGATTACAGTATTAGGACATTTTTATTTATTTTGAGAATATATAATTTGGAATTTTCTTTAACAAAATGAATAAACAAACAAAAATGGACATTTTGTGCAGATGATAAGGAAAAATAAAATAATGTAATTACACGTAAATTTTTATGCAACATAGTACACAGCTGCTTCGAGAATACGCCTGATCCTTTAAAGTCCGTACTAATCGTACCATAAATCGGACGACAAGATGGAACTTTAGATCACTTCGTCTTTATGATTTTGGGTTTGTTGTCAAAACTTTAGATCAATTCGGCTTTATGATTTTGGGTTTGTTGCTCTGCTTAATGTGACGAAGAGGATCTGAAGTATCTTCGAAGCAGCTTTATACTGCGCTGTATAATAATTTGTATATAATTATAATTGCTTAATTTTTCACAAAATGATAAAAATCCGTTTCTTTATGTTACGACAAAACTTTAAAATGTTTTTTTTGGGGAATTTTGGCTATTTGGCGCCATTAAAATTTCGCCAATTCATTAAATAAAGAATAAACATGCTTAAAATGATGTATTATTTTTTACTAGTAAAATCCATTTAATACTTTCAAATTAAGCAATAAAAAATAAATTGAGTTGGCAAGAAAAAGTATCATGTGCTGCATACACCAGATTTTCATTTTCTGTATTAACTTTACTAATTACCAATGTTTAATTACTTTTTAATATATATTTTACGTATTGAAACGTTCCACAAAATGACACGTATGTTTTAATTAGGATATTTTATGCTTATGAAAATTTCATGTATAAATTAAAAAGAATTTGTTTTAAGCTTAAGAGAGAACTTAAGAGAGGAAATAAATTTTATCAGAAAAAAAATTCAAATTACGGAATATTAACATACAGGGAGTGCAGATAAAGGTAATACACGTTTTAAGATTGTCTAAATGTAAGTAGTTCAATACATGTTATTATTAAAGACAAATACCATATTTTAATTTGGTACATAATAATCAAGTTTTTAATGGCGTACTAGACAAGACAAGCAACCTCAAATATAAACATAAAAATAACTTTCATTGTTATAAAATGTTCATGAAAGCCAACTTAAAATAATTTTGTTTGACATTAAATGACTATTTTACAAAATATATGTATATGTATATATTTAATATTTAAATTTATTTTGCACTGATCTGCATTTATAGTAATCTACTGGAATTCATTTTAATATATTTTTGAAACATCATATGTTTATATCCAAAGTCAAACGTTATATCATAAGAGACATATAATTAAATTTAGGTAAGATTCAAAATCTATTTTCTGTGATGCATTTGATATGCCTAAATTTTAATCTCTGTGCTTAGAAGATAGATGAAGTTATCTGCTTAAAAGATAAATGAAGTTATCTACTTAAAAGATAGATTAGGTTATCTGCTTAAAATATGGATGAAGTTATCTGATTAAAAGGTAGATAAGGTTATCTGCTTAAAAGATAGATCAAGTTATCTGCTTAAAAGATGAATTTTACTGCGCTTTTTCGTCTGCAAAATGAAATATGCATATGCCTGACTGAAAAAAGGCATTTTTTATTCATTTAATTATCACAAGGGAATTAAAATAAGAAAAATGTCATGTGTTCTACACATGACTTAATCTCAGATTAACAAACATTCGGAAAAAATAAAGCATATATACAATTCGGAAAAAATAAAGCAATTATAACTTTCTTAAAATTTGATTGCACTAAAATGGTTGATTATCATTACTCATTAAAATATGTATACTCATTTTATATTAAAATGTTTTGGTTTGTTCGAGGTTGCCTGCGGAAATGTAAAATTTCTAATATCTCGACTACGGCTCTAGGTGACTTACTTATAGCAGTTTCAATAACTCATTCTCATTGTTTGATTTAGTTTCCAGATAAAAGTACTTACTAAGCATCTATACACTTTATGATATTTAATTCTGTGTGCTTTCTTTTATTCTAAATCAAAAGCGCAAAATATTTCAAGATCAGCATATGCTAGTGGACTATAGATGATCTCACTCTCTTTTAAGTAAAATAAAACAGCATAAGAATTATAATGTGCACAAGAGTTTTAATATATGTTTGTTTTAGAATGTTTTTCAATATTAGAATGTGTCTCAATATTTTTGAGTTATTTCCTTTTAAACTATTCTCTTAAAATCGATTGACCTCTAACGTTTACCAATTGAAATGGTTATATTAAATTTTCCTCCACTAGTTTAATTTGCTCGAAAGATTACCTAGAGGATGAAACAAATATCATAGGAAAAACGGTTGAAAAGTGTTCAAGGATACTTCCAGTCATCTCAAAATATTTGCAACACATAAATTTAAATTTTATAGTTCATACGGAATTTTTCATCATGGAATATTCAATAAATATAGCAAATAGTATTAAGCAAAAATTGCTCTGCCAGTATACAGAACCTCTCTCTTTAGGTGGGCTCTATGATTATAAAATTAAAAACGAATTTTTCTTACATCAGTGGATAAAATTTTCGCCACAGACGCAAAAGTGCATGTACTTAAATTGGTCATATGCCTCAAAATTGTAACCCATATGGAGACTAGACCTTACATGAAAAAAAAAATGAAAATGTGTAAAGTACCTTGCTGCTCCGACCGGGAATCGAACCACGGATCCCCATCATGATCCCCCCGTGGTCATTGACTTCCTGATTTGATATCGGCACTCAGTATATTAGAGTGTACTGAATCCGTGCTAGTCGTCCGACCGTCACTTTCAGACCTAAGCTTATGAGTACATTATGCTCTTAATTAATTTTGATCAATGAATCCCTTTACTTCATTCTTATTTACCTACATAAATTTATTGTGTTACATTAATATTTTCTGTTTAAAAAAAGAAAAAAAAGCTATGTTAACTGTTTCTATATCCCAGGTTCTTTTTTTTTTTTTACTCTTTTTATTTGCATTTTTTCTAAATACTCTTTTCTAAATTTTATCCTAAAAGTTTTTGTTTTCCATATGTCTAAATTCTTTTCCTTTTCCATATATTTTATTTTTTGATACATTTTCTAAATTTCACTTTTAAAATTTTATTATTTTCTTTAATTTTATTTTATTTTTCATTATGTTAATGTACCTCATTCTAAATTTTATCTATATTCGCAATAATCCTTTTCCCATTTTTGAAAAATGGACGTACTTGCCAAGTTCAAATATAATGTAAAACTCTCTGTTTCACCAAAATATTTTTCATGAATTGTTATCTTTTGAGACCTAAATAAATGTTCGTTTGGCGGGATGGTAGACCTTGGATATCTCCTGAGTGCAGGAGGTATATTTTCCCGGCCGTGCAGATAGCTATTCTAAACCCACTATGTGAGTTGCACGGTCTGGGGTTTTCAGACCTTCTACATCTTTGCAATAACTTACAGGGTTGATTTGTTCGGGCGCAATTATAAAGTACCCTTGCTGCCCTAATCAGGAATTGAACCACGGATCTTCGTACTAGCCAGCCGACGCTCTACATTTGAGCTACTGGGACTGAGCTGCAAACTGTTATTGTCAAAGTGAACTTTGTAAACGGAGCGCTTAAACAACGCAATACCACATGTCCACTGTTGTTACATGTTACTAATGTTATTAATGACTACTTTGAATGGCTACCTACCTTATACTTGCCACTCTATTCTGCTAAATAGGAGATTGAAAGAATATTCAAACATTCGTTTCGTAGTGTGGCTTCTCACTGTTATAGAGACAAACATTGGAGTGTGCTTTGCCGACATTATTGTGTTCCCGATTCACCTCGTGCTGCAACAGTGGCACTGTTTAGACTTTTGACTTGACATAACTGTCTTGGTGCCTGTTTGTGTCGCTTCAATTTAACTACTTCGCCTGACTGCGTTTTGTGTACCTCTGGACAACCCATGACTGCTGCTCACCTGGACGAGTGTTCTGCACTAAATAATTTGGACTGTATTGTTGAAAAATATTGGAGAGCTCGTGGCCTAATGACTCTGTGGTTAATGGCTTGGCACTTGTTAAATAAATAAATAAATATGACTAAATTTATCGGCATTAAAATGTGTCAGAACACTGATGTTAAACTTTAAATATAAATTTCTATTACTTCTTCGAAGAAAGAAGATATAAACAAATTAGGTGATTACAGTTATTTCGAGGGTGTTATAAACTCCCTCGCTCAGAGCAGAAACAGTTTAAAACCATTATCCGTGGTTTTTAAAGGAACATTATTTTTAATCTAAGGAAGAAGAAATATTCAAAATATCCTCGAAACAAATGAAGTCCAATATTTTTTCTATGCCGGTTTTCATTAAGAAAGTAATGGAAATGTGTATTCTCACAAGCAGCGTTTTCTTTTATTGGATCATGTTTTGTACAAATGACCCAGGAGAAAGCACACCGCCAAGTACACTGAACTGTTCAAGTAGGATTTGTGCAGAGATAAATGCAGAACATCATAGAGGACCTATGTTGAAGTGAAATAATTTGTAAAATGTTTCTTTTAAAAATAAACTATATGCCATTTACTGTGAAGTATATTTTATATTTAAATTTAATGACCCCTTACTATCCCTCTAGCATATATTACTTTCGTCAAAAGTGATGTAGTCTCAGTGAAATAAGTAGTGCCATCAAGTTGAGAAAGTATTAACTATTATTTAAACCAATAAGTAAAATTATAAGCTAATTAAAAATCCATCTCAATTTATTCTTCCATTCTGCGTTTGAAAATTTCAAACAAATTACTAGAAAATATTACAATAAATAGGCATTTATAATGTGTTTCATAAAATTAAAATTTGATGTGCATCAGAATTAATTAATTTATAAATAAAAATTAAAAAAGGAAACAAATATGAACAGTGACAGAAACAAAATTCAACATGAAGGGAGCAAAATGTAAAATAAGTACAGATAATTTACATTAATCTTTTATGGGCTCTCTACTTGCACAAATTTTAAAGAAATGCTATTATTAAAGTCAAATTCAATCTTGTTATTTACCAGGTAATATAAAGTTTAATGGCATACTAGACAAAGGAAATAATGTTAAATATTTAGATAAAGGATATTTTAATTGCGATATACCACTTTGAAATACATTTAGAACATTTCTTGACGTGAAATGATTTATTTACAAAAAAACTATTTCATCTCAACGATGTAATTAACTCCAGAGTGATTTAAATATAAAGAACTAGTTCTAATGTATATTTTAATATCTTTTATTAAATTTATATTCAACTCTGTAGAAAAACATTAATATCCCAAGAGACATCAAAACAAATTAAAATGATATTTAAATTGTGTAATTTCTGACGTATTTAAGGTATCCCGTTATTAATTACTCCACTTGAAAAATAAACTGAAGTGCGCATACCATTTTTAATTTGAAATTCTGCTGTTTTTAAACACGAAAGATTTCCGTAATTAATTGAATATTTTTAAATGATAACCAGAGATTTAAAGGCAAATTATCTTCTACAAACAATCGTTACCTTCTGTCTATTGGACATTTGTATTCTTATAAACAATTATGTTTTTTCTTTTTCAATAAAAATAGGTTTTCGAACAATTAAATTTGCAGTAGAATCCATCTAAGTAAATTATAATGGAACCAACTTTTTTTTTACATTAGAGAATTTTCGGGTTAATTGGTTCTTTTAGGTGTAGATTAGATCTGAGTACGGTAGCGCAGCTTAAATCCCTGAGGGAAAGGTCCCCTTGACGAGTGGGAAAATTACGCTTTCATTTAGGAAAATTTTATTTCTTATTTTATTTTATAATATGAGAACGTGCTTGAACTCTGTCCAGAATCTTTAGCCAAGACGTGTATCGCGCTCGTCTAAAACGATTAGTTATTGGCAGTAGAACCACTGTTTCAGAGTTTTAATGTATCTGCATCTCAGTCTTTGTGTTATATATAATTCTATTTAATATTTTGCTTACGGGAGGGACAGTGGCAGTACCAAACGAAAAACCTCTCAAAAAGAAAGGTATTTGGCATACCCTTTCCCAAACAGTTCGACCCCCCTTCGATTGAACTGTTTGGGATAGGGTATGCCAAAAAATTGTCTTTTTTAGAGAAGCTAAAGGTTAATCTATTTCCAACAAATTTCTGTAAAAATGTGCTAAAATAAGGAAAACAGAAAAGGGAAGACAGTAACTTCGAAGCAAATAGCGCCTCAACGTGCATGATTGCTTGCAACTAAGCGTACTTTTGATTATTAAATAACCGCCCAAAAACTGCTTCAATAATAACACGATAAAGTAAAACTTCGTGTAATATAGTGGCCAAGAATCTGTCTTCTTCGACCTAGACTGCCAGATTTACTCGACGGTGTAGGGTATCTGTTTGGAAAGCCGGAAGATGTCACCCAATTTATACTGGAACACAGTAGGGGCGGCATCTAGAGGGACCGTACCCTCCTTCCCTACCATCAACCTCTCGTAATGATAAACGGACGCCTTATATTTAACGTACTCATACTCTGCGTACTGGACAGTTTAGGCTGAACCGAAAATCGAACTCGGGTTTGCTAAGTGCCATCCCTGAGTTCTGTTAATTGGACTGCCTCATACTTAAAATCTGCCTTGTAGAAGATAAGTGTGCAAAATCTCAGCCTTCTAGCTTACCAACAGGTTTTTGAAAAGTCCTGGGGACATTTCTATTCCCGCCATTTTCTCCCCTTACAGGGTATGAGACTGAAATCTGGCTCCATAAGGTTCTCTCTCATAGTCGATATCACAAGTGTGTATTCAGCCTTCTAAGTCACTGGGGACTTATAGAAGATCTTAAAAGACAAATTCGAGTGAGGCAATTATTATATAGATATATTGCTTATTTTTTTACTGCTATGTTATTAAAACTCCGGCAGCATATTTCAAAGCAAGCTTCAAATTCGTAAAATGTTGAAAAGTATAAAAATTCACAATGTATTTGATAAGCATTCTAGTATCACATGCCTGTATTCTTTTTTGAAATGTATTTTGAAAAAAAATATCATTGAAGTTTATTGATTTATTCCTCGACTTCATGAAACTAATGCAGAAAAATTGAAAAGTGCGTCGCTAAATTGGTTGTACGGGATTTTTCCTTAAAACAAAGAATTCGTTATCAATATTTCTTTTGAAAGAACCATCTTTAAATAATTTTTCTTTGATGTTTTTCTTCCCCTTTTCTGTACAAAAAAAGTGATTCTGTTAAGATAAAAATCTTACACAAGCAATGATTAGAAATAGAATTCATGAAGTAATATTCTTTAAAACGTTTTATCCATACCATAAAAGCCGTTTTCTGAAATTAAAAACATTTTGGAAGAATGATGTTTTTACCTGATAACGCAACTAATTTATAATTTTCTGGTAAGTGCAATAAAACAAATATTTGGGTCTGTATTTAAAATATATGTAACAAACATAAGGCTAAATCCATTTTAGGAAAATATTTTCTTAAAAATCCGTGTACCACTATTTTTTCTTATAAGATTACCTTTATTAATATTTTCACCATTAATTCCTTTTTTTAAAAAGAACAAACACTTTTAATATATGATTAGAAATGTTTTTCTTCAAAGCAAACATCAAAAGTTTTTATTATCGACGACAGTGAAGTTTAGTAGTATCACATATTTCTCACTTTTTTCCCAAGTGATTATATTATGCCTATTTTTACTGCTTAATAATGCTATCCTTGTAGCAAAAACATAAGGCACAAATACGCGTTTTTATAAAAGAAGGTTAGTTGGCATAGTGGAATTGCTAAACATAACGGTTGTTCATTTTGTAATGCTATCATGAAATTTGGTATACACAGTGCGTCAAAGAATTTTTAAGACTGGCGCTAGATGTTAGCGTACAGTGGCTCCATCAGTGTAATCGCGCATGCGTGATGAACCTCGACAGTCTGCTGGCGCACTGCCAAATGTTCGACGATCATTCTGCCAAATGTTACCTACGGCAGTGAAGATAAGTATTTGTAAAAATGTATGTTAAATTTTGCATTTTTATGATTTAAGTTTACAATTCTCTAGTATCACACTAGTTTCGCACCTTTTTCCCAAGAGATCATATTATGCCTATTTTTTTGGCATAATATAATCGTCCATAGCGTCCGTGGCCCGATAAAATAATTTGGCGTCCATGGACGCCAATGGCTGTAAAGGGGGATTGAACTGTTTGGGATAGGGTATGTCAAATATCTGTCATTTTGAGAGGTTCTTCCTTTGGGATTGACGCTGTTTTACCCGTAAGCAAAAGGTTAATCACAATCGTCTCTACAATTCTAACACAATTTAAAATGCCTTCCCGGCCGTCCAAACAGTTACCTTACACCTTTCTGGTAGGTCGGACGGTCTGGGTCTCAACAACAACAATTTAAAATGCAGACAGGCTTTGATGCCAGAAAAAACGACTGGTCATATATTGTTTAACAAGTTGAACTGCATCTGGAAATTGAAAAAGTCTAATATGAACAGCACATGACATTTCCTACAGACTTATATTCATTTTCTATTTATTTCATTAATTATTCATTAAAATGTATTTAATTGCACTATATAGCAGACATATTTATTTGATATTACACTGAATTTTTAATTTTAATTTAGTTTTTGTTTTTATTTGGTAACTGGACGTATTTTCAGAAATGGGGTAGCAAAAGAGCGAAAAGCATAAATATCTTGAGAACGGCTAGTCCTAGAGTAATGGAGTTGGTTTCATTCTATCTATCGTAAAAAATCGTGCTGTACAGAACATATATCTATTTTGAGACGGTTAAGCACACGTAGTCTTTTGTTTTGGATTTTGAGGATTTTATCTGGCCATTTTGCCCAAAAAGACAGATTCTTTTCCTGAATCTTACCAAAATCTAATCAGCACAAATTGCCACAAGTGAGATATCAAGCAAATTTTGTGAAATTTGGTTTCACAAAATTAGTTTTCAGCTAGAATTTATACAGACAATATCTGCGAGCCTTTTCGCGGACAGGCAATTTTCCTTATCCCAAATCGTACCAAAATTGAATCAGCCCCAGGGGTGATAACCTGCAAGTGACTTACACATAAGATTTTTATCAAATTTGGTCAATTAGTTTTTGAGCCAGAGTAGAGTGGATACAAAATATGCCAGGCAGGCACACAGACACGAATACACAGATACATACAAACAAACACATACAGACAGATACAGATGTCACGCTAAAAATAGTGTTTTCGTTTTCTAGAGGTCCCGAAACGTGTAGATCCGTCGAAAACTCTACTTGTCATTTTCGACATGATTCCAATACTCTCCATATACATTACCATATATTGCAGATAAAGTGAAGAGGTTATATTTAAAAAAAATCTACTTCCAAAGGAGACATGTCTTTTGTGGAGGATTTTCATTCGTCAAACTGCATCATACTTACGTTTTAACGAGCATTTGCGATCCTATATCTACAATTGAAACTGAGAATCGAACCTTTACTCTAATGGTGGTTTAACGTGTCTCATATTTGAATAGTCAGGGCTCTAACTATTAGACCATCAGTTGGCGAGAATACACAAGATGATTTCAACTGCTACTACCTCTTTACACCACCGACATTACTAAATTTCCTTGAACGTCACTGGATTCTGTGTGCACATCATAATTTAAAATCTTTGCGCAAGCTGCTTACTCCTGGATATTGCCACTCAAAATTAACAAACTATTTAACTTTAATAATGCGTGTGGTTTGTGGAAACTCCTCTCAAAGTTTAATCTGGATAGTGACATCACAAATGACGAACCTTAATTGCTATTTCGTCACGCTGACAACTTTTTCATTGGTTGCCGTCTGAGTGCCCAACTTTGTATTAAAGAACCTTACGTCATAGAGGTATGCAGTACTTGCAGACAAAGCAAAGGTGACTTCAACCAGATTGGTCCCAGTGAGCATTTAACATGTCAAATATAGGAATCAGAGTACTTACGTCAAATCAGCCAAAGTGTAACAATTTTCTTTCTTTGTCGAGAGAAATTTACATACCAAATTTATTGGTTCTTGGACTGCTTTAAAGGCGTGCTTTTATTTTTTTATGGCAAAGAATGTATCTAAATCACAGTCTTCATTTTATTTTTATTGGTCCTCGAATATACCGTGTCGTAATTATATTAAAATGAATTGAACTAAAAACATCTGTCGAAATAATACAATAGTGATTATTATCTTCATTTATATGGTAATTTTTGTGTATAATTATTATATTTTATATGCAACAAGTTGGAAATGTTTATATCAGCATTTATGATAGTTCATTTTATACTATTACTAGCAACGATTACCCGGTCTTGCTCGGGATTTACGATGCAAAACTCTGATAAAAATTACACTGGAACTTATAGGGTCGTGAATCTTATACAATGTTTTTTCACTGTGAAAGAAGTAAATTCATTGCATTATGTAAAAAAATGGATCTGATTAACCTGATATTGGCCAATCAGATCCAATATTAAACTCTGAGAAAAATTATACCGGAACTTATAGGGTCGTGAATCTTATACATAGTTTTTTCACTGTGAAAGAAGTAAATTCATTGCATTATGTAAAAAAAAATGGATCTAATTGACCACTCTTTGGTCAACCAGATCCATTGGATCATACACACTTCTCTTCTTTATATATATATACATACAAATATATATATATATATATGTATATATTTACATTCATTTAGTTATTATTAAAATTAATAAAATTTGTTGAGTATGTCTGTGAAAAATAAACCAAGCTGATAGAGTTTCCATTAAATTCATGTTTCAAACATGCGGTTTTCAAAAGTGACTAATACGTTCAATAAACTCCTACAAACCTCAGAGATTTAATTGACTTTCACGTTTTAAACTAACGATTTACAACATTTTTCGCTGGGAATCATGGAGTTAGAGTGTAGAACTCATAGGGAAAAATTTTGTTTTCCATTTATATTTCGACAACCCCTGGTCTTAGAAACTCGAAACTTGGACAAAATTTATGGGAAGTTATTTTAAAGCTACCCTTAAAATTTTAATAAATTCGGTACAGCTGTTCTTCCGTGATGACGAGACAAACGGAAGTTAAGTTTTTCATTAATATTGCAACAACCCCTGGCGTTAGAAACTCGAAACATGCACTAAATTTTAAGTGGGGCTATTTCAAGACTACCCACTAAATTTCATCAAATTCGGATCAGCTGTTCTCCCTTGATGTTGTATCATACATACATACATGCATACTTTTCTTCTTTATATATATAGATTCCTGAAAACAGAATATTTTAACACAAGGGATTTTTAAGGATAAAAATCTATACTTAATGTAAAATTGAAAATGCATGAAAGAAAACTGAAGACGATTTTTATGATTTGTGAGGTTCCCAAATCATAATAATTATTTTTTACTATGATGCTCTGTTTTATGATCTACAAAAAATAGTATAAGAAAATAATTAAATGGAAATTAGGTGTAAAAATATTTGCACAATCTGTAGAAGCTCGGTATTTCTTTTCCAATGCACGTCTTTAAAAAAAATCTTATTTTAATGTAAACACATTTTAGCCATCTGGTTTGTTTACTTGGAATTTTTTCCCCTTCGTACGAGTATCATATGTACAAATATTTTATGTCATGATTCCTTCATTTTTTCAAAGAAATATTTTTTGCCGCTAATATTTATGATAAAAAATAAATTAACGGAATAAAAACATCATATATGCAGAAGAATCCAATTACATCCCAAAAATTATTGCAATTGATAATTGCCAAAATAATTAAGCAATTAAAAGTAGGGAAAATATGCACATGCCACAAGTTAAATCGCATGTTCCTTTGAATCGATGATTTTGTACCTATATAAAATTTTTGAAGTGCACGGCACATGATTTTCCAAGTATAGTGAAATGAATTTATTTCTGAAACAGTGAGAAAAGGATGTCTAAGATCTACGCCACAATATTTTTAACAATGAATTTCATATTTGGCACCTTATCGGATTGCAACATATAATACTATTCCGAAATACTCAATTACCTTATATTCCGCATTGACAATTATCAATATTGATAACTTTTGTGATAAGCAATAGAGTCTATATATTAATGTATTTTAATAATTAATTCATCAATTTGGCGTCATTTTCCTTAACATAGCATAAATTTTGCAATTTTAACGATATTTTCGTCAATTTGAGGCGAAATATCGCCAAATGCGGACGATATTTGTCAAATGAGTTGCTAAGTTCGCCAAGTGTTACAGACGGAGAGGAGAGCATTTCTTATATATAAATGGCTGTTGTCGAATTGTTAGGCGGTAAAATATAAAACTATTATGCAAAGTATCTTCTCTATGAATGGAACGTATGAGATCCAAAAAAATGATGTTAACTAATTTGTCGAGTTATGTATGAAAAGTGAACATATTTCACAATAGTTAATACTTTTTTAATTTTATATGATCATTTTGATAAATTTGTTTCAAAAAGCTCAATATATCGAGAACGGTTTATGATAGCGTTTTAATATTTTTGTTAATCATTTTCTAATGGAAAATTACATATGAAATGTTTATTTATGTAACATTATTGAATCGGATATTTTGATAATTTCTGTTCAAAATTTCATTCGAAAATTTAGGGGTCTTACAAACATTCGATTGCATTTAAAATCAATAGGTACAGTTTTAGCGAATTTTTTATATTTTGAGATATAGAGTACTAGAGATTATAGTTTAGAGGATTTATTAGATTACAGTAATAGAGAATTTATTAGATTACAGTTTAGGACATTTTTATTTATTTTGAGAATATATAATTCGGAATTTTCTTTAACAAAATGAATAAACAAACATAAAAGGATATTGTGTGCAGATGATAAGGAAAAAAAATAATGAAATTACACGTAAATTTTTATGCTAAATAATACACAGCTGTTTCGAGAATACGCCTGATCCTTTAAAGTCCGTACTAATCGTACCATAAATCGGAAGACAAGATGGAACTTTAGATCAAATTTTCTTTATGATTTTGGGTTTGTGAAATTTTAGATCAATTCGTCTTCATGATTTTGGGTTTGTTGTTCTGTTTAATGTGACGAAGGAGATCCCAAGTACCTTCGAAACAGCTTTATACTGTGCTATATAATAATTTGTACATAATTATAATTGCTTAATTTTTCACAAAATGATAGAAATCCGCTTCTTTATATTACGACAAAACTTTAAAATGTTTTTGTTTGGGGAATTTTGGGTATTTGGCGTCATTAAAATTTCGCCAATTCATTAAATAAAGAATAAACAAGTTTAAAATGATGTATTATTTTTTACTAGTAAAATCCATTTAATACTTTCAAATTAAACAACAAAAAATAAATTGAGTTGGCAAGAAAAAGTATCATGTGCTGCATACACCAGATTTTCATTTTCTGTATTAACTCTACCAATTACCAATGTTTAATTACTGTTTAATATATATTTTACGTATTAAAACGTTCCACAAAATGACACGTGTGTTTTAATTGGGATATTTTATGCTTATGAAAAGTTCATATATAAATTAAAAATAATTTGTTTTAAGCTTAAGAGAGAACTTAAGAGAGGAAATAAATTTTATCAGAAAAAAAAATTCAAATTAAAGATTATTAACTAGACAAGACAAGCAACCTGAAATATACACATAAAAATAACTTTCATTGCTATAAAATATTCATGACAATCAACTTAAAATAGTTTTGCTTGACATTAAATGACTATTTTGCAAAATATATGTATATGTATATATTTAATATTTAAATTTATTTTGCACTGATCTGCATTTATAGTAATCTACTGGAATTCATTTTAATATATTTTTGAAACATCATATGTTTATATCCAAATTCAAACTTTATATCATAAGAGACATATAATTAAATTTAGGTAAGATTCAAAATCTATTTTCTGTGATGCATTTCATATGCCTAAATTTTAATCTCTGTGCTTAGAAGATAGGTGAAGTTATCTGCTTAAAAGATAAATGAAGTTATCTGCTTAAAAGATAAATGAGGTTATCTGCTTAAAATATAGATGAAGTTATCTGATTAAAAGGTAGATAAGGTTATCTGCTTAAAAGATAGATAAAGTTATCTGCTTTAAAGTTAAATGAAGTTATCTGCTTAAAAGATGAATTTTACTGCGCTTTTTCCTCTGCAAAATGAAATATGCATATGCCTGAATAAAAAATGGCATTTTTTATTCATTTAATTTTCACAAGGGAATTAAAATGAGAAAAATGTCATGTGTCCCACACATGACTTAATCTCAGATTAACAAATATTCATATTCAGAGAAAATAAAGCAATTATAGCATTTTTAAAATTTGATCGCACAAAAATGGTTGATTATTATTACCCATTAAAATATGTATACTCATTTTATATTAAAATGTTTCGGTTTATTCGAGGCTGCCTGTGGAAATGTAAAATTTCTAATATCTCGACTACGGCTCTAGGTAACTTAATTATAGCAGTTTCAATAACTTATTCTAATAGTTTGATTTAATTTCCAGATAAAAGTACTTACTAAGCATCTATACACTTTATAATATTTAATTCTGTGTGCTTTCTTGTATTTTAAATCAAAAACGCAAAATATTTCAAGATCAGCATATGCTAGTGAACTATAAATGATCTCACTCTCTTTTAATTAAAATAAAACAGCATAAGAATTATAATGTGTACAAGAGTTTTAATATATGTTTGTTTTAGAATGTTTTTCAATGTTAGAATGTTTCTTTATTTTTGAGGTGTTTCCTTTTAAACTATTCTCTTAAAATCGATTGACTTCTTGCGTTTACCAATTGAAATGGTTATATTAAATTTTCTTCCACTAGTGCAATTTTCTCGAAAGATTACCTAGAGGATGAAGCAGATATCATAGGAAAAACGGTTGAATCGTGTTCAAGGATACTTTCAGTCATCTCAAAAAATTTGCAACACATAAATGTAAATTTTAAAGAGTTCATACGAAATTTTTCATCATGGAATATTCAATAAATATAGCAAATAGTATTAAGCAAAAATTGCTCACCCAGTATTCAGAGCCTCCCTCTTTAGGTGGTCTCTATGATTAAAAAATTATAAAAGAATTTTTCTTACATCAGTGGATAAAATTTTTGCCACAGACGCACAAGTGCATGTAGCTAAATGGGTCGTATGTCTTAAATTGTAACCCATATGGAGACTAGACCTTACAAGAAAAAAAAAATGAAAATGTGTAAAGTAAATAAATAAATTGGCATCACGTCTGGTTTCAATTAGCAGAAACAACAAGCACACAATTATAATAGAAGGTCTTTATTTCACTTCTTATAAGACGTACAAAATTTAAAAAAGGCCAGAACGCTTTCGAGCGTAAATACGTTCTTCAACAGTGGCTGATAAAGCCACTGATGAAGTGCGGGTGAGCCACTGATGTGAGCCACGGATGAAGAGCCACTGATGTGAACCACTGATGATTATGTGAGCCACTGATGAAGAGCGTATTTACGCTCGAAAGCGCTCTGGTCTTTTTAAAATTTTGTACGTCTTATAAGAAGTGAAATAAATTCCTTCTATTATAGTTGTGTGCTTGTTGTTTCTGCTGATGTGTAAAGTACCCTGCTGCTCCAACCGGGAATCGAACCACGGATCTCCATACTGTCCAGTCGATGGTTAACCGTTGAGCTACTGGGACGAAATTGTAAGCTTTTATTGTAGAAATGAACTTTGCATTCTCCACTGCCTAATGTGAGATTGGCGTGCAACTGACATTCTAATTGACGACCTCTTGCTATTTTTACCCCAGTTTAGCCCATTTCTGTTATTTTTATTCTACAGGTCAGCTTTCTGCGTGGTCATTGACTTCCTGATTTGATATCGGCGCTCAGTATACTAGAGTGTACTGAATCCGTGCTAGTAGTCCGAGCTTCACTTTCAGACCTAAGCTTACGAGTACATTACGCTCATAAATAATTTTGATCAATGAATCCCTTTATTTCATTCTTATTAACCTACATGATTTTATTGCATCCCCTCCATATTTTTTGTTTAAAAAAAAAGCTATGTTAACTGTTTCTATTTTCTAGGTTCTTTTTTTTATCCATTTTTATTTGTATTTTTTCTAAATTTTCTTTCCTAAATTGTATCCTTAATATCACAAATTTCTGTTTTTGTTTTCCATGTGCCTAAATTCTTTTCCTTTTCCATATATTTTCTTTTTTCATATATATTTTCTAAATTTCACTTTAAAAATTTTATTATTTTCTTTAATTTTAATCAATTTTTCATTACCTTAATATACCACACACTAAATTTTATCTATATTCGCGATAACCCTTTTCCCATTTTTGAAAAACGAACTTACTTGCCAAGTTCAAATATAATGTAAAACTGGCTGTTTAACCACAATATTTTTCATCAATTGTTAATTTTTTACACCTAAATAAATGTTCGTTTAGCGGGATGGATTCCTCCTGAGTACGGGAGGTATCCTATCCTGGCCGTGCAGCTAGCTACACTAAACCCACTATGTGAGTCGCACGGTCTGGAGTCTTCAGACTTCCTACATCTTTGCAATAACCTACAGGGTTGATTTGTTCGGGCGCAATTATAAAGTACCCTTGCTGCCCTAATCAGGAATTGAACCACGGATCTTCGTACTATCCAGCCGACGCTCTACAGTTGAGCTACTGGGACTGAGCTGCAAACTGTTATTGTCGAAGTGAACTTTGTAAACGGAGCGCTTAAACAACGCAATACCACATGTCCACTGTTGTTACATGTTACTAATGTTATTAATGACTGCCTTTAATGACTACCTACCATATGCTTGCCACGCCATTCTGCTAAAGTAGAGCTTGAAAGAATATTGAAAGAATCGTTTCGTAGTGTGGTTTCTCACTCTTCTACAGACAAACATTGGAGTGTGCTTTACGGACATTATTGTGTTCCCGATTCACCTCGTGCTGCTGCAGTGGCACTGCTTAGACTTTTGACCGGACATTACTGTCTTGGTGCCTATGTGTGTCGTTTTAATTTAACTACTTCGCATGACTGCGTTTTGTGTACCTCTGGACAACCCATGTCTGCGGCTCATCTGGACGAGTGTTCTGCACTAAATAATTTGGACTGTATTGTTGAAAAGTATTGGAGAGTACGTGGCCTAATGACTCAGTGGACATTGACTTGGCATTTGTTAAATAAAAAAATTAAAATGACTACATTTATCGGCATTAAAATGTATCAGAACTCTGATGTTAAACATAGAAATTAAGTATAAATTTCTGTTACTTTTTTGAAGAAAGAAGATATAAACAAATTAGGTGACTGCAGTTGTTTCGAGGGTTTTATAAACTCCCTCCCTCAGAGCAGAAACAGTTTAAAACCATTATCCGTGGTTTTAAAGGAACATTATTTTTAACTTAAGGAAAAAAAATACTCAAAATATCCTCGAAACAAATGAAGTCCAATAATTTTTCCACACCGACTTTCATTAAGGAAGTAATAGAAATATATTTTCTCACAAGCAGCGTTTTCTTTTATTGGATCATGTTTTGTACAAATGACCCAGGTGAAAGCACACCTCCAAGTACACTGGACTGTTCAAGTAGAATTTGTGCAGAGATAAATGCAGAACGTCATCGAGCACCTTTGTTGAAATGTAACAATTTGTAAAATGTTTCTTTTAAAAATAAACTATATGCTATTTACTGTGAAGTATATTTTATATTTAAAAGGTGTGATGAAGATATAGTATGTAGAAGACACTCAAATTCCTTCTCGTCCCACTTAGAGGAAAGAATGACCCCTTACTACCCCCTTAGCATATGTTACTTTCGTCAAAAGTGATGTCGTCTCCATGAAAGAAGTAGTGCCACCAAGTTGAGAAAGTATTAACTATTATTTAAACCAATAAGTAAAATAATAAGCTAATTAAAAATCCATCTAAATTATCCTTCCAGTCTGCGTTTGAAAATTTAAAACAAATTACTAGAAAATATTACAATAAATAGGAATTCATAATGCGTTTCATAAAATTAAAATTTGATGTGCATCAGAGTTAATTAATTTATAAATAAAAATTTAAAGAGGGAAAAAATATGAACAGTGACAGAAACAAAATTCAACATGAAGGGAGCAAAAAGGAAAACAAGTACAGATAATTTACATTAATCTTTTATGGGCTGTCTACTTGTACAAATTTTAGAGAAATGCTATTATTAAAGACAAATTCAATCTTGTTATTTACCAGGTAATATAAAGTTTAATGACATACTAGACAAAGGAAATAATGTTAAATGTTTAGATAAAGGATATTTTAATTGGGATATACCACTTTGAAATACATTTAGAACATTTCTTGACGTGAAATGATTTATTTAAAAAAAAAAACTATTTCATCTCAACGATGTAATTAACTCCAGAGTGATTTAAATATAAAGAACTAGTTCTAATGTGTATTTTAATATCTTTTATAAAATTTATATTCAACTCTTCCGTAGAAAAACATTAATATCCCAAGAGACATCAAAACAAATTAAAATGATATTTAAATTGTGTAATTTCTGGCGATTTAAGGTATCTCGTTTTTAATTACAGCACTTGAAAAATAAGCTAAAGTGCGCATAGCATTTTTAATTTGAAATTCTGCTGTTTCTAAACACGAAAGATTTCTCTAATTAATTGAATATTTTTAAATGATAACCAGAGATTTAAAGGCAAATTATCTTCTACAAACAATCGTTACCTTCTGTCTATTGGACATTTGTATTCTTATAAACAATTATGTTTTTTCTTTTTCAATAAAAATAGCTTTTCGAACAATTAAATTTGCAGTAGAATCCATCTAATTAAATTATAATGGTACCAACGATATTTTACATTAGAGAAGTTTCGTGTTAACTGGTTCTTTAAGGTGTAGATTAGATCTGAGTCGGGTAGTGCGCCTTAAATCCCTGAGGGAAAGGTCCTCTTGACGAGTGGGAAAAATACTCTTTCATTTAGGAAAATTTTATTTCTTATTTGATTTTATATTATGAGGAAGTGCTTGAACTCTGTACGGAATCTTTAGCCAAGGCCTCTATCGAGCTCGTCTAAAGCGATTAGTTATTGGCAGTAGAACCTCTGTTTCAGAGTCTTAATGTATCTCCATCTCAGTCTTCGTATTATATATAATTCTATTTAATCTTTTGCTTGCGGGTGGAACAGCGTAAATCCCAAACGAAAAAACCTCTCAAAAAGACAGGTATTTGTCATACCCTCTCCCAAACAGTTCGACCCCCCCCCCCTTCGATCGAACCTGTAAGCGAACCTGTAAGCGAAATGTTAATCTATTTCCAACAAATAACCTTAAAAATGTGCTAAAATGAGAAAAAACAGAAAAGGGAAGACAGTAACTTCGAAGCAAATAGCGCTTCAACGCGCACGATTGCTTGCAGCTAAGCGTTCTTTTGATATTAAATAACCACTCAAAAACTGCTGCAATAATAACACGATAATGTAAAACTTCGTGTAATACAGTGGCCAAGAATCTATCAATTACAATTTGTCTTTGTTTTCTTCGGCCTAGACCGCCAGACTTACTCGACGGTGTGGGTATCCGTTTGAAAGGCCGGAAGGTGTCACCTAATTTAGACTGGAACACAGTAGGGGCGTCATCTAGAGGAACCTTATCCTCCTTCCCCTACCACCGAACTCTCGTAATGATAAACGGACGCCATACATTTAACGTACGCGTACTCCGCGTGAACACGTGGACAGTTTAGACGAAATCAGGTCGTCTAAATGCAATCCCAGGGTGGTAAACACTGGAATGTCCCATACCTAAAATCTGCCTTGTAGAAGAAACTATAAGTGCGCAAAAACTCAACCTTCTAGTTTTCCAACAGATTTTTGACAAGGCCAGGCGATATTTCTATTCCCGCCATTTTCTCCACCTACGGGGTATGAGACCGAAATCTGGCTCCATAAGGTTCTCTCTCATGGTCGATATCACAAGTGTGTAAATATTCAGCCTTCTGGGTCACTGGGAACTTATAGAAGATCTTAAAAGACAAAATAGGGTGAGGCAATACAGATATAATTATATAGATATTGTCACAGTGGGATTCCAAACGGCATCAAATGTCGCAACGGTTTCCAGCTGGGCACGGCCGACCGAGAAAGTCAAACTCTCTCACTATTTCATACCCAGGTCCGAAACACTCCTCCCGTCAGTGGGTGAAACCCATTTGATGACCTGCGAAACAAACCCAAACAAATTCCAAGATAAGCAGAGAAATACCTTTACCTTGAAGGGCTCACCAGCAGCTGAAAACACTTAAATTATACACTAATTCAACACAAATAAATACTCTTAATTTCGTTTAAATCTCTATTTATTAAATGCCAAAATGTAAGGAGTTAACACATAATACAATTGCTGATTCTCATTCAGCTCAACTAGCACTGGACCACACTTCAATAAATATCATCGCCTTTCAGCCGGAAATAAATATTCATTACTATATATCATTAGGCAACAGTATAACTTATAAATAGCAAATATTCTATTATTAATTTAATATGGTATGGTCAAAGGGGAGGCATCACACTCGAGGATAGCTTATAGTAATAAAGTATTAACTGTATCAATTCTGATTTAATGATAATTTAGAGAATCAATTTAATTTAATAATTAGCTTAGATGATCTTGAGATGTCTTGAGAAACAGTCCGATGACACGAGCAGACGAAGGCACATCAGCCTCCATTTACCGAAAAGGACGCTTATCTCCATATTAGGAAGGACACAAAAATTGACATCGTTGAACTTCTACCAAACGAACCCTCGGGGAGAATCTTTCTCCGACCAAAGGAAAGGCGGCAGGCACGCAGCATCCGTAAAACAAGCAGCGGCCCGCAAAGGGTCCAGGCTTCATCAAGGACTCTGACAGGAAACGGTCTTCAGGCATCCGGAACAGGAGGTTCCCGGACGGTCAACGGCGGCCAGCAGGGACGTCGAGACTCGGCATCAGCAATGGTCCGGTCAAGCAGTGGCGAGGATGGCGGCTCTCACAAACCCACGACTACGATAACCCAACATTAAGATTGGGACCCGAGCCGAACGTGGGTTCGGAGATGTTTTCCAGGGAGAGAGCCCAGAATCACAAATCACACCACTTTTAAGCATTCCGGGCGGATTTAGAGCCCGGCCAATAGAAAATCACGGAAGGATCACATCTTCACATTTCCACCAATACAAAATCACATGAATTCAAAATCTTCACCAGGGTCCTGCCCATCCAACGACATCCAGTAAGGCACGTGTATCTGCAACGTGAAATCTTGCACAACGTCGCGTCACCCAAAAAGCAGAACAAAAAGAACGAAGACATCTGTCTCCGCCAGCAAACATGTGTGACCTTGAACTAACGGTCGCCATTCCTCGAGTGTGTGAAATAATATTATTTTATGAAAGGAAAATGGCCACAATTACTGCCCAGAATTAAATACATTTAAAGATGATAAAATATATATACATATGACAAGAGGGTTTAGTGTCACAATTTAAATAAATATAAATATAGAAGTTTAAGAAATAATGTGATTTTACAATTTACACCCAAGTGACGAATTCCGTCACGACTATATATTGCCTATTTTTTTACTATTTTGTTATTAAAACTCGCGCAGGATATTTCAACGCAAGCTTCAAATCCTTAAAATTTTTAAAAGTTTAAAAATTTACAATGTATTTGATAAACATTTTAGAATCACATGTATGTATTCTTTTTTGAAATATATTTTGAAAAAAAATATCATAGAAGTTTATTGATTTATTCTTCGACTTCATAAAACTAATGCAGAAAAATTGAAAAGTGCGTCGCTAAATTGGCTGTACGGGATTTTTCCTTAAAACAAAGAATTCGTTATCAATACTTCTTTTGAAAGAACCACCTTTAAATAATTTTTCTTTGATGTTTTTCTTCCCCTTTTCTGTAGAAAAAAAAAGTGATTCTGTTAAGATAAAAATCTTACACAAGCAATGATTAGAAATAGAATTCACAAAATAATATTCTTAAAAACGTTTTATCTATACCATAAAAGCTGTTTTCTGAAATGAAAAACATTTTGGAAGATTGATGTTTTTACTTGATAAAGCAACTAATTTATAATTTACTGGTAAGTGTAATAACAAAAATATTTAGGCCTATTTAAAATATATGTAACACACATAAGGCTAAATACATGTTAGGAAAATATTTTCTTAAAAATGCGTGTACCATTATTTTTCCTTGTAAGATTACCTTTATTAATATTTCCACCAATAATTGCTTATTTTTATTGCACACTTTTAAATATGATTAGAAATATTTTTCTTCAAAGCAAACATCAAATATTTTTGTTACCCACGGCAGTGACGTTTAGTGTTTATGAAAATACGTGTTACATTTTGCATTTTTATGATTTAAGTTTAAGAATTTTCTAGTATCACACATTTCTCACTTTTTCCCAAGAGATTATATTATGCCGATTTTTACTGCTTAATAATGCTGTCCTTGTAGCAAAAACATAAGGAATAAATAAGCGTTTTTATAAAAGAATGTTAGTTGACATAGTGGAATTGCTAAGCATAACCGCTGTTCATTTTGTAATGCTATCATGGAATTTGGTATGCACAGTGCGTCAAAGAATTTTTAAGACTTGCGCTAGGTGTTAGCTTACAGTGGCTCCATCAGTGTAATCGCTTATGCATGATAAACTTCGACCGTCCGTTGGCGCACTGCCAAATATTCGAAAGCATTCTGCCAAATGTTACCTACAGCAGTGAAATTTAGTGTTTGTAAAAATGCGTGTTAAATTTTGCATTTTTATGATTTAAGTTTACAATTCTCGAGTATTACACATTTCTCACTTTTTTCCCAAGAGATTATATTATAACTATTTTTAACACTTTACAACAAAGTTGAAAACCATTTATGACTTTGTTCAATCTGTTTGTCTGTCTGTCCGTTAGCCCGATAACTGTCGTAAAAATGACTTAATCAAAATGAAATTTTAGTATGTAGTTGAGACAGTCTGTGGGACCTTTGAATAATATCACCCAATTAGTTTTGGATTGAACCCGGGATGAAAAAATGAAATACATTGATCCCTATGGGACCTAATTTTTCAAACATTTTTAAAGCAGATTTAAAATTCACAAATTGCTTCGAAAATTTTAGGTAATATTCAAATTATCCCATAAAATATATAAAAAAAAATTCAGTAAAATGTATTCAGTAGTTTCTTAAATAAAAATTAAAATAATAATTATACCTCTTATATGAAGCAATCACGTGACCATTATATGAAGAGATCACGTGACCCACTTCAAAATGAAATATGGCATCCATCTTGTCTCAAAATCGTGATTTTTAAGATAATTTTTAATTCATATTTAGTTCTGTATATGTCCTAGAACCGCTTTATTTTTGCTTAAATTCTGTGCATCTACATACTGCGACAACGCAATTACAATATATTTGAGTTTAAATGATCATCTAAATTTGATTATTTCTACAACGACGCCTATTTTTCACTTATGTAAATGTAAACAGCAAAATATGTAGAATTAGTTGTATGAGAATTGCTGCATTTCTTTAACGCAAAATTATTTAGCTCATGGAGTCTGCATAGCTGATATGAATGAAATATTCATTGATTTTACAGAGAAAAGGACGATTTTTTTCGATGAAGTTTAAAGCATAGAGTTTAATTACTTGTATCTCCATGGCCTTAAGTTTCTAAATAAAATAAATTATTATAGTATTGTGATGAATGAAATGAATGGGAAAATGTTTATGAATGAAATGCTGCTTTTATAGCGAGATCCAGGCGTGTTATATTTTGATGGCGTCATTTGAATAAATTTCAGTTGTTTTTGATGAAGTTTTCAAATATAATAAATTTTTGTAGTACTATGATAATGTTAAAAACATCCCGAGGAGCTAGACGATTTATATTTAATTGATGTCATGTGAATGACGTTCATTTTTTTCGATGAACTTTTAAGTTTTCAAAGATAATAAATTAATGTAATATTGTGATAATTTTTAAAATATTACCGAGGAATATATCGCATTTTAGATATGTTTAAATGAAATTGCATTGAAGTTGGAAAGTGTTTCATAATCAATGCTTTATGCGTGATTGATCTTTCTTGTTACTACTTAATAATGCTGTTTTTGTAGCAAAAAGTGCATACATACAAACATAAGGCTAAAATATGCGTTTCTATAAAAGAAGGTTAGTTGATATAGCAGAACTGTTAAGCATAATAGCTGTTCATTTTGTAATAATATCATGGAATTTGGTATAGTAGTAGATCTGCGGATGACTAAATCAGAACTACTAGAATCAGAACTAGGGGTGAATACATAAAATACGATATAGTGCTAAGTATAGTTATATGTCAACCACCATTTTAAAATAAAATTGTACCCGAGAACAGCATCCTGCAATTTTTTAATATACCGTTTATTGCATTGAAATATTTTATAATTAACTGAAGTGTAGCTCAACTCGATTTTTTCATACCAGAGAATCTACTTTTAGTAGATTTTTTTTTCAAATTTTACAAGAAATATTTTGAAAAATCGATATCGTTGATTCAAATGATAACAATTATAGCGTGTTACCCTTCACTTTAAAAGGTTTTAAAAAATCTTTGGATTAACTCCAAACTTGACAAAGAACTCCCGGGGGGATTATTCCCCCCCCCTCCAGAGGGGGCTCATGAAGACAGGAATAAAAAAATCTGATTGCAACTATATTTACCAACGGTGATTGAAACTATTCCGTCTCTTGCTCACTGAGCCATAAATAAGAACCTTTTATGCATGATTATGTTATGTCAACTTTTGTCCTATGCTGCCATGAAATTCAACATTTCGAATCAATATCGAAGTTTTTGCTCGAACTTAAAAAAATTCCACCTAGTTCCGGATTTTTTGATAATAAAGCAAGATATAACATTTCATGAAAATCCATTAATATTGTGGCCGCTGTCGTGTATACAAGAAATAGACCACAGACATACAGGCGGACATTACTCCAAAAATTGTCAAAACGTGTTCAGGAGGTCTTAACACATATATTGGCATCAAAATATCGAATTTAAAATTCTTCGTGAGAACAATAGGTTCTCAATAGTGTATTGCACAGTATGAGCAGATAAAAATAAAGAAAATACCAAAAACAAAACTTTCTGTAAAATATGAACTTTTTTGTAACCTTTTTAGCTTGCCTAGTCATGCTTTGACTAAACTATTTCCGAAGGATGACTACTTATCATATTTGCGTTATTGAATTCACCAACTTCATTTATGTCTAGGTCTGTAGGTTTGTCGGTCATTGGGTGTATTTGTGGACGGTACATTCTAAAAATATCTGTGGCAAAGTTATAATGCTTTTTATATATTTGTGGTGCTAGAATGTAAAATAATTGAAGTTAGTTAATCACATTGGTTAAACACATTGCGTTGATACCTTGAAATGCCGCTAATATCCCACCATTAATTCTTTAGTCCGAGTTCCTGGAATAAAATATATTAATATAATACCACACAATTAACCTCACTCATTTTAACTTTAAAATATATATTTATTAAGCACTTTATAATCATAATTAGATTACAACAAATATACTTAAATATTTACGGAGGAGACTGGACATGTGAGACCGGGCATACAAAAATTCCTAAACTGACTATGACATTCTCATATATGTTATTGAGCACATACCTTCTTGTAGTCGTTAGACGTTTATGGATCATTGGTTGTTGAACCACCGCATCATCACTGCAGTGTATGAGTAACTTGATGTACAATCGTCTGATGCTGTGTGGAGCTTAATGTATCTCTTCTATTCTGACTGCACTGCATGAGAATCTTGATGCATCTCCATATGCACCTGTGCCGACTTTTATTCATATCTGCATCCCGACTCTAACTGCTATATATGCTTTTTGCCAATAAAGGCAGGTTCTTTTTCCCGAATCGTACCAACTAATCAGCACAAATTGCCACAAGGGACATATCTACCAAATTTTGTGAAATTCGGTTTCACAAAATTAGTTTTTCAGCTGGAATTTATACAAACAATATTTGCGGGGCTTTTCGCGGACAGGCAATTTTCTTTATCCCGAATTATACCAAAATGGAATCAGCCCCAGGGTAACCTGCAAGTGACTTACAGATAAAATGTTCTATAAAATTTGGTCAATTAGTTTTTAAGCCAGAGTAGAGTGGATACAAAACATGCCAGACGGACACACAGAAACGAACACACAGACACACCCAAACAGACACACACAAACAGACAGACACAGATGTCATTCTAAAATAGTGTTTTCGTGTTCTAGAGGTCCCACAAAGTGTAGATCCGTCGAAGACTCGACTTGTGATTTTCGACATGATTCCAATACTTTCCCTATACATTAATATGTATTATAGAGAAAGTGACACTTGTTGCCAGATTTGGATACATTGACAAACGTAAATGTTTTAAATTGAAAACATGAAATGCCTGTTATAAGTAAGAGGGCTATGTATGATTACTAAATCGCACCCAGGCACAATGATAATTAGAGATGTAAATTATAAAATCATCCAGCAGTACTTAAATTCTGTCTGGCTTTTCTGCTTCATTTTCACATTTGGCGAGGAAAGGCCATACTAGGGTGTTTCAAAATGTTTGCACAGCTAAATTTTTGAGCGCAGACTCATGAGTCTAATTTAAAAACTGTTTAAAATTGTCGGCTGCTATTGCTATGTTAGCTGAGCGACTAGACTAGAAAATTTGGAAGTCATTTGCAGATTTAGCAGTGTTTGGCCATATCCATATCTGAAGTGCTGGTAGAAAAAATTTTGTAGCAGATGATACGCAGTAGTGATGTGTTTTCTCAAGAAAGCAAGCTCGTTAAACACAAACACAATTTATTTGTTGTGAGATCCATTGCATCAGATAAAGTTACAAAATAAAACACTGTAACATTCGTTGCAAAGCAAAACTATATACAATGAGCTAGCAAGCTCATGAAAAAGGTTTTTAACATAGTTTATGACTAGGCACACACTCTCAGTTACTATAACATCGGTAAGTAGAAAAACAGCTACTGTACCACACATGCCGTGCACGTTAATGAAGCTACCATCATCATGTCACACGTCATGGCTTTAGAAGTTAGACTACTCTCTACCGATCAAGGTCTGCCTTCCATAAAGGTCTTTCATGTCTACTACATGGTCTGAGAGTCTCACTGACTAACTCCGAGATCACTAAGGTCTGCGATAAGATCAGATCTTCCCTCGAATAACTGAGAATGTGTCCTATCATATATACACCGTGATGGGTACGCTCCGGAAACACAACCATTGACGGCAGCGCCCTCACTATATGCAAATCAGATGCGCGCGCGGCGAGAAGGCGATTTGCATGAATGGCATGTTCTGTTCCCGTCACGAGTCGTTCACGAGAACGGTAGAACCATTCTAAAAATGTAAACACGTTCTCGCGATAACGAGAATCGCGATGAAAACAGAACCAAGTTTCCAACAATCGGCCCCCTCATGCAAAACCCCAAATCTCGGCGCACGTGCTATCAATCAATGAAATTATTCTAAAAAAACATAACAACAACTGTCAAGTTCTTTAGTATCCAGCAAAAACATAAAGTATTTACATTACTTTTCATGTTGAGCAAAAAAAAATTATTGAAAGAAAATTTTAGACATCATTGAAACACTAAGTTCCAAAAAATTAATTTTAGTCAAAATTTAAGTTTCAAGAAATTTATGTATAACCATTTAAATTTAACATTTAAGATTAAAAAAAAATTTACTATAAATATCAAATTCAAGTTGTGTAGAAAATTTTATGTATAATTATTAAATTTAACATTTAAGATTAAAAATTTCACTATAAATATCAAATTCAATTATGTAGAAAATTTTATGTATAATTATTAAATTTAACATTTAAGATTAAAAAAATTTCACTATAAATATCAAATTCAATTATGTAGAAAATTTTATGTATAATTATTAAATTTAACATTTAAGATTAAAAAATTTCACTATAAATATCAAATTCAATTATGTAGAAAATTTTATGTATAATTATTAAATTTAACATTTAAGATTAAAAAATTTCACTATAAATATCAAATACAATTATGTAGAAAATTTTATGTATAATTATTAAATTTAACATTTAAGATTAAAAAATTTTACTATAAATATCAAATTCAATTATAGCTGTTCATTATCTCTGTCCAAGACCAGTATACACAATTAATACTAATAGCAGTGACATAGATAATGAAAGATTTTTCTTTCTGTATTGATATACAAATTTAAATAAGTGGTTTGTCTTCAATGAATCATAGCTAAGTGTATGATAACAAGGAGTAAACTCACAAAGTAATACACATAAGCATAACTGTCTTATGCGGGAATTGAAAACATGGATATATATATACATTCAGTGTAATGTGAAAAATTTTAGAAAGTTCATTGTAAACAATACACATATATATACTCTAGATACAATTATCTGCATCACAGAGGGAGGAGTAAATTATACGATATCCTAACCATATTTTGTAAAAGAAAGAAAAAAAAATTTAGAAGTTACAAATTTAATCATTTTTGTTTTTGAAAATTTGATTACAAAAGTTTAATGCTAAAATTCCTCAAACATTTGGCAAATCTTATTAATGTACTGCCTATTATGTATAAAAATTTTGTTATTGATTTCAGCAAATTCCACACCTAACAGTTTTTGGACCTTCCCTAGAGTTTTGATATCAAATTCTCCCTTTAGCAAAGAAACTGCATGATCAATATCACCTATTATTTCTATGTTGCTTGCCTCTGGCCTGGATTTGATATCTCTCTTTTCTCTGAAGTTAAACAAATTTTGGTCATAATGTATGTTAGCCTTAGCACAGAATTTTTTAACATCATTATGACTTCTCAGTCTATGTTTATCACCCCTCACTGAGTAGTAAACATCAGTTCGAGTTCCATCAGGCCTGGGTACAGCTTTCCTTTCCCAATCTATGTTTGAACAGGGGGTCAGATCGGAATCAGCAGGAGAGTCCTCTTCCTCACTAGTATGACTAGTGTCATGGCTCTCACCTGCTTCTTCCTCTGACTCACTATCCAAACATCCCGATCCTGAATCTGATGTTCGAGTAAAACCCGATTTCTTTTGGGTGAAGTTTCTAGGTCGAATGGGGTCCAGGACGCCTTCCGCTGCTTCCATCTCCTCAAAACGGACATTGCTTATTTCTAATATTTTTCCTTCTTTCACAAGAATTCTATAGCCCCTGGTATTTTCCGCATATCCTACCATAACTCCCAGTTGAGCTCTTAGGTCTAGCTTCTTCCTAAGCTGTTTTGCTATACCAGCATAAGCTTTACATCCAAAAACTCTGAGATGGGATACAGCAGGCTTCTTCCCATAGTACAATTCGTGTGGAGTTTTAACTTTAAATTTATGGCAAATCCTGTTCTTTGTATAAGTAAAACATAGGATTGCCTCTGCCCACATTTTGTCACCAACTTTGCTTTGATTAAGCATTGCCTTGACACAATCTAACGCTGTCAGGTTGAATCTTTCAGATACCCCGTTTTGTTCGGGTGTATAAGTGTTAGATCGTTCATGCTTAATCCCTAACTTTTTCAAAAAAGCTTTAAATTGACCGTGACAAAATTCCATGCCGTTATCAGTACGGATGCACAAAATCTTTTTGCCTAATTGTCTCTCCTGACAAGCTTGAAAATCCTGAAAAACTTTGAACACATCTGATTTTTGTTTTAAAATAAAAACAAACACCTTGCGGCTAAAATCGTCTGTAATAGTCAAGAAGTATTTGTTTCCCCCCAATGAAGCTACAGGCATTGGACCACAAACGTCCATGTGCAGTAATTGCAAAGGTTCTGTAGATCTAATCCTGCCTATTGGTTTGTACGAAACTCTTTTAGATTTTGCAAGTTTGCAATGAATGCAATTTACTTTTGCATATTTTAATTTTGGGAGTCCGTTTGCCGCGGAAACTTTACTTGTTTGGTGCAAGTAGTCTGAGTTAATATGGCCATATCTTCTATGCCATAATTCAGTTTTGTTCAGAATCTCAACTGTTGAACCACTAATTTTATTTGACTTTGATTTTAAATCAGATTTGTTTTTCCTTTTATTCAAGTTAGGCCTAATTTTGTTTTGACTTTGACTATTTGTTGCAGGGGTTTTTCTAACCTGTTTAGAATTTTTGTCCCTATCCTGATCTCCTTTACGGCCCTCAACATTACTATTTAAACTTTTAGTTGAGTACTGTGGTTTTAAGAAATACAATCCTTCTTTACGTTTAGCGTAAAAGAAATTTTCTCCCTCAGGAGTCTTAAACCATAGAACACCTTTGGCTGCACTAAAAGAATAGCCCTGCTCTTCAAATACAGATGCGGCCAACAAGTTACGCCGTAATTTTGGTGAATACATAACATTTTGTAGCACAATATTACTTGTATGATCTTTAAATTTAACATACATATTCACCGTTCCAATAGCCTCAACTGGGCTTTCCATATCACCCACTGCTAGCGACATAGATGTATCCTTACATTTATCAAATTTTGAAAACATTTTAACATCATTACAAAAGTGTCGCGTAGCAGCGGTGTCAATCACCCAGCTGAGCCTATTGTCAGGATTATCAACAATATTAGCTTCTACATTTATATTTGAAAATACTTCAATAATACTAGAGCTAGTCATCTTTTTCAATTTTGGGCATTGTGCCTTTACATGACCAGTTTTATTACACATAAAGCATGGTCCTATGACCTTAATAGACTTTTTAAATTTGATAACATTTTTGCATTTAGCGTTAACATTAGAAAAATATACAGATGAATTGGAACTTACATTGTTATTGTCATGATCCCTCTTCAACTGTCTAATCCTGCCCTCCTCCAGAGAGAGTTCTTTCTGAATTTTATCCAATTTAAAGTCCGTATCATTCCAACGATAAATAGTTTGGATGATGCTCTGGAAAGAATCTGGTAGATACCGGATGGCTTGGAATGCCACGTACACGTCCTCCACGGGATGGTTCACGTTTTTGAGCTTGGTGACAGCTTTCCTAATCCTCGTACAGAATATATCGATGGGCTCCTCGATTTCCGGGCGAAGACTGAAAACTCGTCCAACAGATGAACTAAATTAGCGCGCGTTGGGGCCTCAAAATGCGCCTCCAACTTCTCCCACGCATCCGCCGGGCTGTCGCTGATGTCGAGCAGTTCTCTGTATTCTGTCGAGATATTTCGAAACAGGATGGAAAGTGCGCGGTCGCTGTACTCCTCTCGCTCGCGGCGTGACGTAGATTCGTCGACTGGTAATGCAGTACGGTTGACGTGGCCGTAACATCCTTCTCCTTTCAGGATAAATGAAATTTCATTACGCCAGGTGACGTAATTGTCCCTGTTTAACGCTTCTATGCCGTTGCTCACCTCCATAGTCTTTAACTGTGACTAGAGTGCGTTGTTTACCTTTCTGCTTGATGCAAATGGCGCCGGTCGCGGCCCCCGTCGATGGAATTCACAACTCTTCACTGCTGCTTTATCACGGATAAAAGTTATGGCCTTGACATACTAGGGCCCATAACCAAATGTCGGCTGCTATTGCTATGTTAGCTGAGCGACTAGACTAGAAAATTTGGAAGTCATTTGCAGATTTAGCAGTGTTTGGCCATATCCATATCTGAAGTGCTGGTAGAAAAAATTTTGTAGCAGATGATACGCAGTAGTGATGTGTTTTCTCAAGAAAGCAAGCTCGTTAAACACAAACACAATTTATTTGTTGTGAGATCCATTGCATCAGATAAAGTTACAAAATAAAACACTGTAACATTCGTTGCAAAGCAAAACTATATACAATGAGCTAGCAAGCTCATGAAAAAGGTTTTTAACATAGTTTATGACTAGGCACACACTCTCAGTTACTATAACATCGGTAAGTAGAAAAACAGCTACTGTACCACACATGCCGTGCACGTTAATGAAGCTACCATCATCATGTCACACGTCATGGCTTTAGAAGTTAGACTACTCTCTACCGATCAAGGTCTGCCTTCCATAAAGGTCTTTCATGTCTACTACATGGTCTGAGAGTCTCACTGACTAACTCCGAGATCACTAAGGTCTGCGATAAGATCAGATCTTCCCTCGAATAACTGAGAATGTGTCCTATCATATATACACCGTGATGGGTACGCTCCGGAAACACAACCGTTGACGGCAGCGCCCTCACTATATGCAAATCAGATGCGCGCGCGGCGAGAAGGCGATTTGCATGAATGGCATGTTCTGTTCCCGTCACGAGTCGTTCACGAGAACGGTAGAACCATTCTAAAAATGTAAACACGTTCTCGCGATAACGAGAATCGCGATGAAAACAGAACCAAGTTTCCAACAAAAATAAGGCGGACTTTTACAGTACAGAGACAGCTCCATTTAGAAAATTGCTCCTTAATCATATAAAGATCTTTTGAAAAAAAATCCCGGTTTTAGAAATTTAATATTTAGTCGTGGAAACATTGCCCAAGTTATAGGACTGTGGATAAATTTTTAAATTTATACTTTTTCTAAATGCGACCATAAAAGGGCCTAAACCACTTTCAACCAATCAAATAATGCAACATAAATACAAATTTCAGTGGTCTTATAGAAACTGAACTCCGAGAGATAAAATGTTCAGTCCACTTATTACCCACCGCTAATTTTGACTGTCAATGTCACGGATAATTTTGATCGCGTGACAATGGAACATTTTTTGTTTGACTAATTGGGATATGAAATTTTTTTTTTAATTCCAAATGTTTAGAGGGCCATATAAAAATTAAATTTTGTACTTTTTATTAAAAGGCGTTATATGATAAAAATTTGCATACGCTGAAAATCTATTTTAATTAAATAATTTTTTAAATTGTAATCATGGGCACTATCTAATTTACATATTTTTTTATATAACTATCTATTATATTATATGACTATTTATTATATTAGCCTCATTATATTTTTATTATTTAAGTCTATTTTAATTTTTATATAATATAATATAAATAATATAAAATTTATATAATTTATATTATTTTAATTTTCCTATATATTTCATTTAATAAATTTCTTTTTAATTAATTTTATTATTATTTTATTTATTAATTTAATAATTTCTTACTTTCTTATTTATTAATATTTTTTTTATATTTATTTATTTTTTTTATATATTTTATTAATTATTAAATATAATTTTAATAATTTAATAATTACTATTATAATATTTTTTCTTTTATATTAATTATTATTCATTATTTTTATTTATTTATATATATTTTTGATTTTATATAAATAAAATTTATATAAATAAATAATTATATAAAATATATTATATTGTTTTTTAATTTATTATTAATAATTTATAATTATTATTATAAATTATTTATTATTATTTATATTTTTTAATTTTTATAATTTATATTTATAGTAATTTATTATTATTTATAATAATTATTAAATATTTTAATATTTTATTAAATTATTATATATATATATTTATTTAATTATATATATAATATATATAATATATTATTTATATATTTTATATTTTATTATATATAATATATAATATATTATATAATATATATATTATATAATAATTTATAATTTATATTATTTTATAATATAAAATTTATATAAATTATAAATCTCAATTCAATTATATGAGATAGAAATAATTTAGTATATAATATAATAACGTAAGGAATAATAATGGATCAGTCGTTCAAGATATATTTTGTCGTGCAATATTTTTAAACACCATATATAGGTACAACAATGAAATCCGGGAATAATCTTAATAATATTTATTTTGATAAACTGCAATTGAAAATTCTAAAATTAAAATTACACAATTGTTACAACTTTTAGACTATTTGAAAATGCTGTATATTGACATCTACTTTATCAGAACGTTTTAAAAACTTTCTACATACTGCATTGGTGTTCAAGTTAATAAAATATTATACGATGTTAAATCTTAGATAACTCCTATAAGCGTTATCTAAGATAAAATTGAATAATATTTACCAATTGTATAATATTCTGCAATAATTTGATATTGGTATAAACCAAGATTTGGAGACATATTTGCAAAGCATTAACAGTAAGGTATTATCAAAGTGCAGTTATCAAAAACATTATTTTTAAATACTAATCTAGCTTTGAATAATTATCAACAACATGTGTAATATATGAAATGCATTTATCAAACGATTGTTTTAGTTTTCATTTATAGACAGAATACTTTAAAATGCCATCAGAGTTAATACTTAAGAAAATAAATCTGCTACATAAAAGTAATACATTTTGAAAGTAACACAATTTACTTCTTTAGCATTATAAGTGATGAAAAAATCCACTGCGTCTTTGTAACATTAAAATGTACATTTGGCTCTTTCCCGGATGACAACATGTAAATTACCCAATTAAATTATATTTTACGCAACTCTAAATTAACAATTATAAATACAGATGTCATCCTCAATAAGCAATATTGTCATTATAAAATTATTATTCATTATGTAAATATTTTAATAGTAAATTCATTATTAAGGAGTAATTTTCATTACATCATTGGCATCATTTTTGCAATTTTGACGATATTTTCATCTATGCGGGTCTAAATATTGCTAAATCGAACATTTCTTATTTAATAATAGGTATGCCCATCATATGACGGGATTAAAAATGTGTAAAATATTGCATCCCATTTGACGTCATTTATATCAATTTGGCGACATTTTTATCAATTTGATAACCTTTTTATCAATTTGGCAACAGTTTCGTCAATTTGACGGCATTTTTTATCAATTTGATAACATATTTATAAATTTGACAACATTTAAAAAGTCGTCAAGTTTTCGATATGCTGCCAAAATTCAGCCTAGCATTTCAGACGGAGATATACGTTATTTTTATGTTCTTTCCAAAATAATGAATTTTCATCAATTAGTTGCCATTTTCATTGATTTAGCATTGATCTTATCAATTTGGCGACCTTTTTTAAATCAATTTGGCGATATTTAGAAACTCGCCAAGTTGGTGATATTCTGCCAAATTCGGTGCCAAAATTTCGTCAAGCATTTTGATCGGAGAAATAGGTTATTCTTAGAGTAGATAAACGACTAATGAAGTCCAAATACAAAACTATAACCCAAAGTATCTTCTCTTATGGTAGATTTTTATATTCTTTCCAAATTAGTCAATTTTTATCAATTAGTCTTCATTTTCATTGAATTAAAGTCATTTTTATCAATTTGGTGACATTTTTATCAATTGGGCGATATTTTCGTCAATTTGGCAACATTTAAAAATCTCGTCAAGTAGGCGATAATCCGCCAAATTCGTCGCCAAAGTTTCGCCAAGCGATATGGATGGAGAAATAAGTTATTCTTACAGTAGTTAAACGACTAATATTGCCCAAATGCAAAATTATTATCCAGAGTATCTTCTCTCGTGAATGGAACGAGCTAAATCCACGAGAATGATGATAATAAATTTACCACATAATATTACATATGAAAAGTGAACAGATTTCACAATAGTTATTACTCTTTATGAATTTTATGTGATTTTTTGATAAATTTATTTGAAAAATATGCAATATCTCGAGAACGGGTCGTGCTAGCGTTCTAAAGTTTATGTCAATCGTTTTCTAATAAAAATGATTACTTACGTAACTATTTTGAATGTTTTTGATGACTCTTTCAAAATTTCACATTAAAATTTAGGTGAGTTCTAAACATTCGATTATGTATAATAACAATAGCCTTACAGTATTCGCTGATTGTGATTTTTGTAGCAAATTTTGTTCGAATCGCGTCATTCGTTCGTGAGATATCGTCTCCCCCCCGCCCCCCACACACATAATCTCAAAACATCTGATTCGCGTTCAGGGATGCTTGAAACGTGTTTTCCCGTCGAAAACTCGAATTTGAATTTTCGACCCCGGCACAATACTTTCCTTACACACTATACTACGCATATAAAGAAAGTAATAATATGTTAAAAATAATTTTGAATAATCACAAATAACAGTTGAAATATATGAAATATTTTTATTAAATCCTTATCCTAGTTTTCATTCGTAAACTGAGAACTAAATAATGGCCTCAGAGTTAATATTTGAGAAAATATTTCACCGCTGCACGAAAATATCCAGTGTCAGAAAAGATTCATACAGTGTCTGGACATTTGATAGCAAATTGAGCTTCAGATCATTAGAAATTGATACATCCCTAACAAAACCCAACTTGTCATCAAATGTAATAGAAGCAGAAACATTATTTAGAAATCGTATTCTGTTTCTATTTCTCACCCAATAACTTTAGTAATCAAAGCTGATTATTCAAGTAACAGATTGTTTTACTTTCTTACCTTCTTTAAATGCTGTTTTGGGTGAATTTTACAGTTTTAAGCAGCTTGGTAATGAGATGGAACAATCTTTTATTGTGTATAATTTCACTAATTATTAGATTTATGAGCGACACGAATTCGTTATTTTGGTACACAAGTTTTAAAATCAAATAGCTGCATTTCCCGGACAAGACTAACTTAAGGATTACTTTCCTTATATACATAATGTATAAGGGAAGTATTGTGACGAGGTCAAAAATTCGAATTCGAGTTTTCGACAGGAGAGCAAGTTTCAAGCATCCCTGATCACGAATCAAACATTTTTTAGGTGATGTCTATGTGTGTGTGTGTGAAAGAGTGTGTGTGTGTGAAATTGTGTGTGTGTGTGAAAGTGTGTGTGTGTGTGAAAGTGTGTGTGTGTGTGAAAGTGTGTGTGCGTGTGTGAAAGTGTGTGTGTGTGTGAAAGTGTGTGTGTGTGTGAAAGTGTGTGTGTGTGTGTGTGAAAGTGTGTGTGTGTGTGTGTGTGTGTGTGTGTGTGTGAAAGTGTGTGTATGTGTATCCGTGAGACTGTGGAGACGATATCTCACGAACGAATGGAGTGATTCGAACGAAATTTGGTACAAAAATCACAATCCGTGAATACTAGAAGCCTATTGTTTTTAAACGTAATTCGGTGCTCTGACGCCCCCCCCCCCTAAATTTTCAAGTGAAATTTTGAAAAAATATCAAAAAATCAAACCTTTAATAATGTTACGCAAATAGATATTTCTTATGTAATTTTCACTTAGAAAGCGATTGGCGTAAACTTTAAAACGCTGGCATGAACCGTTCTCAAGATATTGCACATTTTTCAAACAAATTTATCAAAAAATCCCATAAATTAAAAAAAAAATTTAATTGTTGAGAAATCATGCCCCAGGGCCAGCCCCCCTGGTGTAAATGAGTAGCCTTCTAGTTCATTGGGTATCTGAAAAGACAAAATCATGTGAGGCAATTATTATATAGATGTATTGTGCCGTACGGCGTGCACGACATTTTGTAATTTCAATTACGGATGCCAACCAAAATAATGAACTATCTAAATGCTGCAGAGGGAGCCAATGACAACACAGGCATACATAAACAGTGGTCATCCTCGTCTGCATCAACAACGAATGGTAGATGTGAGAGGGAATGAATGGGGGAAAGAAAAAAGCGCCCCAAAGCCGTATTCCAAAAAGTTCAGTAGACTTCAAAATTTCGAACGAGCTAACATCATGTTTCTTGGTTTCTGTGAAAAAAGGTATATCGAACGTGAGCGATAAAATGGAAGCTTGTTGCAGTTATGAGATGTGCAACAGTTTCATACATCATCGAGATTACACGAATACGTACTTAACACAAAGAGTAGAGGTAAATCAACTTTCAATTTGTCACTAATTAGCACGGAAGGCACACATTTTTATCGATTATTCAAATAATGAACAATCAGTTCGTAAGAGTAGATTATATTAACGAGTTCTTAGATATTGGAATAAAAGAACTATTTTGAGTGTCAATTGCTAAAAAGAAACTGTTTTAAAAATATATGTCAATTTTAATATGTCAATAATAATAGATTTAATAATAGTATCATTACTCAAGATACAATGGATATCTATAACTTAAAATATTAAAATAAATTGATCAATTAAGTCAAGTGTATTTATTTATATTTTGTGTGTTCGTCTCTCCAGTTTGAGAACCTGGAGCTTACATGCTCCACCCCTAGCGACGGCATCATAGGTAAGTCCTATAGTGGTAATTTTAATAAGGACAATTCTACCTTATGACATATTGTTCTATTTTTCTCAATGTTATGTTATTAAATCCCATGCTTTTTATATATACTTTAACACAAACTTCTAATTTTTAAGTGTTTAAAATTCACATAATATATTTGACAAGCAATTTAATATTACATGTATGTATTATTTTTTTAAATAATATTTTGAAAAGAAAATAGCTTTTAAGTTTATTGATTTATTTTTTGACTTCATATTTTCTCTTAAAACAAAGAAATCGTTATCAATATTTCTATTAAAAAGAAACTTTTTAAATAATATTTCTTTGATGTTTTACTTCCCTTTTCTGTAATAAAAAAATGTGGGGGAAGATTCTCTTTTGATAAAAATCATACACAAACAATGGTTAGAAATAGAATTTACGAAGTAATATTCTTAAAAATGTTTTATCTATACCGAAAAGCCGTTTTCTTAAATGGAAAACATTTTGATAGATTGATGTTTATACCCGACTACGCAATTAATTTCTGAGTTTTTGATAATTGTAATAAAAATATTTAAGCACATTTAAAACATATATTTAGTTTTACATGTTAGGAAAATATTTTCTTAAAGACTCATGTGCCATTATTTTGTTCTTATAACGTTACCTTCATTAATATTTTTACTATTAATGTTGCTTTTTTGTACAGCATACTTTTAATATATGATTCAAAATACTTTCTTAAAAGCAAACATCAAATGTTTATGTTACTTAAGGCAATGGAGATAAGTGTTTGGAAAAATACTTGTTTAGGTTTGCATCTTTATTATTTAAGTTACGAGTCTGTAGTATCGCATATTTCTCATTCCCCCCCCCCTAGAGTATATATATACCCATTTTTAACACTTTACAACAAAGTTGAAAAGTGTTTATGACTTTGTTCATTCTGTCTGTCTGTCCGTTAGCACGATAACTGCCGTAAAATGACTTAATCAAAATGAAATTTTAGTATGCTGTTCAGACGGTCTGTAGAACCTATGGGAATATAAATGAATAATATTACCCAATTAGTTTTGGATTGAACCCGGGTCGAAAAAATGAAATACATTGAGCCCTATGGGACCTAATGTTTCAAACATTTTTTAAGCGGATTTAAATTTCACAAATTGCATCGAAAATTTTAGGTAATATTCAAATTGTTCCATAAAATATATAAAAAAAAAATTCTGCGAAATATATTCAGTAGTTTTTTAAATAAAAATTAAAATAATAATTACACCTCTTATATGAAACGATCACGTGACCATGACATGAAACGATCACATGACCCACTTCCAAATGATATATGGCATCCATCTTGTTTCAAAATCGTGATTTTTTAAAGTTCTTTTTAATTCATATTGAGTGTTGTATCCGTCCTAAAACTACTTTATTTTTGCTTAAATTCTGTGCATCTAAAACATGCATCTACATACTGAAACAACGCAATGACAATATATTTGAGTAATACTTTTGTATTTGAACGCCAATTGCCATTTATCTGCTATAAGAATAACTTATTTCTCTGTCAGTAAAGCTTGGCGAGATTTTGGCGGAATGTCGCAAACTTGGCGACTTTTTCAAATGTTGTCAAATTAATGAAAATCTCGCCAAATGGATTAAAATGACGGTAAATCAATGAAAATGACGACTAATTGTCGAAAATTCAATATCTTGGAAAGAATATAAGTATCTACTATAAGAAAAACGTATTTTTTTACTGTAAAAGTAGTAAATTCAATAAAAGGAAATAAAAGGAAATAAAAGGTTTAAATAAAAGGAAAGTCATGTGTTGCCCACACCGGATTTTTTGTAACTTTATTAGTTTACTTAGTCTTGCGCACTAAAATTTTGTAGGACTACCACTTATCATATTTGTGTCATTGAATTCACCAAGTTCATTTGTGTCTGGGTTTGTAAGTTTATCGATCGTTACGTGTGTTTGTTTACGCTGTATCCCCTGAAAGGTACATCCTGGAAATGTGTTGTCTGTGGCAAAGTCGTAAAACTTTTTACATACAGTCTTCTTTCAATCGCCATCAGCCTTTTTGAATTTGGCGAAACATAAACTTATATTTCAGAAAAGTGTCTTGTTTCTCGGCGTTTTGATTTATTTTTATAGTAATATACCGCTAGGTCCCTTTAAATAATTTTTAGAGATTTTCGAACAAGCTATTTTGATAGCTGTAATTTAATTCCTCTCTATTCTGATACTGCTGGCCATTTTGATATAATTGGTGAATCCATATGCCCTTCATACTTTTCGTGCAGTTCAAATCGGGATTTCTGACACATCAGTCAATCAATCCTGCGTCATTGCCTACAATGCAAGATTTTGGTGTGGGACATCTCAGTGGTTAGCGCGCGGGAATTGCACTCGGACGATCCGAGATCGATTCCCGGTTCTATCCCAAATTATCCTCCTGTTCACGTGGAGTCCAACTACGTTAAACATGTGGGTCCGTTAGTCGTTCCGAGAAGTTGGTGTTAGGGGAAGTAGAGCATGGTCCCTGTGGATGCCTCCCCCACTGGTTTCCGGTCTAAATTGGGTGACACTTCCCGGCCGTCCAAACAGTTACACCGTCGGGTAGGTCGGATGATCTAGGTCGAAGATGCAGAGGTAAACCTTTGTACCAAATTCCATGATCGTACGGCACTCAGATTTCGCTCTACAAACTATACATTTAGATAGGCACACACAGACATCTTCGAAACTCATGAAGGGAAGCATTTCATGTTGGACGATATAGTCCTCAGATGTGTTATTTCACAATCAACACATTTTTCTTCAATAATGATAAGCAACATAATTTGTTCCCAGTTTAAAAACAAAACAGAAGAATGAATGGGATATTTCCTTTAGTTGCTAAACCATCCTCCCAACTAAGCGTAACTACTCACACAAAATAGCCTAACTACCACTGTATGCGCGGAAGCGTGACCTTCTTAAATTTAGAATTTAGGACACACAGACACCAGGACCACCTTTATAATCCCGTGATAGGCCGCAATAACCCCACTTCGGTTCACCCTCCTGTCCGGAGAAGTTAATCTCTAAGATGACCTGCCCGAAAATCCAGTAGACCAAAATACACTTAAAAGCTTAAACCCTTACCTTGAGGAACTTCATCTTCTTCAGGAATTAAATGAAAAAAATCAGCATCACAGTTAAAGCAAAATAAATATACCAAAATTGAAGGTAAATCAAACATTATTTATTACACGTAATTATGCAAGGAGTTATCAAAACATCAGCTGAATCCTTATCAGCATCATCCACTGGACCCAATGACCATAATTAAACTAATGCCACAAGCTTCCAAAGCTTCGAACAGTAATAATAAAAATCGTAATACAATCAGTGGCAAAACATTATAAATAATTTCACAAATTATGGTATGGTCAAACAAACAATGGGGGTCAAGCACTCGAAAAAATAATTTAAATATTAATTACTGATTCCAAAATATAAATTTAGAAGATAATTAATTTTCCTTTAAAAGTAATTAATAAAACAGATTTAATTAAATTGGAGAGCCAGCAATAATTGCAAATGAATTAGGACTCACAGTTCGTCCAGGAGTCATCATCAGCTAGTACAATAAGGGATGACAGGAACACCAGTGATCCGAAAACAGGAACGGAAAAAGAGCCTTGAGCCACGTTGACGATTTCGTAACAGAGAAAAAAATACTTCTCCGAGAAGTAGAACGGGGTTTCCAAACAGACCAGCGGAGATCCTAGCAAAGAATCGCCCCATAGAAAACGGGTCTGGCACACAAGCAATGCCTACAGTTACCTTACACCTTTCTGGTAGGTCGGACGGTCTGGGTCTCAACAACAACACCAGCAATGCCACACAGGTCACATAGCCCAGACAGGCGTTCATGGTCACGAACAGGGAATCACTTCCTACCCCCAGATAAGGGCATCCAGAAAAAATCTGGCTTCTTCATCAACCGACCCGGCATGACCTCGGGTCATCCTTCAGAGGAATCGTCAGTTCCGCTCTTATACATCAGAGATTTGATCCGGCAAGGCCTCGGATCGTTCATCAGCCCCGCTCAAATATCAGAATTCCACTCGGGTCGAAGCCCAGTGGCAGCGTGCTTTTCTAAGGTAGCTAGCTCAAGGATCGAAAAAGCCCGGCAAAATGGCTCATGAAACTCTTATACCAAAACCACAGGAACCGTACAGAGAGCTACGAATTCAAAAATTAACCACAAGAAAATTTCCACGCATCGAACAAGCTGTCGCGACGCAAAGGCGGGGAAAACATACAGAGATGGGCTTCTGCATTTATATCTAGCATAATGCACACTAATCCAAGGAGAAATGAAACTAAATATCCGATTTCATCATGCGAAAGCGGGTAACCTCTTTGCAACAGAAAGAAATGGTCCTTCGAGTGCTCGCTTGAAATAATACTTTAAAATGAACTCAGATTAAGCTTCAGATTAAGGTTTGAAAGGTTAAATGGTTTAAAATATATAAATTACACAATGACATGACTAGAGGGAGTGTCAAATAGCATTAAAATTGTTAGGTGGCATTAAATAAATTAAATGGCTGAAAACACATTAGATGAATTTACAACTTATACACAGGGGTAATGCGAGTTCGAATCCCGACATTACACCACCGACTTCTCAGTTGGAAAAATAACTTTTGACCGGACGGAGGTCTTGATTAGTTTTCAAAGACCTAAAAACAAAAACGTGCTTAATTATTGACATTTTTCCACTTTCTGTCAAAAGTTACAGGTGTTTAAGCAAATTCGATTCCATTTTTTGTGTATAACATAGATATGTTTGAATTTTTAAATACCGCATATTTAGGCTATCTAAAAAATGCATGACTTTATTAATAAAATTCGAAGTGATATACGATTATTTAGTTTCAGTCAAACGCTGAAACCAGATTTTAAATAAATTATAATTTGCAAGAAAGATTGGTTTTCATGACTGGCCCTGTTGCATATGCCTGTGACGAAAGGCAAGATAAGACGTTCTAAACTATGTGTTTTCGTTTACCATAATTTTCAGGAACCTTCAGAAAGTGCTTAAAGCAGTTTTGAATTTATAAATATTTTCATGAAATTTCAAGTCCGCTCATTCTACATGATTTCAAAACGAATATTTGCTTGCTTTTCGGCATTTTATAGCGTATAGATTCTGTAAAAGCATCTGCATTGAAATATTAATCACACTCAACTCAACGATTCTAATATAATTTAATATGTAGACAGGCTTTTTGTCAGAAAAAATGACTGATCATGCATTGTTTAACAGGTTGAACTGCATCCGCAAAATATAAAAGATTATATTTGAAAAGTTTTAAAACAAGTACTAGCAAGAGATGCTATTTTCTGGTTCACATCATTTTCTTGTCATTTCCACCACATTTTGTCTTCAGTTTTTCCAGATTTTGTGCTTTTTCGATTGCCTTTTCACTTTCTTCCAATACTGTACCAATACAAAATCAATGACAGTAAATCTAATTGTGCTATAATTTTGAGGACTTTTATGAAGACCGATAAATTTATTCCTATCCCACATCTGGCTCAGTAATTACCGGCTCACTCATTTACAAGCACATAACTCGACTCAAGAGACCTTTTCAAAGTTTAGATCGCAGTCCTATAGCAGATAACAGCATTATGATTATAGCAGAAAATTATGATAGAAAATTAATTCTCCAAGCCTTCAAAGCTGCTCTCCCCAAAATTAGGGAAGCTGAGAACGGAGTCGATAGAATATACCGGTTGTATGAGAATAATGTCATTCTCTACAGTCAGAAGTAATTTCTGAGCTTCATTTTTTCGACCTATTTTCGATAACCCTTCTCATTCTCCAGAGTTGATGTTCCTTTCTCCCTTCCTCATTGGCTAGCGCTCTGTTTCCTCTGCTGGTTATAGAACTGTGCTTTCCATTGGTGGGATCTCAATCCTGACCACGCCCCTTTGTTTGATTCCGACATTGCCTGAGAAATGTTGCTCTTCCTCGCCCAAGAATGCATTCAACTGAATGTTTCTCTCCCCGTTAATACTTTCTGCTTTTTCTTCTAGTGAATAAATTTTTTCCCTCTCCGTTATTCTAAATTCCTGAGACGCGTTGGGAATGGAATCACCGACCTGTCAGCATTTTACCAATCACATCGAAATTTTATGATCTTCTTTTTTGATAGTTCCATTAACCTTCTATTAACCATGAAATTCTTTGTTTTGTTCTGATTTCCACCCTCTAAAGAGGTTCGTAAAATTGTGGTTTGCAACAGGTTTTGCTGCTGCTTCCATTGCAGGTATCGGCAATTCCACATTGACAAACGCATAACAAACGCAAAACCGATCCATGGATACTATTATCTTACATAATTAAATACTTTGAATAAAAGCACAATTCTAAATTTGATAATCCCCCCTTCCCCCCTCTTGATGAGTTCTATAAATGTGAAAACCCATTTCTTTATCTAAAAAGACACATAAGCGGTCTTACAATTTTTAACCAGCATCCTTAAATCTGTTCTTCCTTTTAGACATAACAATTATGTATTTTTAATGGAGGAGTTTTATTATTACTTTCAATTATCTAAATTATAGAGTAAAAAGTAACAGACATAGCCCAAGCTAATTAGTTTGTTTAAAATGCTGAATTTATGTAAAACTTTAATTACAATAATTAGGTAATTGCTGTGCGATTTTTTTACTGTAGTTATCACAGGAAATTGCGCTGGGGTGTTTTTTTTCTAGTAGGACATTAATAACTCAGGAAATTAATGTCTTAGTACACAAAACCAGATACTTAATCACAATTTGTGTGTATTTAATTTTGAGCAAAGGGATCTCGTTAGGCGCGAATTGAACAGAATAATGAACACTTAGTTATGAAAAAGTTAATTTTTAAAAAGCTGGGCTGTACTATAAGGAGAATAAAAATAAATAACGTCATTACATTAATATGCATGGTTTATGCTATAATTAACTTATTTATTTTAAGCAATTTCTTAATTTTTATACCTGTATCAAAGGGAAGAGTTAATTTGGTTGGTTTGCACTGTTGGGCCATATTGAGCACTAGATGAAAAATATAGATCTGACTTTCACTTATTTATTAAGCAAGGGGCTATACTGTCAATAGGGATATGGCTATACTGTCAATGGGGATATGTCTTTTGTCATGGATTATTTGCATCACTGCATTATGTAAGCTATATGTTATATTACAAAATGTCTTAATGAGCTTTTACGAGCCTATATATAAAGCCTAAGCTGAGTATAGAGTCTTTACTCTGAAGGTGGCTAAATGCCTCACATTTGAGTGGTCAGAGCCGTGACCATTAGACCATCAGTCGGCGAGTATGCATGAGTGAATTTTACTACACACCGACTAGATGTAGCTGCATTCACAAAAGCAGACAATCTTAACTGAACACAAAAAATGTCAATTATAAGTGAAAGAGCTGGGTATGATATTCACACAAAATCGCACCTAGGTAAAATAATAATTAGAGATACAGCATTACAAAATCATGCGGTAGTACTGGAATTCATCTTATCTTCAAATAAAGTGCATCATAAAATCTACATCTAGGCAGTATGGTTAACTATGGATGTTACTTATTTAGATTACCCTCCTTCCTAATCTTCTCTTGGAAAAACCAACATTCGGGCATTTCCACGTTTGGTGAGGAAAGGCCATACAGGGTGTTTAAAAATGATTACATTGCTAAATTGCTGAGCGATTGATCGTACGCCCATAATTTTCGATTTAAAGAATGTTTAAAATAAGATGAACTCTTAGACTGGATCAAGTGATACGATTTGATTTTTAAAAGTATAGCTTTTAGCTTTTTACATGGGGCCTCTACAGAGGAAATTTCATTTAGTAAATTGATTTTTATTTATTTAAACATAGCTTGAAAAAAAATTCCCAGTTCTTTAATATGCGCAAATAGCAGTGAAAATATTGTTGAAGTTATAGCATTTAAACAACTTTTACCCAATCAAATAATACGACAAAACCATAGATTTTAGGGGTCTTATAAAAATTGAATTTCGTTAGATAAAATTTACATCCAAAAACTTAAATGCGTATCTATCTTTAGAAAACGTTTTCTTCAGTCTCCTATGTTCCATAAAACATTTCAAGTAATAATATCACGGGTAATTTTGATCGTATGGCAACAGATCATTTGTTTTTGACAGGGATATTGAAAGTATTTTTTAACTGAAAATTTTTAGAGGGTCCATATAAAAAGTTAAATTTTATACATCTTATTAAAAGGTATTAAATGATCAAAATTTACATACGAAGAAAATGTAACTTAATTAAAGCATTTCTTAAATTTTAATCATCGGTTACGATCAATTAATTGTTAAAAAGATATTTTGCTGTGCAATATTTTTAAACACCCTATATAGGTACAATACAGAAATCAGGGAATCATCTTAACATTATTTATTTTGATAAAATTCAATTGAAAGTTCCTAAGTTGAAAGTATATAATTGTTACAACTTTTATACTATTGAAATATGTCCTGTATCTACTTAATCAGCAAGTTTTAAAAACTTTCTATACGATACATTGGTATTCAAGTTAACAAAATATTATACGATGTTAAATTTCAGATAATTGATGTAAGCGTTATCCAAGATAAAATTGAATAATTTTTTTAAATTGTATCATATTCTGTATTTTCAAATTGGTAGTAACCAAGATTTGGGGAAATATTTGCATAGTATTCACAGTTAAGTTTATCAAAGCACTATTTTAAAATAGTATTTTAAAATGACTAGCTTTGAATAATTACAATCAATATGTGTAATATATAAAATGTATTTATCAAACGCTTGTCTTAGTTTTCATTCATAGACAGAATACTGTATAATAGCATCAGTGCTAATAATTAAGAAAATGAATCTGCTATATAAAAGTAGCACATTTTAAAAAGTCCTCCAAAATTTATTATTACAATGTCCACAACTTTGCGAGATCAAGTAACAAATTGAAAATCGGATGATTAAAAATTGATACATCCATAATAAAGATTAAAAATAACATGTTAAAAATTAATTTTGAAAAATCAAAAATAACAAGTGAAATATATTAAATATATTTATTAAACACAAGTCCTAGTTTTCATTTGTAAACAAAGAACTATATCATTATAGAGTTAATACTTGAAAAAATAGTTCTGCTACACGAAGATATCAAATGTCAGAAATGATAACAAAATCGATTGCTACAATGTCCGGAAATTAGAGGTATCCGAAAGAAAATTGACCATCCGATCATTAGAAATCGTCCCATCCATCATAAAATAAGCCGACTTACAATCAAACACAATAGAAGTAGAAACATTATTCAGAAATCGTATTCTGTTTCTATTTCTCACCCAATAACATTAGCAATCAAAATTGATTATTCGAGGAGGCAGATTCATTTACTCTCTTACCTTCTTTAAATGCTGCTTTTGGAGAACAGGTTTAAGCAGTTTGTTGAGCTCTTTCTTTCATTACCAATCTTTAAATTACGTATTTTCACTAATTATCATAGCCACACGAATTCATTATTTAGTGCACAAGTCTTAAAACCAAAGGGGTGCTTTTACTGGACAAGACTGGCTTAATTATTTTTACCCGGCTTTGTGCATATGCTGTCATGGAGATTAGAAATGCGAACACTTTGCTTATGGGCCCTCAAGAGGGATCGAACTTATTAACTGCGACTGCCATCTTACCACACCGACGCCACTAAATCATTTTCTTCCGAAATCACAATCATTTTCCTCACATTGACCCTAAGAAGTTGTGGTTTAGTAACGGACTCTTTAATAGAAAGAGTGAAGTGCTCATTCAAAACGTCCGCGCTAATACTCTGTTTTTGAACTCTATCCTTCATAAGTTGAACATAGTCGATACCCCGAATTGCCTGCGCTGCAAGAATGTGGAATCTATAGATCATTTTCTTTTCGTTTGCCCAACCTATCCTGAAGCTTTATCTCATCTTTACACTCTCATAGAGAGAGTGTTAAATTCAATTCAATTCAAATTCAATCATTTTCTTTGACGTCACTGAGTGTACAGCATAATTTAACATCTCTGCGCAGGAAGATTATGTCTATATAATGCCACTGCAAAATTAATAAATAATTTTTGACTGCAACAATACGATAATTCTCTGTGTTTTGGCAACTCCTAAAGTTTAGATTGAGCGAATGACGATATCTAAGCCTTATGACTTCAAGCTGAACACTTTTTTATTCCTGACTGCCCAACCTTATATCAAAGAACCTTGATTAAAACTATGTGCATACGATATGGTTAAGGTTAATTAAAAGAAGGTCAGCTCGGTCATCGAATCAAAAAAGTGCTTTGTTTTGGAGTCAGTGGAGTAGAATTCGTCGTGCGAACCAGAACCACCGAAATGTATACAATAGATAATTACAAATGATTATCTATTTTATTAATTTTATTTATATTTTATTACAAAAACAATATTATATTATTTAAACGTAAACGATTGGTTCAGAAATTAACTGTGCTGTGGCCTATGCTCCTATATATAGAGGCTGACACAGCCGTCATTTTTACTTTCCTTATATACATAATGTATAAGGAAAGTATTGTGACGGGGTCGAAAATTCGAATTCGAGTTTTCGACGGGAGAGCACGTTTCAAGCATCCCTGATCACGAATCAAACATTTTTGAAGTGATGTCTGTGTGTGTGTATGTGTGTGTGTGTGTGTGTGTGTGTGTGTGTGCGTGAAAGTGTGTGTGTGTGTGTGTGTGTGTGTCAGTGAGTCTGTGGAGACGATAACTGACGAACGAATGGACCGATTCGAACCAAATTTGGTACAAAAATCACAATCCGTAAACACTGGAAGCCTATTGTTTTTATACGTAATCGAATGTTCAGAACCCCCCTAAATTTTCGAATAAAATTTTAAAAAAATCTTCAAAAAATCAAAACCGCTAATAAAGTTACGCAAATAGACATTTCTTATGTAATTTTTCATTAGAAAACGATTGGCATAAATTTTAGAACGCTAACATGAACCGTTCTTGAGATATTGTACATTTTTCAAAAAAATTATGAAAAAGTCACATAAAAAAAAATTCCTATTGAGAAACATGTTCCCTTTTCAGATGTAATACCATTCGATAAATTGAGTGACATCATTCTCGTGGATCTAGCTTGTTCCATTCATGAAAAAATATACTTTGAATAATACTTTTGTATTTAAACGCCAATAGTCATTTATCTGCTGTAAGAATAACTTTTTTCTTAGTGCATAACGCTTGGCGAGATTTTGGCGACGAATTTGGCGGAATGTCGCCAACTTGGTGACTTTTTTGAAATGTTTCCAAATTAATGAAAATCTCGCCAAATGGATAAAAATGACGCTAAATCAATGAAAATGACGACTAATTGTCGAAAATTCAATGTCTTGGAAAGAATATTAGTATCTACTATAAGAAAAACCTATTTTTTTACTGTAAAAGTAGTAAATTCATTACATTATATAAGGAAAGTCATGTGTTGGCCACATCAGATTTTTACTTTAACGGTTCAGTCAGTTGCATACTTGTGCTATTTTAATGGCTGATATTTGATACTCAATGTATATGATATTGATACTATACTTCATGTCTGATATTTGATACGCAATATATATGATATTGATACTGTATTACATGTCTGATATTTGATACGCAATATATATAATATTGATACTGTATTACATGTCTGATATTTGATACGCAATATATATGATATTGATACTATATTACATGTGTGATTTTTGATACGCAATATATATAATATTGATCCTGTATTACATGTCTGAAATTTGATTTGCAATATATATGATATTGATGCTATGTTACATGTCTGATATTTGATACTATATTGCACGTCTGATATTTGATACGCAATATATATGATATTGATACTATATTACATGTCTGATATTTGATACGCAATATATATGATATTGATACTATATTACACGTCTGATATTTGATACGCAATATATATGATATTGTTACTATATTATATGTCTGATATTTGATACGCAATATATATGATATTGATACTATATTACATGTCTGATATTTGATACGCAATATATATGATATAGTTACTATATTACATGTCTGATATTTGATACTTAATATATATGATATTGATACTATATTACATGTCTGATATTTGATACGCAATATATATGATATTGATACTATATTACATGTCTGATATTTGATACGCAATATATATGATATTGATACTATATTACATGTCTGATATTTGATACGCAATATATATGATATTGTTACTATATTACACGTCTGATATTTGATACGCAATATATATGATATTGATACTATATTACACGTCTGATATTTGATACGCAATATATATGATATTGATACTATATTACACGTCTGATATTTGATACGCAATATATATGATATTGTTACTATATTACATGTCTGATATTTGATACGCAATATATATGATATTGATACTATATTACATGTCTGAAATTTGATTCGCAATATATATGATAGTGATGCTATGTTACATGTCTGATATTTGATACGCAATATATATGATGTTGATACTATATTACACGTCTGATATTTGATACGCAATATATATGATATTGATACTATATTACACGTCTGATATTTGATACGCAATATATATGATATTGATACTATATTACATGTCTGATATTTGATACGCAATATATATGATATTGATACTATCTTACATGTCTGAAATTTGATTCGCAATATATATGATAGTGATGCTATGTTACATGTCTGATATTTGATACGCAATATATATGATATTGATACTATATTACATGTCTGATATTTGATACGCAATATATATGATATTGTTACTATATTACATGTCTGATATTTGATACGCAATATATATGATATTGATACTATATTACATGTCTGATATTTGATACGCAATATATATGATATTGTTACTATATTACACGTCTGATATTTGATACGCAATATATATGATATTGATACTATATTACATGTCTGATATTTGATACGCAATATATATGATATTGTTACTATATTACACGTCTGATATTTGATACGCAATATATATGATATTGATACTATATTACATGTCTGATATTTGATACGCAATATATATGATATTGATACTATATTACACGTCTGATATTTGATACGCAATATATATGATGTTGATACTATATTACACGTCTGATATTTGATACGCAATATATATGATATTGTTACTATATTACATGTCTGATATTTGATACGCAATATATATGATATTGATACTATATTACATGTCTGAAATTTGATTCGCAATATATATGATAGTGATGCTATGTTACATGTCTGATATTTGATACGCAATATATATGATATTGATACTATATTACATGTCTGATATTTGATACGCAATATATATGATGTTGATACTATATTACACGTCTGATATTTGATACGCAATATATATGATATTGATACTATATTACACGTCTGATATTTGATACGCAATATATATGATATTGATACTATATTACATGTCTGATGTTTGATACTCAATCAGGCTGTAATATGGGTGCTTCTGTTGTCAAAAATTTGCACCAATCATTCAAGAAAGTCTATAGATGTTTAGATTTCTTTGAGATCTTGGAAAAAGGATAAGAAAGCAACCTCCCCCCCCCCCAAATTTAAATATAAATCTCAAAGGATCCACATTAGAGGTCTGCACGGGTTTGAACCCAGCCCATGGGCTTAGTCCCGACCTGGTCCGCGAACTCGGGCTTGGATCATGAATTTAGGTTCGACCTGGCCCACGGACCGGACTCAGTTTTATTAAATTCGGATCGGGTTGGGTCGGGTCATAATAAACAAGAAAGATCAATCATGCTTAAAGCATTGATTATGAAACACTTTCCAACTTCAATGCAATTTTATTTAAACATGTCTAAAATGCAATACATTCCTCGGTAATATTTTAAAATATATCACAATACTACATTAATTTATTATATTTGAAACCTTAAACCTTCATCGAAAAAAATTAACTTCATTCAAATGACGGCATTAAAGTATAAATTGCCTGGTTTAAACATCTGTAAAATGTGATACATTCCTCAGTAATAATTTTAGAATTATAATAATACTACGATAATTTATTATATTTGAAAACTTCATCGAAAACAACTGAAATCCATTCAAATGACGTCATAAAAAAATAACACGCCTGGCTCTCTCTATAAAAGCAACATTTCATTCATAAATAATTCCCCCATTCATTTCATTCATCACAATACTATAACATTTTATTTTATTTAAAAATTAAGACCATTGAGCTGCGAGTAAGTAAACTCTATGCGTAAAACTTCATCGAAAAATATCATCCTTCTCTTTCTAAAATCAATGAATTCATATCAGCTAAGCAGACTCCATGGACTAAATGATTTTGTGTTAAAGAATTACAGCGATTCTAATACAACTCATTCTACATATTTTGCTGTTTACATTTTACATAGGTGAAAAATAGGCTTAATAGTAGAAATAATCAAATTTGGAAGAGCATTTAAACTGAAATATATTGTCATTGCGTTGTTTCAGTATGTAGATGCACAGAATTTAGGCAAAAATAAAGTAATTTTAGGACGGATACAACACTCAATATGAATTAAAAAGAACTTTAAAAATCACGATTTTGACACAAGATGGATGCCATATATCATTTTGAAGTGGGTCATGTGATCGTTTCATATCATGGACACGTGATCGCTTAATATAAGAGGTGTTATTATTATTTTAATTTTTATTTAAAAAAGAACTGAATATATTTCGCTGATTTTTGTTTTATATATTTTATGGAACAATTTGAATATTGCCTAAAATTTTCGAAGCAATTTGTGAATTTTAAATCCGCTTAAAAAATGCTTGAAAAATTAGGTCCCATAGGGCTCAATGTATTCCATTTTTTCAACCCGGGTTCAATCCAAAACTAATTGGGTGATATTATTCATTTATATTCCCATAGGTCCTATAGACCGTCTGAACAACATACTAAAATTTCATTTTGATTAAGTCATTTTTACGGCAGTTATCGTGCTAACAGACAGACAGACAGACAGACAGACAGACAGACAGACAGAATGAACAAAGTCATAAACACTTTTCAACTTTGTTGTAAAGTGTTAATAAAAAAGACTATAGGTATTAGTTACTTAAAATTTAACACTGATATTTTACAATTTTTCTGTGATTTTAATTTCAATTATAAGATTCCGTATCTTATCAAATTAAATTATCAATAAATTATACTCTTTAAGCAAAAACCCTTCGTCGATTTTTTTTCCGATAACAAATATTGAATGAAAATTTATTTGAGGAAACTCTTATAATTTAAATTTAATATATGGATAAAACGAATTATTATCCTTGAATTTACTTATATATATATATATATATATAAATCATATATATATATAAATGATATATATATATATATATATATATATATATAAATAATATATATATATATATATATATATATATATGTGTGTGTGTGTGTGTGTGTGTGTGTGTGTGTGTATATGCTAAACATCTTCCACTTTTAATTTAAAATTATTAAATTTAAAAAAATTCAGAGCATTCCCCGTCGAAACTGGCTTTGAGTACTTTGGAGACGGGTTACGCTTGAGAAGCTTGTGAGAAATAGTTAAATAAATTCTTTGGCTTTGGGTCAAATCTTGATATTTTCGAGCCGGGTAAAATTTTAAAATAGACCCGTGCAGATCTGGAGTCACTAAATAACTGGCTACTGGGGTTAGCTTCTCCTGCCAGTTTCAGGAACCGGATTTTTTCTTCATTTGCAGACTTGGTTTTACTGCAGTAGGAAAATTTCCCTCCTATTACAGCATCGTAGTAGCCGAAGAACTTATTTTTAATTCTTAGTTTCTGAAATCTGAGCACTTATTCCATTTTATTATTTTGTTAACACTTTACAACAAAGTTGAAAAGTGTTTATGACTTTGTTCATTCTGTCTGTCTGTCTGTCTGTCTGTCCGTTAGCACGATAACTGCCGTAAAAATGAGTTTATCAAAATGAAATTTTAGTATGTTGTTCAGACGGTCTGTAGGACCTATGGGAATATAAATAAATAATATCACCCAATTAGTTTTTTATTGAACCCGGGTTGAAAAAATGAAATACATTGAACCCTATGGGACCTAATTTTTCAAACATTTTTTAAGTAAATTTAAAATTCACGAATTGCTTCGAAATTTTTAGGAAATATTCACATTATCCCATAGAATATATATAAAAAAATTCAGTAAAATATGTTAAGTAGTTTTTTAATTAAAAAAATTATTTAATATAGGGAAAAAAACAAATTCAATTAAATTCTGACTTTGGGATATCTTCCAGAAAGAAAAGAGAGATATATTATATAATAAATATCTCTCCATTTGTTTAAACGTTTTGCATATGGGAGTGGCTTCATATTTTACGATAAATTTGGTAGATAACAATTTTTCATTTTTTTTAAATTTTATATAACTCTTCATGATAAATTTAATTGATGGCATTTTAAATGCACTTTCCTACGTCCTAGAGAGTTAAAATTTGGTACACAGCTTAAATTTGTTGAACATTTTATTCGACAAAAATTTGATGGATCTTTAAATATAGATTATACATTTTTTTCGAAATGGCCTGAAAATAATCCCCGTTCACTTCTATAAATCATTGGTGTAATATTGTTAAAAATTCTGATGTGGACAGCACATGTCTTTCTCTGCAGACTCATATTCGTTCTCTTTATTTATTCAATGATAATTTGAGTTTATCTGCACAACATAAGTATTTTAAATGACATTGAATTTACACGTTAAACTTAAATTTGGTTCTCATTTGATAGCTGGACTTATTGCCAAAGGTGGCGTAGCGAAAACGCGAAAAAACTAGAATATCTCAAGAACGGCTAGTCCTAGAGTAATGGGGTTAGTCTTATTCTTTTTGTTGTCAAAAATCACATATAAAATAGGAATTTAATTGATATAATTGAGCACACGTAGTCTTTTATTTTTATATATAACGATTTTTGCTGGCCATTTCGCAAAAATAGCCCGTTCCTTTTTCCCGAATCGTAGTAGAATAACCTACAAATGATTTATATACAAAATTTTGTTAAATTTGGTATATAAATCACTTGTAGGTTATTGAAATATTATACTCCAAATTTTGTTAAATTTGGTTCATTAGTTTTTAGCTAGAGTGGATAAAGGCAATTTCAGCGGCCATTTCGCAAAGAAGGCAGATTCTTTTATTACGAATCGTACTATAATCTAATGAACATCAGGATTTCCCACAAAAAACATACCTACCAAATTGTATGAAATTCGGTCCATTAGTTTTTCAATTAGAGTGGATGTAATATCCACACAGACACACAGAAACATACACAGATACACCCTTACACACACAGACGTCTTCCTAAAAGTAGTTTTTTCGTGTTCTAGAAGTCCCAAAACGTGTAGATACTTTGAAAATTCGAGTTCCGATCTTCGGCACGATTCCAATACTTTGAGTACATACACATACACATATATATTATCTGTGTATTATCTGTGTATCTAAATTCCGTGCCTATGCAATTACAATAGTTGTGATTTTAAATGATCCCTAAACTTTTATTATTTCTTCAAGGAAGCCTAATTTTAACATATGCAGAATGCAAATATCTCAAGCGATTGTAAGATGAATTACATAAGAATTGCTGAATTTTTTTCACACAAAATTATTTAGCTCTGGAGTCTGGAATACAAGTTATATGAATGAAATATTCATTGATTTTGCATAAAGAATCAGATGATTTATATTTCGATACAGTTTTAAATATTTAAGTGTAATAAATTACTGTAGTACTGTGATAATGTAAAAGATATTACCACTGAATGAATCACATTTTAGAAATTTTTAAATGAAATTACATTTCAGTTGGAAAGTGTTTCATAATCAATGCTTATGCATGATTGATCTTTCTTGTTTTATTTAATTTAATTTATTTATTGGAGGTTAAAAAGGTGTTGTATTTCAGGTTCAAGGATTTCAGAACGACAAACTGAATGAGGATTCAATAGATAGATTTTTTTTGTCAGGTGTGTGTTTAGGAATTATTTTGTAACTTTTCAATTTCGGGGGAGAGAAGATGAACTTCTTAACCTCCATTAAAGACGCCCCTGTGCATCAGTAATATTTTAAATTTTTATTATGATCTTTAATTTCTTGTAATAAGAATTTAAAGATTATAAGGAAACATTTAAGATAAGTTTTTTCTATGAACCTCTAAATATGTGTTTATGTACTTTTTACGGGGACCATTTTTTTATAAACTTAAAAGGAAAAACTGATTTAAAACATTTCTAAACATTATTCCTTGACAAAAGTGCGTCAAAAGAATAATAATTAAGACTACTATTTTACGAAAACCAATCGTCTGCGACCCACAATCCATTCAATCCTGTTTCAATTTATTGCGTCCAACCATTCCTTTCGCTTCGTTCAAACTTGGGGACATTAAATTAATCGCTTTTTTCGCGGAATGTATTGCTGGCGTGTTTTCGATCCGGAGCTAAAAGTTTAACACTTGGGGGTAAATCTTACTGCAGAAATATATCTCCGTCAGACGGAAACTTTCTTTTCTCTTTGTGTTGGTGGCAATAGCGATCGGCAGCAAATCTGCTGTGATTTATCTTTTTTTTTTCCTTTTGGCGCTGTGAGTCGCTGGCATTTCTAGACTTCAAATACGTTGACTGTTCGAGCGAAAGTTCTTAATGTTTTATATTTTTCAATTTATCAAATATGTATGTAACTTTCATATTATTGATTAAATGTGGCATTTAAGAATATTTTTGTCTTCACCATGTTTCCCGATTTTATAGTTTTATAGAAATATATGCAAAAAAAAAAGCGAAATGTGTAAATACAAATAGGTGTAGAGAATTGTTTAATAACCCAGTAAATTAAATACTATGATTATATCTCTTGTTTTTAATTAATACTATACTGTTTCCTCAATATTTTTAGGTTATAGTAACTATTTTAACGAGACCTTGTCCCAGTAAATCAATGGATAGAAAATCGGCTGGCCAGTTCGTTGCTGATGTGATGACCAGTGTGATTTCAAGCTGCTTTTTAAACCAGGTCAAGGTTAAATGGTCAACTAACTTTATCACTAAGGTTGGCTGCACACAATAAGAGAAGAAACTGACGGCGACGAATCGTTTCGAGACAAAATCGTCACAGACGAAATATTTCTGCAACGTTTCAGTTTCTTTTCTGAAGAATTCATCTTTTCTGCATCAATGTAGCGAGTTATGAGGAAGCTACTAGAACGAATTATCCCGCGTTGCACAGGACCTGAACAAGCGTCCGCTGTACAAATAATCCATTTACAGAATCGCATTTCTAAACCGTCGCAAATCAGTTCCCTGTTTCGCACCAGCACCCCATCCATGCTCTCCGCAAACATGAAAAGCAAAAATAAATAAATAAATAAAATAAAATAAACGATCATTTTTACAGGAGAGAAGCCGTGGCTTTAACTTTTTGTTTACGGATGGGACAGCGCACAATCCCAAACGAAGAACCTCTCAAAAAGACAGGTATTCGACATACTCTATCCCAAACAGTTCGATCCCCTTTTGCAGGCATTGGGGTCCATGGACTCCAATGTCTGCAAAGGGAATCGAACTGTTTGGGGGACACCAATACCTTCAAAGAAGGATCGAACTGTTTGGGATAGGGTATGTCAAATACATGTCTTTTTGAGAGGTTCTTCGTTTGGGTTTGACGCTGTCCCACCCGAAAACAAAAGGTTAAACTAAGCGTGAGTTCATAAGCGGTCATGTGCAGAAAAATCCACCAGCAACAGGAGAAAGAAGGAACGGAATTAAGAATTTCTATTTTTAAGCATTTATCTTATGAGTCACGAAAAATAAAATAATTCAGTATTTCAAAATGTTTTATTAGGACGCGAAGACGTGCACAACATTTTACTAAATTATAGAACTGTGCTAAACTTACTTTTCGGATGCGGCGAAATAAGTATGAAATAATCTAAAAAAATGAAAATTTCCATGTATTTAAAAAATAAAAATAGATGAATCTCTTACGGATTCGGTTCAAACATCGTTAGAAAGAGCTTTCTTGATTTTTCCGATGGGGGCAAGTTGGCAGCTCTGTGATAATATTTTAGCTCGCTGAGTTACCGATTTGTTTGAAAACCGCTCAAAGTCGTGCTAAAACATAAAATAACTATTAAACTACTTCGAATTAAAAAAATATCACCTAGGCGCATCGTGATGGGTTCTGCTGTACCTCTGTACCTAATTTCGGCTCTTTCCGACTCTTCGCTAACGACAGATTATGACTTAGATGACAACATACACACACACATACACACACAGAGAGAAATCTTCTATTATTATGTATGAAGGTGAAAAGGTCATTTCGCCAGTTTTAGATACATCCCATTAAACAAAAAGGGAACTTTCATATCATAGACGCTTAATAGTAGTACCCTTTCTGGAATGATCCTTAAGCTGTATAAATTGGAGGATACAGATCTTACCTAAACTAAATCAATAAGTTTGTGTGCATATATCAGTAGTTCCATTTCAAACAAACACTGTTTTATCTTACATGACAGGATTGGTGCGGTGTGATAAATACTTACTTATTGGTTCCCCAAGCAAGATGAAGAGCAAAATGTTTCACACTCTCGTGAGACACTTCCCGGCTGTCCAAACAGTTACCTTACACCTTTCTGGTAGGTCGGACGGTCTGGGCCTCAACAACAACAACAACAACACCCTCGTGAGATGAGAACGTAATTCTAAGCACCTTTGCAGTTTTGTCTGAAAAGAATCTCTGACTGCCTGAGACAAGCATCTTATGTACAGTGTATGGCTTGTACAGTGTATGGGTGACACAAAACAAACCACATTAAATTCAATATGTAATATACATTTCGTGTAAGGGATAAAGGAAACTTGAGCAATGTATATAAGCACAAATAACACAATAATGCATCATACAGCTGATTTGAAAATACTCTGTATCTCCTTCGACAGTGCAACAGAACCAACAAAGCCGAGATCCAAAAGAGGAAATGAGTCATTTCTCATTATACAAAACTATCTCGACTGCAGCCACCGCTCAGTTTCTTATTCATATTTTACTTTATGGCGTTTTGCTTGCCAATAAAATTGTTTCACCGTTTTTCAAGAATTCCACCCTCCATTTAACTGGCATACGTATTTACTACTACTACAGAAAAGTTTAAGTTTACTACTACTACAAAAAATCTGATGTGAGCAACACATGACTTTCCTTTCATAATGTAATGAATTTACTACTTTCACAGTAAAAAAATAGGTTTTTCTTATAGTAGATACTAATATTCTTTCCAAGATATTGAATTTTGAACAATTAATCATCATTTTCATTGATTTAGAGTCATTTTTATCCATTTGGCGAGATTTTCGTTAATTTGACAACATTTCAAAAAGTCGCCAAGTTGGCGACATTCCGCCAAATTCTCGCCAAGCGTTATGGACGAAGAAATAAGTTATTCTTACAGCAGATAAATGGCTATTGGCGTTCAAGTACAAAAGTATTACTTAAAGTATCTTTTTGCATGAATGGAAAGAGCTAGATCCACGAGAATGATGTCACCCAATTTATCGAATGGTATTACATCTGAAAAGTGAACATGTTTCTCAATAGGAAATATTTTTTTTTTAATTTTATATGACTTTTTGATAATTTTTTTGAAAAATGTACAATATCTCAAGAACGGTTCATGTTAGCGTTCTAAAATTTATGTCAATCGTTTTCTAATGAAAAATTACATAAGATATGTCTATTTGCGTAACTTTATTAGCGGTTTTGATTTTTTGACGATTTTTTCAAAATTTCATTCGAAAATTTAGGGGGGTTCTGAACATTCGATTGCGTATAAAAACAATAGGCATCCAGTGTTTACAGATTGTGATTTTTGTACCAAATTTTGTTCGAATCGGTCTCGTTCGTCAGTTATCGTCTCCACAGACTCACTGACACACACATACACACACACACACTTTCACACACACACACACACACACACACACACACACACACAGGCATCACTCCAAAACTGTTTGATTCGTGATCAGGGATGCTTGAAACGTGCTCTCACGTCGAAAACTCGAATTCCAATTTTCGACCCCGTCACAATACTTTCCTTATACATTATGTATATAAGGAAAGTAACAGGCGTCGAAAGCTGAGGAAAGTTACGAGGACAGCAATGTACTGACAATCCACTCGTTTTCACGAAAATTCGGGTGTGTCAAGCACTGCATTTCATTCCACAAGAATAGTTGAATCAGAGATGCCGAAAAACAATGTTTTGCAATTTATTTAAACAACCTGACTGGTATAAGTGAGCTGTGATTAATGCATTTCATTTATAAGATTCAGGAGCAGATTCCTACCGGATTTTAAAAGTTACTCCATTTCGAAAAAACTTCTGGAATTAACTTAATTACAATTAACGACTTTGGAAGGGTAGTGACATAACCGGCGTTCCCATGTAGTCACAAATGGGCTTTCTGTGGGATGTTTTCACTTTAAAATTGAAGATGGATGATGTCTTGAAGCGTGATTCATGCAAAATTTTCAGGGGGAGAAGTTGCTTTAGTTTGTGCCTCTGTTTTATACATGGGGGGAATAATTTGGCTGATACATACGATAGTGTAATGCTGAATTTAATGTCTATCAACGTCTTAAACATCTGGATGTCTTAGATATATCGACATCTCCGATATTATGACTTAATTTTTCCGAATGTTGCGTTTTACAATTTAGTGACTCTGTTTATGAGGCTGTTAATAAGGTATGGGGTTAATAAATTCCACTCATTCACAAAAGGCTGTTTGAATACCAGAAGGTTTTGGAAAAGGGGAGGGACTTACAATTGCTTTCTTCATTGTATCCTAGATATGCTCTATTGGATTAATTTCTGATTATTTGACTGACCACTTCATTATTTGAATATTAACATTAACGTATTCGTCGAACGCTTTTTCAAACTCTCTCGTGCTACTGAAAAATGAAAATCACGGGTAACTGTTTGCAAAAGTCTCAACGAGAGAGGTTTGTCTGTATGTACAAGGATTTTTTATCTTTGTTTCATTAACTTATTCTCATTGAGGAGCCTGTTTGACATAGTATAGCCAATCTTAGTTTTGGACTTAAGATCAATGAGCCTGTGCTCTCTTCTGTAATGAGTTCAGATTCAGTCTAAATAATAACATTGGACGTGATCACACCTGGAGTGAGGAAAGTAACCGAAATATACCCGTTAAGAGAAATTTGTCACTATGGTATTGGTGAACTCCTGATGTGGGCCGGTATCATGTTCGACGGACGTACTTGTTTGGGATAAGTTATGTAACTTCCTAAAGATGAAGACTCGACATTCTAGAACGTTATGTAAGGCGTTCATGAGAACTTTTGGCTCCATTTCTTGCTCATGGATGATAATGCTAGCAAGCACAAGACTCGGCCGGTCTATGAGATTGAGGTCCTTGTAACAATGGAATTGTTAGCTAGTTCACAAGACATGAACCCGATAATGCATCTTCGGGATGCTCTGAAAACTCTAATCACAAGACGTCATCCTCCTCCGGGAATTCAGTAAGGCCTCTGGGGTGAAGTGAAATTTATTGCCTAAAACTTTATTACCAGACCTGTAAACAGCATGTGGTCTCGTTGTGAGACCTATATAGTTGCTCGGAGTCATCATACGCTATATTAAATCCCCAATCTAGCACTAATGATTCTTTAGTTTGGGACATCCAAGGCTATATGAGTAGGATGGATATATATCAGTGAATACTATTGTTTCATTTTCCTGTATTTATTAATTCCATCATGCTACATGACTGCATGAAGTTCTATTAAAATAGGTTGCATATTTTTAGACATAAGAAGGCTTCAGAAGGTATTAAAACATGTGTATTCGTCAAAAGCTTGAACTAAAAAAGTTTCTGGGAAAGAATATTTTCTCTGCACAATAGTGTGAGAGAGCAAAAATACATTTTTAAATTTCAATTTTATTCAACATTTGTATTATAAAATTGCTTAAACATCCGTCATTGCATGTTACCAGTTCTTTCCCACGAGAGCAGGTAAACCAACGGTTAAGAAACACTGCATTGAAATTCATTGCTAAAACTTCACTCAAGTGCGTAAACCTTGATAAATGTATTTCAATTACAAGATTCAGATTCCTACGAGATTTTGCGCGTTTCTACGCAATTTCCAAAAACTTTGGGAATTAACTGAATGGTAATGAATGACTTTAGAAGCAGAGAGAAAGAACACTTATATCCCCCAACCAATTACAAGCGGGCTTTCGACTCCGTAAGAACGAAAATAGATAAAATCTGCCGGAATCTTGAATAAAATAGGTACTTGATTAGGTCTAAAAGAATGCAATTTCGGATTATTTATGAGTTACTGCTGAAAAGGTTAATTCGCCATTATTGTTTAACTAGCAGATATTCTCGGCGTTGCTCGTAATTTTAAATAGGGGCAAATTTCAGTATAATTCTAACTGATGCGGTTTTTTAAAATTTTTAATTAAAATATTTAATTTAATTCTCCTAAAAGGAAATATAAGAATTCTTTTTCTCGCGAAGCAAAATTGCACAAGTATCGAAGAATAATACACCCTGATCCAGTTTGCAGAAAATAACAGTGTTACTGTTTGAGATTAGAGTGGTGAACGGCCTAGTTATGCCAAATTTCAAAATTTGTTTTTTACTTAACACTTGAGTATAGAGAAATCGGAACATACCTTGACCTTATATGATACATGTGGACCATTTTTCTGTTGGTGAGCCGCCACTGCGTTGGCTTAGTTGGCTTATAAGGCGCCAGTTGACTTCTCTCAATATTCTTATCTGTCACTCAAAGCACTTTTCACATCTCAAGTTTTCTTACCAGTTTTTCTGGTACTGAGTTGTTCAAGCAATTGCCGAGCAACTGTGTCTTAACTTTTTAGTTATCCCTTTTTTTACAGGATTTCGGGGTAAAACGCTTCCCTTCTAGACCCCCCTTTTCTTAATTGGCCGTTGCTTTGCCTCACAGCTATAAATGCTACTTCAGGGACTGGTTCCCGATTGGTCGGTGACTCTTCCCCTAACAGATTGTTTCGCAGTTCTAATTTGAATTTGTTGGTCATAGGCCAATGTCCATTATAGTGTTGATTTCAGCGTCATTGAATGGGGCCTGTTTTTCACTAACGGTAAGTTCCCTCATTGAAGAAGGAATTGGGGGTTATTGCATTCATAACGCAACATTATAATTTAGTATGTTAAATAAAATATGACAAAATAACTAAAGATTATATAAGGAGCTGGTATAATTCAGTAATATCATCACCACGTATTTTGGTGCCAAGACCAAGATTCGAACAGGAGTAAGAAGTATCACCACGCAACTACTAGTGTCAGTTTAATGTTCTAATTATAAATAACTTCTGCTCTCAGTTTTTAGTCTCAAATTTATCTTAGAGTATAAATTCCGAGCTGCCGACTCATCCGGAGACATAGATCATCCATTTGGACGGCCGGGAGCTCTAAAATGTTGTTGTTGTGACCCAGACCGTCCGACCTACAAAAAATGTGTAAGGTAATTGTTTGGACGGCCGGGAAGTGCCACCCAATTTAAACCGGAACCCAGTGGGTGAGGAATCCACAGGAACCGTACCCTAATTCCCCTACCACCAACCACTTGGAAGGACTTACGGACCCACATGTTTAACGTGATCGTACTCCGCATGAACACGGTGGCAGCTGTGGTAGTGTGCAAATCCAGCGCGCAAACCACCGGGCTAACGCGCCCGAAAGGTGTCAACAGCTCGCGGTGTTCCCAGGTGGTCACCCACCCAAGTACTAACCGCGCCCGATGCTGCTTGACTTCGGTGATCTAACGAGAACCGGTGTTATCAGCACGGTAGGGTCGTTGGCGGGAGCTCTGAAATGTTGTTGTTGAGACCCAGACCGCCCGACCTACCAGAAAGGTGTAAGGTAACTGTTCGGACGGCCGGGAAGTGCCAACCAATTTAGACCGGAACCCAGTGGGGGAGGATGGAGCTCTGAATATGTGTCAAAACACAAAACGCTATCTCGAAAAAGAGAATGACACATTCCTAATAGCCAAGGATGCACAAACAGATATTGAGAAGGTAAAATGCATTTATTAATCTAAAGTACAAAACTTCTCTTCTAACATAAAGGAATTAAAATATGTATGGCTGATATCTGAAAGAAACGTCATAAACTACACATAAATTTACGCTGGGCGCGATTGTAGAAATACCCGAATAAAACATATAAATAACCCAGAATAAACTTTTTAACCGGATACACTGGCCTCGAAACATACACACGTCCGCTTATAACATCACCTTCTAACGTTGTTGACCGCCCTGGCTTGGTTACATTCGGCTACATACGTACTTCTTACTTCACAGCATACCTCTTGAGGAAAATCGCTTGAATTGACCAATCTGATTTAAACATTGATTCTATCCCCATACAGGATCCGTATTTTGGCTGGGGAGCTTTTGATTGGTCAGCAAAACCAGAACTCGTTATAGGCTGTTAGTTCACAGAAAAGTATGGGATATATGCAAATTAAGAAAATACCAATAGAAAGGTAAACGGTTTGAGGGAGTGTTTTTATGTCATGGTTGGTTATGATATCCAATGAAGAGGCTGTTCATTAATAGTATTTAAATCATGTGTATTCACATTTTATTGCCTGGATACATTTGTAGTATGTAGACTGAGATCCATCTTGACGCTCAGTCTATGTCGAGTTTTGAGAAGCACTCTGGTGTTTATATGAAAATTCTATTCATTTACTTCAGAAAGAGGAGGTATATCAGAATTCCACATCGCTGGTACATGGTTTTTAAAGTATAGGATCATAGAAATATGCAATTTTTGCTGCTTCAATGAAACGAAGAAGAGTGATTTGGTGGAGGGCAAGCTTATGTTATAGGCATATTTTAGTCGCATAGTTATGATTACAGTCCTTCAAGGTTGAGAATCTGCATTATGTATCTAAACTAGAACGAGCCAGTTTATGTGTTGCAGTCACGATTAGTGGCCAAAATCGCCTGTGTCGCTGAAAATGAAGAACACTTTTATCCTGCAGACATATTAATAGCGTAAGATATAATTTACTAAGGTCACGATAAGCACGTCACAGGGGAAATGAATTTGGAATATAAATTAGGAAAAGAAAATGTGCTTTAACTTGGGGAGGTTAAAAATCGTGGATCATATATAACTCTGAGAATGTGTAAAACGCTGATATTAAATGGTACTAATAATGAAAAGTTAAATTTTGTTGTATAAAACCAATAGTTTGATTTTAAATCAACCGATTGCAATTAAAAATTAAAATTGCATTAAAGGGTTCTCATATCTGTAAAGAGCAGTATTCTGAAATTCTATTTTGTGTATGACACCAGGTGCTGAACACAAAGCTGGATATTGGAGTCATTTTCAATTTATTTACAACAATGGATATTATAATACCTCCTTTTATGTTATGGATACGCACACAGTGATTGAGTAATGTCTTTTATATAGACATTCCATGAATTAACCGGAATGTTTTTTTCTTGGATACGGGTGGGAAACCATATTTTGATTCGATGCGTGAGTAGGGTTCTATGATTTTATTAACACTTTCGAACATAGTTGAAAAGTGTTTATGACATTGTTCATTATGTCTGTCTGTCCGTTGGCACGATAACTTCCGTAAAAATGACTTTATCGAAATAAAATTTTAGTATGTTGTTGAGAAAATCTGTGGGACATATAGGAGTGTAAATAAATAATATCGCCCAATTAGCTTCGAATTGAACCCAGATTGAAAAAGTGAAATACTTTGAACCCTATTTGACTTAATATTTAAACATTTATTAAGCGAAGTTAAAATTCACTAATTGCTTTGAAAATTTTTAAAAATATTCAAATTATCCCTTAGAATATATATAAAAAATTCAGTAAAATATATTCGGTAGTTTTTTAAATAAAAAATAAAATAATAATTACACCCATATTATATAAAGAGATTACTTGATCCACTTCAAAATAAAATATAGCATCCATCTCTTTTTTCCAGTGTAAAAATCGTGATTTTTTAAAGTTGTTTTAAATTTATATTTAGTATTGCATCCATCTTAAAATCGCTTTATTTTTTAGCATTTTCTGTGTATCTGTATTCGGTGTCAATGCAATTACAATATTTTAAGTTTAAATGATCATTAAACGTGGATAAATTTTACAACCAAGCCTAATCTTAATGTATGCAGAATGTAGACACACCAAGCTGTAAGATTAGTTGTATAAGAATTGGTGAAATTATTTCACACAAAAATATTTAGCTTTGGAGTCTGGAATAAAAGTAATATGAATGAAATATTCATTGATTTTATACATAGAGAAGCAGACGATTTATATGGTGATGACGTCATTTGAATAAAGTTTATTTTTTTGGATGAAGTTTTAAGATTTCAAGTGTAATAAATTATTGTAGTACTGTGATAATCACGGCTGAATGTATCGCTTTTTAGTGATGTTTAAATAAAATTGCATTTCAGTTGGAAAGTGTTTCATAATCAATGTTTTATGCATGATTAATCTTTCTTGTTTAAATTACTTACGGACAGAATACCCGCGGGACTCACTGATTTCAATAAATATAAATGTATTCTACATTGATATTTAAAATAAATCCTGCTATTACGAAAACCAACAAGTCAATGCAAGCATAACGGACATGTGAAAGCCAAACTGATAAAACAATCAGTTGTAACTTCTACAATATATTCCACTTAGCTTTGTCACACACAAGTATAGGAATTTTTAGTTACAAACTTCTCATTGTTCAATACATTTTAAATGAAATTGCGGAAGCATTACAGCATTGCGATTCTCTTATTTCATCTCAAGGGAACATCTAATAGAATAAATAGTATTCTCTCAAATGGTAATACTAATTTTCCTCAGATTAAAATCCAATGGCGTGGTAAGAAAATTTCACCCAACATTAAACCTCTAAGGTGAAAAGAAAAAACAAACAAACCTGTTTTGAATCTCGCTTTGATGCAAATACATTGCTGTCTTAAATGGTGATTAATATATTTCAATTACAGAATGCGAGGAAAGATTCGAATGCGATTTTGCGGTTTCCGACGCTATATCGAAAAACCTTGGGAATTAACTGTATGGTAATGAATGGCTTTTGAAGGATATAGAAAGTTCCCAGCCAATTAGAAATGCGCTTTTAGGCGGGAATGCATGGGTTATACCTGACTTGTGTATAAAATGAATAATTGATTCGAACGTAAAAGATGCAATTTAGAGATATTTTTACGGTGTTGCGATTAAAAGTGAATATGTAGTTCTATTCAATTGCATTGTATATTTGTAAATATTGATTTTAAAGTAGAATTGAAATTTAACGTATTGTTAATTAATAAAATGGTTATGTTAATGATAATTTAATTTATTGATGATGCATGATATCTGGGGTGCCTCTTGGCGCATTTGTTGCATTCTGTTCTCAAATTGAACGGCTGATTAAATTGTATTCATTAAATTTATGAGATCTTTTCTAGTATGCAATTCCAATAAAAGCTGGTTTCATATATAAAGATTACAATGTGTACGTTATTGCTTTCTTATGCTATAGAATATAGTACAAAGAATGTATTGTTCCTGAGAAAATTTATTGATTGCGAGATTTTGATATGTTTCAGGATCTCTTGAACTCTAACTGTTTTTAGAGTGATGTCCATCTGTCTGTGTTCGATTTCTTGTGTACAGAACAGCGGCCCCAAATATTAATGAATTGTCACGAAACTGTTTATTCGGTTTTGCTAACGAAAAGTCTTGGATATTATTTTTTGAAATTCGAGGTGAAACTTCGAAATGTATTAGATATTTTATATTTTCTTAACATGCCAGCATAGAACAAAATCTGATATAATCAATATAAATAAAATTAAAAATATGTCTGTCTGACTGTCTATCTGTCTGTCTGTCTGTATCTTTATCATGGGAGAACGGCTGAACCGAATTCAATGAAATTTTGGTGGTAGCCTTGAATTAGCCCCTTTAAATTCAGTCCAACTTTCGAGTTTTTAAGACCAGAGGTTGTCAAGATATTAATGAAAAACGAAACTTTTTCCTAGAAGTTCTACTCTCATACTCCCTGGTTCCTTCAAACGAAAAAGTTGAAAACTAGTTGTTTAAAACGCGAAAATAAATTAAAATTTTATCTCTGAGTTTGGTGGCAGACTTTTGCTTTAAATTGTCACTTTCTGAAATCATGAATTGTTTGAAAACATGAATTTAAATGGAAAATCTATCACCATGGTTTACTTTTCACAGGCTTTTACTTAACGATGAAAAGTATTAAGAAATCAAAATGGTTAATTAATTTTTAGAAGATATATCATGTTGCTCGGCAACGTAATTAAATTAAATGTGTTAAATTAAATAATAAAATTAAATGTGTTAATATTTATTATTATTTTTTCGATTTTAATAATAAATAAATGGATATAGAAATAAATATATCTTATAAATGAAAGGTTTGAATTATCTTTGAATTATATTAAATGCTGACTGCGTACATCACATTCATTTATTTTGATAAAGAGTGTTGGCTAGTTTGGCCAAGCTTATATATTGGGTTTAGCTAGTAAACTCATGTCTTGTAATTAGCTACTAAATTCATATATTGTGTTTAGCCAATAATTCATTTAGCCGATTGTTGAAACAGAAAAAAGAGTAGAACGGGTATACCTTCTAATACAATTTTAGTGTTTTCATTTAGTATATACTATAAACGGGATCACGATATTTTATTCAGATCTGCAAATTCAGAGCTACGAATTTGGCGGGATATCGCTATATTGGCAAATTCCTTAAACGTTACCATATTGGCTGAAATGTCGCCAAACTGATAAAAACGACGCAAATCAATGAAATTCATTTTGTTTTGTTAGAAGAGTGTTCTGAACTGGTGTTTCGTTAGCATTTGTCTGTCAGTCCAACCGTCCTACTTAGTAACACATTTAGCGAATTTTTAAATTGTTACTAAATTGATAAATGTGTTTGTAAATCCATAAAAATATCTTGAAATTGATAAAATTGCGATAAATAAATGGAATTTATTGTGTTTTGTTATTGGATAGTATCATCAGGATGTTTCGTCAATTTGTCGCTAAGTGGGACTGTCAGTTCTACAGTCCCACTTGGCGATAATTTGGCGATTTTTTAAAATGTCGCTAAATTGACGGAAATGTCGCCACACCTTCCATAGAGATATCATTATTCAGACGCTATTTTTTCGACCAATTTATTTGAAGCAAATGATATCATGTCGCTTAGCAAAGGATTTAAATCCAATATGTTTATGCGGCAGACGAATTTTATTATATTTTTCCGATTTGAAGAATGAAGATATGTATATAAAATAAATTTCATTGCCATTACACTTTTGACTGGAAAATATTAGGTACAGTCTTCAGGTTTAAACATAATTATTATTGATAGATTCGGAGATTATTGATTCAGAGATTATGGATATTTTCAAGTTATTATGCCATTGTTTTCTTGCGGCAAAAATTGTTGAAACTCATATATTGTACGTTGTACGAGGAATCTGCTATAAATGCACGGGTATATCTTCTAATCTGGGAGAATATAAGTAGTACAGGTATATTGGCATATGTTTTGACATATATTGCCATATATTTGGACATACATTGGCATATAGTGGAATCAAGTACGGCCTTCTGGTATGCAGATTACGGGGATTATTGTTATTTTCAATTTATTACGTCATCTGTTTTATTTTAGCAAAGATTTTTGAGACTGATATTGCAATACGGGTAATCTTCCACTAACACTCAGACATATCTTCTAATCTACGATATTATAAGTAGTGCGGTTTAAAGATTACGAGTTTATTGATATTTTCAATTTATACATGTAATCTACTAATATAGATTATAATTTCTGATATTCGTGTATGTAAGTAGTACGGTTCCCATATAATTTTAACGCCTTTATTTTGCAAATATTGATTCAATTCCATATTTTTTGTAAATTTGCTTACAAAAGGGGCCAGGATGTTTTATTCTTCAGATCTGCCCATGAAGATAATTTTGTATAGAGAGAACAGACATTCTTAAACTTCTTTTTAGGACCATAAAATTAAATATTTTAACAGAATATTTTGATTAAAAATGTCATTTAGTGTACTTTAGGAATTTGCACATGGTTGTGAATTTTAAGTTTCTTTATGTTATATATTCCTTAGTCCGTACGAAGAACGGGTATGCCGCTAGTTATATATAAAGTGGTTATTTATGGCTTAATGATCACGAAACTTAGCAGTTTAAATCACTGTAGTGAGAAATAACCGCGATACAATTTTTGTGTTCGAGACGTCATTAGCTACGCAGGAGGGGGGATGGGGTTACCCCCTCCACACGAAGACTATATTGTCAACCTTTATTATTGAAAGTTTTTTAAGCCTTTTAAAAGAAGGAGTAACGTGCTATAATCGTGATCATTTAGATCAACTCTGAATACTTGAAAAAAAATCAAGCTTTTTAAAAAGGGATTTTGGTATAAGGGGTTCGACTTGAGCTACTTTCAAGATTAATTTTTTTTAAGAATCGCATTTGTTAATGTTAGCCTTTCGTAATATATATATGGTTGGAGTGGTGAGGCAATGAATTCTTTATTTTCCCTAAACCGACCGTTGAACTACTTTTTTTCCCTACTAATTTTTCCTAACCCGACCGTTGAACTACATTTTTTCCCTGCTAATTTTCCCTAAACCGACCGTTGAACTACATTTTTTCCCTACTAATTTCCCCTAAACCGACCGCTGAACTACATTTTTTCCCTACTAATTTTCCCTAAACCGACCGCTGAACTACATTTTTTCCCTACTAATTTTCCCTAAACCGACCGTTGAACTACATTTTTTCCCTACTAATTTTCCCTAAACCGACCGTTGAACTACATTTTTTCCCTACTAATTTTCCCTAAACCGACCGTTGAACTACATTTTTTCCCTACTAATTTTCCCTAAACCGACCGTAAAACAAATAATCCACCGATTGATTTCTTGCTGTTTTATTAATAAATGTCATTATATTAATAAATGCCATATATTTAATACAATATTACCGTTAGTCAAGTTTTTATTAGCTCATATAAAACAATATGAGAAAATTAATGCCTTGATCACGATATATATTTGACTCAATTCCATGATGTTCGATTGATTCTGCATGCATTATCTCGAGTGTCAAAAACCCAGTCTCTATGTATGGTGACACTGACTACGCTCCAATTATTCTACTTCTCGTAATATTGTGTTTGTCGAGCCTTTTGTTCGTCTAACAACACTAATCTATACACAGCAGAACTGGCATAATACTCTCTACACATCCCTTAGAAAGTGTTCAATATCCGTTGTGAGGGGCGGATAGGTTAAAGACGATCGGCGGATAGGTTCACTGACGAACATTTTGCGTAATTAGTATTGTCTTTTTTGATTGATGTTTTAAATGTTCAAATATAAGAAATTACTGAAGTACTGTGATAATTTTAAAAATCACAACGCTGGATGTATCACATTTTAGAGATGTTTAAATAAAATTACACTTCATTTTAAAAGTGTTTCTTAATCAATGATGTATGAATGATTGATTTTTCTTGTTTAATTTCAAATGAGCTCAATCTATGTAAATAAAATATAAAATATGTCTATTTATTTGTGCGTGTTTCATTATCACGGGAGAAATGCTGAACCGAATTGGATGAAATTTTCGGGGTAAGTGTGGAATAGCCCCATTAAAAATTTAGTCCATGTTTAAAGTTTTTTCGGAGCAGGGGATATCGAGATGTTAATAAAAAGCGCACTATTAAACCTTCCATTGAGATAGCATTATGTTGGCAATATTTGTTCCGTAAAGTTATTTGAAAAAAAAATTATACCATGTTACTAAGCAACGGAATTAAATCCAATGAATTAATGTAGTAATAAATATTTTTATTTATATATATATAATGAAGAAATGTATATGAATAAATTTTTATCGAAATTGCATTTTTATTTGGATTATACCCATTACGGGATTATTGATATTTGCAAATTCTTACGTTATATGTTTTATTTTAGTGAAATATTTCTCAAATCCATATACTGTAGTTCGGGTATATCTTCTAATACACGTGTATAATCTTCTACGAAAATATAAGTAGAACAGGTATACCTTCCATTTCTATTTTACCTCTTTTCTTTTGCCATGTATTGATTCAATTTCAGATTTCTGTAAATTTGTCAATAAACGGGAGTAGTATGTTTTGTTCTTCAGATCTACGTGTGGAGATACTAATCCACCGCAAATGGAAAGATAACAACTAACGGATATATTAATGGATATGACTTGAAACATACAATTTGACCAAAATGTTTGACATTTGGCTGAAAGCTTCCAGAAGTGTCTGACCGAGCAGTAAGAATTCTTATGCCGTTTCTAACTACTAATAATTATAAAAAACGATCTTTTTCGACTTATGTGAACACCAAAACTACACCGGGACTGAAACAACACAGGAACAAATTAGATACAGAAACTGAAATGCATTTACAAATTGCAACAATTATGTATAATGTTCAATATCTTCAAAGCAAATATTAGTCGCCGCGAAGCTAGTTTTACTTTTGATATTAGCCGGATCCATGGTTTAGAGGTCTAAGGCAAGTGTATCTCGGCTGCCGGTAGTGGGTTCGAGTACCTGTGGACATGCATGTTGAGGGGTCTATTGAGGAAATAGTGTGTTCCACCGCGTCTGGTAGACAAGGGCAAAATCATATGACGGAAAAATGGTTCACAATCCGGCTGCTAGAATGGGTGAATGATTGGACGTTTAAGTGCCTGGGTCATGGAGTTAGGAAGAAGAAGATAAAACTGTTATGGCCATACTGAATTGAGAATTATATCTAAGTGTCACTAGTCTTAGTAAAGTAGCGGCTATTGTTAGCTGATACACCAGAAAGGCATAGAAAATGTATTTTTGATTATTTTTAAATTAAGGCTTCCCTAATTATAAGTATAATTAACCAGTATTTTTTCACAGTTGCACGATAACGTACAGAATATGGGAAGATAAAAATAAACTGAAGGGTAAAATAATTTTGAATACGTAGGAATATTCTTTATTGTTTCAGTTCTAATTTGCACTGCGCTAATAATTTGTTGTTACAAAATTCCCAGTTTAAATAAATATTTTAGGCTTTCCCCATAGAAATGTATACAATGCAGGACTATTATTCCAAACGACATTGGTGTTTTCTTAATATGAAGTTTTAACTCATTACTTCATGGCCTGGCCATTAAAAAATATTATTACAGTACTATCATATTGGCCATTTCCGGCCGCGGTTGGAAATGACTAGTGGTCTTTAAACGGTACACCTACGCACTTTACTAAAGTTGTTGATAATTTTTCTAAATATCAAAAACACCTCTTCACATTTAAGTATAAAAATGGAAAACGTTTTATAATTCTGTTAACATGTTAAACCGGAAAATATATTGAATCTTATTCACGCGTGCGATAAAATAATATAGTTGTTTAGTATTTCCGATTGGCAGGGAAAAGATGTAGAATTGTGATTTTATTACTTCCGGTTCGTGAATGTTTTGAATAGCATTTCCACGCGTCGAAATTAATTTCATTTTTAGGAAATAATATTTAATAATTATAAAAATTATATCGTGTTCTTTAATAAAGTCATTTAGTTTCTCCAGTTGTAAATAATGGCAGCAAAAGAATATCAAATTGCGTTTTTACTATTTCCGTGAGGGAATGTGGTGTCATTTTTAAGAAAATATCTCATTCGAATTTTTTAGTGATTCAGCAGGTGATACGAACGGATTGAGACCAAAATCCGATAATCTATCCAGCCATTTTGCGAAAAAAAAATTGAATTATCTGTGAAGTTTTGTGAAATTCTATCCATTGGTTTTTCACCTAGAGTGCATACATGCATTGAACAGACACACACACAAACAAACGCAGATATACATACGTATACATACGTATATACATACGTAAATACTTTAATAATTAATTCATCGATTTGGCGTCATTTTTTGTGTTCTAGAGTATTTGGAATGTGTAAATCGCCAAACGCCTGAGTTCCGATTTTCAGCACGATTTCAAAACTTTCCCTATACAATACCATGTGCTGTAGGGAAAGTTAAACGTTTAGACCACTGGTTACAGTTTGATCATAAATCCTAATTGTTCAGAGTATAAGTTGCCATCACGAGTCATTTCCAAATGAAAATAAATTGGACCTCTGCTTATTGGATTTCGTTTAATCCACTATGCTGGCTAATTGGTTCAGAAAATGCCATTTAAGATTTAATATCACTCTGAAACTCTCCGCACAAATCTGAAAACATGAATCCCTTTAAGTGCCATTACCTCTCAGAGAGCATAATTATATTGCAATAATCGAAATAAATAGCAACTAATATTAATACTTAATCGCGTGAATCATTGCTAATATTGATTTTGTTCATTTCAGCAGTCATGTTGGCCACTAAAAAATGTGGGCAAAAATACATAAAAAACTGAGTTTACTGTCACTAGAATGACATTTTTTAACAGCTAACTTTCCAATTACAAACTTAAAAAAGTAATTATATTTATATGAATGTGTTATTTTATACATTTATATGGAATTCTACAGAATAATGGGTATACTTTTTACGCTGAAAATTGACTGTTTAAATTAGGTCATTTAAGCACCTGTTTACCTGCTACCCATTTGTTTACTTGCCTAAACGGTTTCTTTAAAAGGTACCCATTTAAGCAGGTCAACAAGTATGTAAAATAAACATCTCGTGTTACCTCTTTACCCGCTTAAAAAGATATTTTAGCGTAGAATAAAATATATCCATTATTCTATGCAATAATCATATGAAAGAGTAAAACAATACATTCATATAGATATAGCTACCTTTTTAAATGTGCTGGGAAGTTTCCTGTTTAAAAGTGTCATTTTAGTAGTAGCAGCAAACCCAATTTGTGTGTTTTAGCCATATTTTTTTCATCAATAGATGATTACGCGAAAAAAATGTGTTCTTATGATGCGAAAAAAAATGTACATATGCCCTTGTAAATTTTAATACAGAATAAACTCATTTAAACGCATCATGAGGCTAAAAACCATAACGTTAGCTATACATAATACATGTCTATGGCTAATTAGTTTTCGATTCTCATATTATAAGTGAAATATCAGACTTCGATAGTAAATCGTATGAACGGGTTGAATAGAATATCAACCGGTTGCAAAGGCAAAAAATAACCCTTCTTCAAGACAAATCAATGTCTCATACACTCTGGAGAAGATGACTATTTTATGTCTTTGAAAGGGGTTGACATTTTTTCAACATTTTTAAGCTGTTTACTAAAGAAGATTTTTTCAGATTTTTTCTCTCGGTAATCAGTGAGAAAAAATTGTTTATATATGATACATTGCTGATGATCATACCTATATATACGAACACATATATACTATCGTCAATCATACACATATATACGATCATCGCTAATCATACACATATATACTATCGCCAATCATACAGGCATATACTATCTTTTCTCTCTGACGGCAAATAACGCAGTCGTTGTCCTTTGAAATAGATGACAGTGGAAAAATGTATATTGGAAATGTAGCTGGCCAGAAAGAAAGATGAAGTGGGATCACATTTTCCCTCCACTATTGAGTTTAGGAAAAATGCGACCCCAACAGATGGATAGATGTGACCGATAGACTGTTAAGTTTTGAACAAAATTAACTCATCGTAATTGTTTGGAACATTCCTGTCAACATATTTAACTACTCACATTTTATTTTGGAAAATAGTTTATATCATACAGCTAAGTGATATTTATACTGACTCGTGGACAAATTGCACAGTCCAAAATACTGACGGTAGAAATTTGATTCTTCGCATACACATGAGACTTGACTTTAATAATAATAAACTGAAAAATCTAAAACCTATGAATTCTGTATGAAAAATTTCTAAATCTTAGAATTATTTTTCTAACATTCTGTTATCTATAACTAGAGAACGGGTGAGTGCACAGAACTTGCCTTGATCGGTTCTGTGCACAGAACTTGTGAGCATGCGTATAAAAAATTACAGATTTTTAAATTAACTCAATTGGTGTACAATAAATCATTCTTGAGATATTTTAATGCATAGCTGCCACAGATTTTTACTTTTCTTTTATACATAATGTATAAGAAAAGTATTATGACGGGGTCGAAAATTCGAATTCGAGTTTTCGACGGGAGAGCACGTTTCAAGCATCCTTCATCACGAATCGAACATTTTTGAGGTGATGTCTGTGTGTGTGTGTGTGAAAGTATGTGTGTGTGTGTGAGTGTATGTCAGTGAGTCTGTGGAGACAATATCTCACGAACGAATGTAGCGATTCGAATGAAATGTGGTACAAAAATCGCAATCCGTGAGTACTAGAAGTCTATTGTTTTTAAACGTAATCGAATGTTCAGAATCCCTCTAAATTTTCGAGTGAAATTTTGAAAAATCATCAAAATATCAAAACCGTTAATAAAGTTACGCAAATAGACATTTTTTATGTAATTTTTCCTTAGGAAACGATTGACATAAACTTTTGAACTCTAGCATGAACCGTTCTCGAGATATTGCACATTTTTCAAACACATTTATCAAAAAATCCCATAAATTAAAAAAATATATTAACTGTTGAGAAACATGTTCACTTTTCATATGTAATATCATGCGATAAATTGGGTGACATCATTTTCGTGGATCTAGCTCGTTCCATTCATGAGAAAAGATGCTTTGAGTAATACTTTTGTATTTGAACACCAATAGTCATTTATCTGCTATAAGAATAACCGTATTTCTCTGTCTATAACGCTTGGCGACATTTTGGCGACGAATTTGCGGAATGTCACCAACTTGACGACTTTTTTTAAATGTTGCCAAATTAACGAATATCTAGCCAAATGGATAAAAATATCGCTAAATCAATGAAAATGACGACTAATCGTCGAAAATTCAATATCTTGGAACGGATATAAGTATCTACTATAAGAAAAGCGTATTATTTTACTGTAAAAGTAGTAAATTCATTGCATTATATAAGGAAAGTCATGTGTTGCCCACATCAGATTTTTTTACTGTAAAAGGAGTAAATTCATTGCATTATATAAGGAAAGTCACGTGCTGCCCACATCAGATTTTTTTAATTATATTTTATCAATGAATTTGTTATGAATCGGATTATGTTTTAAAAACTGAAGTAGTTTGTTATCTATTCTTGTAATCAAACTTTCACAAAATATTACTATTATATGTAATGAATTGAAAACTTTGAAAATAATGCAACACCCCATGATAGGACATGAAATATTGTTTAACATACTGCAATTTCCATGTTGACTCAACAGTAAAATGTGTGCTAATTTTATGCTTCAATTTGAAACGGATTTTGATATTTTGAACTTTAATTAAGTGTGTAGGTGTCACATTCAATCACTATTAGGTAGATCGTCTGCACAAAGCGTGGATGGAAATGGCTAATTGATAATATTTTTTAAAAGATTAAACACGTGGTGTTATGTTCACACCTGAAGACCAATAGTGACGTAAATTAAATAAATCTCACTCTACAGAGATGTTTCTCGTACAATATACGTCACGTATGACCTCCACACGCATTAGAAATTGAACATTAGATTTGTCCCAATCTTTTGTACTGAAATTGATATTTACTGCTTAACACATTTTATTTCGATGTTATAAACCGTCCATAAGATGCTCGAAAAAAATTTTCAAGAAATAATCACAGCTTGATATCTTTGTGGTAAAATATACTATTTTTAACGTTTCATTAATTCACATGAGAAACTTAAATTGCCTACTACAAATGGAATCAAACTAGCAAATCAAGAAAGAACAATAAATAGTATTTTGAAGCAAAAGCCAGATTTATCAATACTGTCAAATGGAAGAATCTTTACATGTCACACTTTGTAAAGGGAACTGTACCGCAATTTATATTAGGTGCTATAATAATCACAAAAACCTTGCACGTACAGCCCATAAATATGGTCTAATTATCTCTGTAATCACTAGCCGATAAATTTCTTACACGTATTTTCTACATAAATTTCCTACATAACTTTCCAAAGGTCAGAGAACATATATGATTAAAATCTCCATGTGCGCCTTCTTTCATTTCGAGTCTAGCTGCGTATAAAGTCTAGCTGCATATAAAGTCTAGCTGCATATAAAGCTTATAAATAATAAATTGTTAAACCAAAAATACCATAAATTTTAATTTAAATTTTATTACTTTAAATTTTACTTTCCCTACAAGTGTGAGAATATGTAAATGTAAAGTAGTGTAATAGGATCAAAATTACCACCGTGGTTTTCACGAACTTGAGCATCTATAAACTCAAATAAAATATTTTTCAATGATGTCTGTCCGTCTATTTAACACCACTCTAGAGAAAAGGTTAGTGTGTTCTCCAGTAATGGCGGCCAAATTCGGTCATCGACTCGGGATTCCTATTTATCAGTTTGTTGGATATTGGCTGGATTAATAAATGTTTGAAATACACTCAAATATTTTATATACACTCAAATATTTTACTATCATAATCTACAACATATTTTATTCCTTTTGGAAAAAATATATTCCATTACAAATATACAAACAACTTTAGGATGTTAATTTTTCTTCATATTTACGCAACTTATACAGTAAATAAATACTGTCAAAATTTGGAATTTCACGTACAATTTCTATTTAAAAACATAAAAAAGAAGCTACAAAGTAAAATTAGTAAGATAACGTCATCTAAAATTGTTTGACCTTATGATTTATTTTACACTGATTACAAATTCGAATTGTAAATTTTAAGTACTTTATTTCTCTGTGTTTTATTATATTTTTGTATAAGTAATGGTAAATTTCATATAGTTTTGACTTTGGCAGACATTTTTTAAAAGCATTGTTAAAAATATGACTTACCGTCAGAGATCTCCAGTCTTTTATCTAATAATGTTATATAAGACACCAAAAATGTATTTTGAATTATTTTAAAAAATATTGTAATTTATATTTTACTTTCTGGTTCCCTCTATTTAATGTCGTGTTTTTTACTTTCCATACAATACATGGTGATGTATAGGGAAAGTATTGGAATCGTGTCGGAAACCGCAACTCAAGTTTTCGACGGATATTCGCGTTTTGGGACCTCTAGATAACGAAAAAACTATGTTTAGCTTGGCGTCTGTGTGTGTGTGTCAGTCTGTGTAATGTATGCATCCACTCTAACTTAAAATTAATAGACCAAACTTCATAAAATTTTATATGTAAGTCAGTTGTTGGTTACCTTGGTTCTGATAAAATTTTCGTATGATTTGGATTAAAAAAGTCAGCAAAATCGTATGTGTCCAGTCTAGTTAGAGAAACTAATTGACCAAATTTCCCAAAATTGAGTAGATAATTCATTTGTGGATTGCCCCGGTACTCATTACATTTTGTTACAATTCGGGAAAAAAGAACCTGCCTGTTTTGCCCTCAAAAATCGTTATGAATGGCCCTCAAAAATCGTTAACATCTAAAATAAAAGACTACGTATGCTCAAATGTATATATTAAATGCTTGTTTTATACGTAATTTTTGAAATTAAAAAGAATGTAACCAACCTCCAGTACTCTAGAGCTGTTCTAGAGATATTTTAGATTTTTTGCATTTCTGTTGCGCCGCTTTTGAAAATACGTTCAGTTAATAAATGAAGACGAAAATTGAATTAAAAGGGCAAATTCAGTATTATTTTAAATAATTGTGTTTTTTTGCTTCAATTAAACTCAATTTAATGAAGTATTAAAAGGAATGAAATAAAAATGAATTTGAGTCTGTAAGGAAAGTCATGTGCTGCCCATATAATATTTTTAACTATAGTTCTTCAACAGCGCGTAATTTTTCAAATACTTTCTGCGAAATGTTCATATTTATACTAAATTTCGAAATCATATTCTCTGTTGCTAAGAAAGTAATTTTCACCCTGTTTGGAATTTTGAAGAAATGTGTCCTGCAATTGTGTCCTGGGGAAATTAACTCTTGTATAAGTACCGTCAACCCTGCTATAACGCGGTACTCTCATAATGCGGTTTCCATATAATGTGGAGTAAAAATTGCGACATCTCTCTCATAACGCGGAATTCATTCAACGCGGTAGTTTTATAACGCGGTTTCTCTATAATACAACTCAAATAGCTTATGCAGTCTACCTATAGCATGAATTTTTCTATTACACTTTTGCGGTTGAAATGAATGCGGAATTACCCTGTTTTTTCATCCACGGGCATCAACATTTTTCAGTTTCAGTTATCAGAAAAATCCCCTGTAAAAAAATTAATACATTCACCTCAAATGCATTGGTAGACGAAAATATGGGTAAAGAATGGGTTGCAAATTTAAATTTAAATGATGTAAAAATGGAGCTGGATTTGAGTAAAAAATTAAATAATTACTTTATGGAAAATGATCCTTCAACAGTACGAAGTACAAAGTGTAACAGATAATTACAAAATTGCTTAACTCCTTATACAGAGATTTCGGTAGAGTTACAAATTAAAACTACATATGAAAATGAAAATGAAGAAATTGAAAGTGAAGAGTACATTAAAAGAAAAATAATTAGGCCACTAATACTGGACAGAAATGATGAATGCTAATAGGATTTTTGTTGAAAACAGTTATTAAGTTTATATTTCTCATTATTTTTTTAATTTTCTTATATGAAGTCTTATAAAAATAATTCGAAATATGTAACCATATATGTAATTCCTTTTGCATCTATAAACATATATTTCATAACCGTATTCATCATAACAAGATGCTCTAAAAATGCAGTTTTATATAACGTAGAACGAATCAGCCTGATTTATATGTTCTGAGTCTCACTTAATGCGGTTTCCATATAACGTGGTACGAATTGTTCTGTTTTGTACTAATTCTAAGTTTCTTATAACGCGGTTTCCATATAACGAGGTACGAATTAATCGCGTTATAGGAGGGTTGACTGTAGGTATGTACAATTTACGGCTTTGGTTACATAAGGATGAGGAAATAATAAGTTATTTCTCTCTAAATTTATATAGGTAGGAAAATCTTTTGCCAGCTATATTTTCAAAATTGTTGCATGATCTTTTTAAGAAAATGTAGCAGCATTAACCGGTCAAATACACAAGGACAAATGTAACATATTAATTGTTTTTTAAACTATTTTCAGCTAGAGATTATCTATCTAACAACATGAGCGAGTCTTATGACATTTAGTATAAACATTTTGAATTAGAAAAATGTTTGTAAATTTCTAGAGAGTTTAACCAGAAGAAAACCCTGGTTTTTTATCACATGTAAAACATTTAAAAAAATAATTATGCTGATCATATTAAACAAATTGTCATTTTTATATTAAGGTGAATGATATTTAGAATACCCTAGTTCTTAAGACGTTACAACTTTGTAATTTAAAATGGGAAAAAATCGCTCGAAAAAATGTTCCATTTCACAGTTTTATTTAACTCACAACCATTAAAATTGCTGTATTCACAAAATGCAGTAATTGTGCCAGAAATAAGTTCAGATTCCAAATGCGTATATATCCTTGAAAAATTCGAATTCAAAATTAGGACCCACTTCCCATCACAAAATTTGCCTTGCATATATTGTATTATATATATAGCGGAAAATAACAACTTTTCTTTTAGATCAAGTATCCGTTATTGCCCAGTTGCTACCATAAGCCATTTTGAAATGAAGATAAATTGACTGTGCTTATTGGAATTCTTTCATATACTCTGATAACTAATTTGTTCTGCAGATGCCGTTTAATATTCGCATTATTGCGGAATTTGCACCTCGTTTTGAAAAAATCTAAAAAATGAAAACGTTCAATGACAGTTTCCATGAAGGAATGAGTACTATTATGTTTCAGCAATCGATAAGAATCACAACAGTCGTTATCGATGTTTAATTGCTTAAATCGCAGTTAATGGTGATTACATTCATTTCAGCAGATATGTCAAGTGATTGATCGGATTGAATTAGCAGTGCATTAAATTTGTTTGAAACTTTGGATAAATTAATCAGGCTGTTTGAAGTTGTTTTTTAGTTTTCAGGCACTAAAAGAACATTGTTAAAACACATATGCTACTTTTAAACCAGTAACTTTCCAGTCGTACATTTATGAGTCGTACGCTCATTAACTTTCGAGTCGTACATCATTGAGATGTTCGTTTTATGTGCTTGTTTAGTATGAGGTTTCGTTAGGTGTTTCTAAAAACATCTAATCTATCCTTGTTTGACACAACAGAAAGGTATAGTTCTTTGTATGTAATTTTTAATTATTGTATCCTAATTATGAGTAGAAGTAGTAAGTGATGTAAAACACGGTACATAATATGTGGAAACAAAAACATGTTAAAAGATAAAATAAATTTGAATATGTAGGAATATTCTTTATTATTTGAATTCTAATTTGCATTGCATTGATAATTTATTTCTGCGAAATCAACAATTTGAATCAATATTGTAATTCAACGCCATCCTGTCGCCGTAGAAATGCATACAGTGAGGTGACTCTTACCTTAGCGTCACCTAAATTACGGTCTCAAACGAGTCTGGATACGAAGATTCAACCCTTTTACCTCCATGGTTAAAACATACTCGTTCCATTGTTTAAATGTTCGTTGTAAACATACTTTTATTTAGAGAACAAATTTCGGTACATCGCAAAACTAGGTAAATGAAGTGAATGTCTGAGGGGATTAAAAGATATATACAGAAAGAGTAAAGATGCATTAGAGTGTTTTTCTAAGAGATTAGTCATCAAAACTCTTGAACAGTTAAATGGAAAATGGCTGTTTTCTACTCAAAGTTTGTCTGTCTTTTTGTTCTGTGTACTGATTATTTAAGTTATATATAAGTTATGTATATTTGAAAATAATACTATTAATACAAATATAGCAGTAAAATTTGTGTTCCAAAAGATCCCTTATCCTAACTGTCAAATTGATAAATATATAATGGTTTCTTCTCTAACAGAGGGGAGAGATTAGGGATAGGAAAAGAGGGGTAGAAAAGAAAGAAGGAAAGAGAAATAAAGAGAAAGAAAGCGAGAAAGAAGGAAGAGAAGGAAAGAGAAAGAAAAAGGGAGTGAACTAGAGATCGAGATCGAGAGAGAGCGTGAGAAAGAGAGAGAGGGGGGGAGAGAAAGAGAGGGCGAGGGATAAAGAGAGGGCGAGGGAGAAAGAGAGGGGGAGAGAGAAAAATAGGGAGAGAAAGAGGGAGAGAGAAAGAGAGGGAGAGAGACACACAGCATGAGAGAGATATATATATTATCTTCTTTTGGTAATCTACATACTTCTATTACATTATCGTTGAAATGAATGATGGATATTTCAATTTAATTTTTAATAAATATAATTCCGCTTATAATAAACTGTATTCATCTAAACAAAATACTATTGGCTTGAATATGCATTCGTCAGAAAAATATAAGATTGTTTTATCTTATAATAAAATTCTAGAATCTGGTATTTAGAACTTTTTTTTCCAATCTGTAGGACAAGCTTAAATTACATGATAGGGAATCACCTTAGTAACTTAATGGATAGAGCATCTTTAAACTTGCCAAAGATAATTTTTAAATTACCCCACAGACATAGATGTGAAAAATGTCAGCTCTTGCATATCCTACTAATGCCACTGTCATAAAAGTAGTTCTAATACCAATCTTAAATCTTATACCAATGATAGGTTTTATATCAGTAGCAGTAGTAGAAGCAACTGTTATAAGGATCTAACAATCTTCTTACACTTTTGGAGAGTTCCAATTTAATAAGAGAATTTTTTTGTTTAGAGAGAATTCTCTTTTATGTGATGCATATTTCAAATGGAACATGCGTTTTTGACAAAATGCGTGTTTGATGCCCAAACAACTTAATTCTGCAGGTTCAATCCTGATCATTGAGGTCTGAAAAAGATCCAAGATTTAGTTTTAACAACACTACCATTAACAGTGCGATTTTTAAACAATGAGCATGGACGCTTAGACATTTTTCCAGGATGGGCCAAACTACTGACGTCAATGGAATAAACTCCATTACTCATCAATGGAGAAATAATAACGCTCCTAAATTTACAAACTGACACATCCTCCATTTTGACTCCAATCTGTTCAATTAGTTATCGTCTGCCTGTATTATTTCAGCGGTGCACGCATGTTACATGACTGACACTTGATACGTAATTTAGCTGAAAGATAGGTCCTTTTGCTTTTAAAAATTATATCAATCATTCAAGAATGCCTAGAATGTTTTGCTTTCCTCGAGATTCCTTGAAAAGGGCGATAAAGCAAACCTTTTTTTGTGGTGAACAGCTTCAACTGGGAGCAAGATGGCCGCTGCTGAGCCAGCCTGTATATTTAGGGACCTTAAGGGATAATGTGTACAACATTGACTAGCTGATTACCACCTTTGTGATCTTGAACATCCAGGGGGTGGGCATGTTCTCCTCTTGCCCCCCCCCCCCTCGGGCGTCCATGATAATGAGTATTACATGTGAAGAGGCACAGGATAAAAAAGCCTTTATAAAAAAGCAGAAAATGAGGTAGCCGTTTAGATAAAATATTCACTTTCACTTTGGTTGGGTTCCTTTCACTATGACAGGTAGAAATTTCAGCAGATTAATGGATACATAATTGTCTAGCTAATTCGAAGATCTGTGCTTCGAACATGGTTACAAGATACACTATGATTCAACATTAAAGGAAAATATACACACTTAAATGAACCGGCCGTCCAAATTGCTGCTCATGTCCAAGGACGAGTCGGACGGTCTGGGTTTTCGACACTTGAATTGAACAAATTAGACAGTGGAGATAATATCCGAGATCTTAATATTTATATACACTATACTATAATGACCAAAGTCTATCTGCCTATCTATTTATCTATATGTCTATCTGGAATGCTTAGGAAAAACATTGATGTATTTTTAAAACATCGTCAAATTAACGCCAAAATAAAGAAAAATATACGCCAAATTAACGAAAATGATGCCAAATTGAGAAAACTTAAAACAAAAACATAAGTAGGAAATTGATTTCAAATTTTAGGAATGGATTGAGATTCAAATTAATTAATAACTGTATGTTATATTAATTATGTTTCAATAGGGTTTGTCGGTCTGTCATACTTGGCGTTAAATTTGGCGTTTATGTGACAAATGCGCGACCTATAGAAAATGTCACAAAATTAATAAAACATCGACTAATCGACGAAAATGTTGCCATATTGCCGAAAATTTAATAAGTCAATATACACTTTTAATTACATTTTATTTCTTTGATAAAAACCTGCCACTTTGAGGAAATTATTAATTTAATATTGTTTGCCTATGATGTATGAGTTGTACTAATCGCGGAACTGCTACATTTCATTAGGAGGTCTGGGGAATCGTAAATGAATCGTAAATGAATTGCGTTGTGTTAGGGAGATGGTATATGCATGCTTCGATAGGGAGTCGTATAGGAAGTAATAGCATTGAATGGGAGAGGTGTAGGGCTCACATATCGTTGGAAGTTTGTAAGTAGATGACTACTTAGGAATGTTAAAAAACCCAAATTAAATATTTTATCACTATAAATAAAATTGAAATCTGTCTGAATGTATGTATGTTTGTTTCATCAGCATGGATGAACTGATAAACCGAATTCAATGAAATTTTTTGGGTAGCCTTGAAATAGTTCCACTTAAACTTTAGTTCATGGAGTCGTGAAAGCCAGGGGTTGTCGAGATATTAATGAAATACAAACTTTCTTAGGAGTTTTCCTCTCTAACTCCTTGTTTTCTCGAAACGAAAAAGATTAAAAATCGCTTGTTTAAAACGTGATTTAAAACTCTATCTCTGAGTTTGGTTTGAGATTATTGCGCTTATCAGTCACTTTTGAAAATCGCAGGTTTGAAACATAAATTTAAATGGAAACTCTATCACCATGGTTTATTTTTCACAGCCTTTTACTCAACAATGAAGAGTATAAGAAATCAAAATGGTTATTTAATTATTAGCATTTTATAAGGAAGAGTATTTCTTATATCATATTGCTCAGCAACGCAATTAAATCAAATGTGTTCGTTAATTTCTATTATTTTTTCGATTTGGATAATAAATAAATGGATATAAAAATATATCTTATAAATGAACGGTTTGGTTTTTCTTTTAATTATATTTATTGTGGACTGCTTACATCACTTTCATTTATTTTGGTAAAAGAGTTTTCAAGATTATATATTATGTTTAGCCAATAAACCCTGATTGTAACAGAATAAGAAGAAAACGGGTATATCTTCTAATACAATTTTGGTGTTTTCATTTAGAATATACAAACGGGATTATAATGTTTTATTTTATTCTTAAGATCTGCAAATTCAGAGCTATGAATTTGGTGGGATATCGCTAACTTGGCAACTTTTCTTAAACTTTCCAAATTGACGGAAATGTCGCCAAATTGATAAAAACGATGTTAAATCAGTGAAATTAGTTTTATGTGGTTAGAAAAGAGTACTCAAATGATGTTTTGGTAGCATTTACCTGTCAGTTCAATCATCCTACGCAGTAACACATTTAGCGAATATTTAAACTGTTGCCAAATTGATAAAAATGTTTGTAAATCCATAAAAGTATCTTAAAATTGAAAAAAATGCTCTAAATCAATTAATTTAATTGTGTTTTGTTAGGGAAGATTACTGTGATAATGTTTCGTCAATTTGTCGCCAAGTGGGACTGTCAGTTCTACAGTCCCATTTGGCGATAAATTTGGCAATTTTTTAAAATGTTGTTAAATTGACGAAAATATCGCTAAATTCATCAAAATGACATCGAATCGATGAAAATTCAATATTTTGCATAATTAAGTACGATTTTCTAGATAACCTCTGTAGTTTTGTGAGAATTAAACAGCATGTTTTCTAAATTTGTTTACAAACTGGACCAGGATGCTTTATTCTCCAGATCTGCCTGTGAAGCTAATTTTGTATATCGAGCCCAGAGATGCTTATACATTTTTAAAATAAGTAAATTAATTATTTTAATAGAATATTTTGAATAACAAAGTCATTTAGAATACTATAGGAATTTACGCATAATTGCGAATGTTAATTTTCTTTATATTACATTTTCCGTACGAAAAACGTGTATACTGCTAGCTTCATATATTTTTATCAGGCGTCTCACTTATATTTTCAATGCATTTTAATATTGTTTCTGTTACTTGTTTATACAAATGATGAATTGTGCAATTTCAGTTTTATGTAAATTTATGTGGCCGGTCACTTTAAAAGGGTTAACTGCAGCTGTTGATTGTTAGCATGCAGAAGCGTTCAGTGCTTAAATGGATGTTGTTTGTTCCGTCGGTCGTATTTGTTTATTGAGACGAGTTAAAAATCGGCATGCATATGTTTTGAAGTATGTTGCGATTTTATTTTGCCGAGATGGCACATTATTTCAATTTTTTCAAATAAATATGTATGTTTTATTTTGAAAAAGGCGTAATTCTGATTATTAGGTTATATCTCCTAACAGAAATTGCGGATTCTAATATCTACATATTCTGCGGATCATTTGTAGAAACCTAATGCAATCTGCTATTTCGTACATGTTACAAAATTAATAACTGCCATAAAGGAACAGATACTGTTGACAAATTTAGCCACAAATTTCGAAATGTTGTTAACTTGATGATATTACGCAAAATTTTTGGCTAAGTGTGAAAATATTATCACCAATCCTGTAAGCCTGCCGCATATTGGCTTATGTTATGTATTTTAAGAGCATGCAAAAAATGTTTCATACATTATCGTAGTGACGATATATATTCCAATTCATAAAACTTATTATTATTCATTGCAATATGTTACGTCACAACCAACGTTTGAATCGAGTGTATGTAATTGAGTTTTCATTTTACCGTGATGACTAATTGGTTTTGCATCTCTAAATAAATATTCATACAATTCTGGCGCTCCATAAACATGCTTCTAAATCGGCATAATTTAAGTGGCAATATTTCTGAAATAATGCCACCCGTTACTTTAATGGACAAGAGTCACGTGATACTCATTTTGCTTATTTAAGCGAATCGCATTTAGTGCTGATTTCTTCCATTCCAGCTGATGCATTACGTTAAGTAATTATGCATAATATGAAAGCAAGAAGGATCAATCATGTATGAAGCTTTGATTATGAAGCACTTTCCAACTGCAATGCAATTTTATTTAAACATCTCTAACATGCGATACATTCAGCGGTGATATTTTTTAAATTATCACAGTAATACAACAATTTATTTTACTTGCAAACTTAAAATCATAGAGGTAAAAGTGCTTTCTATCTCCATGCTTAAAACTTCATCAGGGCAATGTTATAAAATCGCCTGCTGCTCTATGTAAAATCAATGAATATTTCATTCATAGTACTTTTATTCCAAATTCTAGAGCTAAATAATTTTGTATTAAAAAAAAATCAGTAATTTTTATACAACTCATCTCACAGCTTGATATGTTTACATTTTGCATTAGTTAAAATTAGGCTTCGTTGTAGAAATAATCAAAGATTGATGATAATTTAAACTTAAAAATATTGTAATTGCGTTGGCGCAGAATATAGATACGAAGAAAATAAGAAAAAAATAAAGCGTTTTTAGGACCGATGCAACACTAAATATAAATGTAAAACAACCTTAAAAATCACATTTTTCACACTGGGGGAAAAAAATGGATGCTCTATTTTATTTTGAAGTGGGCCACGTGATCTCTTCATATAATATGGGTGTAATTATTATTTTAAATTTTATGTAAAGAACTACCGAACATATTTTGTTGAAATTTTAATTATATATTTTACAGGTTAATTTGAATATTTCCAAAGATTTTCAAAGCAATTTGTGAATTTTAACTTAGTTTATAAAATGTTTGAAAAATTTGGTCCCGTAGTGTTCAATGTATTTCACTTATTTAATTCGGGTTCGATCCAAAACTAATTGGGTGATATTATTCATTTACATTCCCATAATGTTCCATAGACCGTCTCAACAACATACTAAAATTTATTTTTGATAAAGTCATTTTTATGGCAGTTATCGTGCTAACGGACAGACAGATAGACAGACAGAACGAACAAAGTTATAAACTCTTTTCAACTATGTTGGGAAGTGTTGAAAACATGCCTGATGTGGGCAGCACATGACTTTCGCTACATAATAAAGTGTCTTTACGCCCTTCCCAAATAAATAACAGTGCAAAATATCCGTGACACAAACTTTTTGGCATCTAATTAACATCCCGTATATCGAAATTGGACGGTTTTGAGAACTGACCGTTTTGAGAAAGTGTATCTCTTATTAAGACCCACGTGCTAAATCTTCATCAAAATGGAAGTTAAATTTAATGGATAACACGTGAAATAAACGCTTGAGGGCAAATTATTCTGCGTCAAATTATGAAACTATTTTAAAAAGTATATTCTCTCGTGAATGGAACGAACTATATATAGATTGAAGAGAAATATGCTCACATTTTGTCGCATAATATTCCATATGGAATGGGAACATATATGATAATACTGATTTTATAAAAAAAAAAGATCTGCAGTAAGATATTAATCTACAGTATACTACGCATGCAGGGAAAGTAATAAATTTGTCTAACCCGCTACTTTTTTTTTTAGAAACAATTCTCTTTCATATACGGTAGGTAAAAACAAATTTTGTAGTTTTATTACACAATATTGTTGAATGCGAATGTGAATAACAAACCCGTTGCAAAAATGAGAGCAATTCATAGATTGAATGATATTTTTATATACAACATTCAAGCTTGTTTATTCTTTAGTACAATTTCAATTTTTCGATTTTCAAATGACTTAGCATTATCATAACATATCTCAATACAGGTGGTAGTAAATGTGGAACCACTTTATTTAAGGTTCCTTTTGTTGAAACACAAAATCATGAATTCCAGCTTCGTAGCTTCCAAGAATACTCTGGGGTGGGATGAATTCAATAAATGGGAACGGGGCCCTTGCTGATAATTTCTCAAATTCCATAGGAGAAACAATAGACCAAGTTAATGCAATTGTTGGTGTTTAACTTTTTTTTTAATTGGAAAGTATTAGAATTTTCTTTGCTTTTTACTCTATTGATGGCGGTATGTAATATTTTTAAGAGTAGAATTAGAAATCCATGAAATATTAAGGAAAAGTTGAGGAACGTATTTGACCACAACAAGACAATAATGTAGCATGCAGCTGTTTCAAGGATATTCTGGGTCCCCTTCAAAAGTACAAGAGAACCAATAAACCCGGTATCAAAAACACGAAATGAGCCAGTTGTATGCAGCATTATTGTCTTATTTGTGCTCAAATGCGTCGTTCCCGTTTTTAATATCCTTTGCACACAGTTTTACTTATTGATAATTTAGTTAGGCAAGTAGAAGCGTAACAATTTTCCAAACACTCGGGAACGTGCATACTAATAATACAAAAAACTTTATTGTAATAACAAATAAACGTAGTCAGACAGCATTTTATGTGTTGCAAATTACTATATTCGATGTTAATAATATTAAGAATAAAATAATGAGCAAAAATCAATATTATTCGGGGTTATTAATATTTTGTCCCTTTTCCGTATTTCATTTTATAAATTTCCCCCTGGGCATTCCGTGGGACTTGTTAACAAAAGAAAATACGAGTATTTAATTAGATGCAATTATTTCAAGTTAATACATAGTATCAATTTGCCCCAAGTGACAGCATCACATTTTGATCTTGATATGCGAAGAAAAGTAAGCAAACACACTAAACAGCAAAGAAATTACCTTACCATTATGTACCCAAATAAGTGTTTATTAAAAGTACGTTAAAAATCGGTAGTGGCTCCAGTCTAATGGAGCCGAAACGAGTTTGAGTGAACAACCTACAGAGTTGTGCATTGTTTGTCTTCTTTAGATATTTTCGAAGCAGTCCTAAACATTAAAATATCGAAAGTAAAATCGCCTTTTCAAATAACTTAAAATATTAAAATATTGAAATTAGAATCAATATTTCAAAATAACTTAAAATATTAAAATTTGGAAATTCTAGCTTCCAGATATAAAACATTAATAACCAGATCCAGAATTCAATGATATATCCTTGTAGGACATATAGCTTCCAATAGTTCGCAGAACGTCATTGGATCCTTTTCGTTTTTGAAATATAAGCATTACAATTTTGATAATGTGGAAATTGCCAAATTTTTTAACTCGACAAAAGGCCATAAACTTTAAGAGATTTGTAAAACAAGTTATTGCTCTAGAAACTTTATTTTTTATCTTTAATTGTTTATATTTAGTTTTTCTCTTTTTGTTTTTGAGATATAAGCATTGCAATTTTGAAAATATGAAAATTGTCAAATTTCTTTAACTTGACAAGACGTCAAAAACTGTAAGAGCTTAAGAGCTTTGTATGAACAAATTATTAATCTAGAAAATATAAAAGACATTTCGAGTGAAAATAAGCAAAGTGGAGTAAAAAGTTGCTCAGACAAAAACTTTTTAGTTTTTTCTGAAAAAAGGTGCAATAATTGAATTATTGAAATTATTTTTTTATATTCATGAATAGTACCATATTTCCAATTAAACAATTAAAAATGTTTTATTTGAAATAGGATTCTAATATGTACTGATAGGGTTCTAATAGGGTTTGAAAATAGGTACCTAATTGTAAAACAAATAAGAATTGTTTTACAATTAGGTTCCGAGATATAATCGTCCAAATTATTTACATGTTTCGTAACGCTTTGATTTCAGTCAGAGATACCACAACTACAGATGTTATTCATATCGAAATGTCATTCAATTAATTTGTTTTAAGACATCCCAGGGTAACACAAAAATTTACTTTGCAATATCAAAATTGTGTAACACAAATCTTATTGTGTTACACAATTAAACAAGTGCATTTTGACGGTATAATAAATGAATACATGAAAGCATTCTCCCCTATCCAAAGAGACAAAATTATGAACGCGCGTTATTGTATCACTTCTACTGTATCAACTTTCCGAAACACGCTTACTTATTACGTTGGGACGCGCTACAATATACGTTGGTTACGCGCTACAATTTACGTTGGGATCTAGTCTTCGTGTACTCAAAGTTAGGCATCTTTCCAAAAGTGTCCGAAATGTGCTCAGGAGACAGAATTTTGATTTTGAAAATTTTGAAAACAATACGTGTGCTACACAGTGCTGTGAGAAAATAAAAATGGCCGTCGCTTGCAATTGACATAATAAACTGCGAGTAATGAAAAATGATAATTATTCTAAATCAATTATCTATAATAATAAAAAATATATCTATTTGTTTGTTTGTTTATTTGTGTCGTCTGTGGCGGAAAATCTAAGCAACATACGGCGATGAAATTTGATGCATAGGCACTTAAGGGCACGAAAATGTGCACCTTGAGGTTATTATTTTTTTAAAATTCGAATTAGCTTTTCAGTTATTTTATGTTTCTGCCCGATTTACCATGATTCTGAGTAATTTTCTTACAATTTAGTTTTTTAGTCCACCAAAATCATTATCATAGTTTCCATCTTGGCATCGTCGGAAAAGATCAAAGAATTCATTTTCAAGCAAAGTTTTAGCGGAATTAGTAACCTGTCGAAATATGAATTTTCTTAAATTAAAAGATATATACTTTTCATGCGTTTAAAACGTCTTCGATTTTTGCATTAAGATGTCAAACATTGACTGGCAACCCCATCTTTATAATTTACCTGATGTTTATTTGAATATTAAACACTGCACCAATTGAAAAATGTTGTTTCTGCTGTATTCCATTCACTAATTATGAATTTCATCGGGCGCTCAACGTCAGGATTAAGCCGTATTACGGCAGGTAATATATTACGGCGTAGCGTATTACGGCCGTAACAGCGGTCTAAGGTGTGATTATGTGCTTAATTAGGACAACTTTGTGATCGTGTGTATGTTGTAATTTAAACGTGCGTTGGTACAGCGGACACATGCCTTAAATAAACTTAATGAAGGGTATTAAACTTACTGAATGACAACTTAATGATTAAGTAAACTCAAATAATAAATTCAGCAATTCTCTGTTTTAAATCCTGTGCAACGTCGGGTACAGTTGTCATAACGGGTATTCCGAGGGCATCCCGCAACGGATACCGGCCAGACACGGCAGACCAAGAGTCTAACTCTCCAAATTTGTAACCCAGGTTCGAAACACATCTCTCGTCAGTTGGAGGATTCCAACTGATGACCTGTGAAGGAAAACCCAACAAATACCAAAGAAATACCTTTACCTTCAAGGATTCACCAGAAGCTGAAAACACATAAATGCAATTCAACTACAACTCAAATAAAAACACAATTCTAATTCAAATCCAATATTTATTAATTATTCAAGAAATGGAGTTGCAGATAAAGTACAATTACTGATTTAATAATTTAACCACTGGACCTCACTTTACCAAGAATCATCGGCTCTTTGCCGGAATTTAATATAAATTCAATAAATCAAATAATTTCATATTCCAATTAAGTAAAATAATGGTATGGTCAGAGAGAATGCACACACCCGGGGAACGTTAAAGGCTTACGAAAATAACCAGTATAAAATCAATTTAAATTATTATGGCTTAGATAAAGCTTCAATATGAAGAAAGAAACTGTAGTTAGAATATATATATGTATAATGCTGGCAGAAGATCCTATGGATGAAAAGTTCTGCAGCGGTCGATGCACAAGTCCAGACGACTGCCCATCGGCAGGTCTAACGTACAAGTCTTACCTCAAAATATTCTTGGAAGGACTCATGGCAGAAAGAGCACAGGCATCCGCTGGTAGTTTCCCTCGGGGCAAACATTTCCCCGCTCCAGTAGGAACGGCCGAACCGCAGTTTCCGGCAAGGTGCCGGATCAGGTCAGCCGAAGGAACAGCTTCATATTTGCTTTCTCTGGTCCCGGTGCACGACCAAGCAAGATGAGGCATCACCTCAAACGATTACACGGCGGTCGACGGTCGGCGAGGACAAGGCATCAGCAGTGGCGACGGTAACGGCAGTGGCGATGGTAACAGCAGTGGCGAGGTGGCATCTCTCCCGACCCTCACAACACGGTAACTCCGCCTGAGGGCTAAGTTCCGCGTCGACGTGAGTTCGAAGATGTTTCCAGGGAGAGAGCCCCGAGTTACAATTCACACAGCTTATATACATTCCAGATGGATCCAGGAGCCGTCCAATAGAAAATCACATGGGCTCACATCATCTCCTCTCCACCAATCCAAAATTACTTCCAATTCAAAATCATCCACAGTTCCGCCCCACAACGGACGATTCCAAAGGCACGCGTATCTGCCGCGTGACGACAAGAAGACATCTGTCTCCGCCAGCAAGCCAGACTAACAGGCGTCATTCCCAGAGTGTGCGAGAATTATATAATGAAATAAAAATGGCACAAATTACTACTGATTTCGATACTTTAACATCTGCTAAAATATATACATTGACAAGAGGGTTCCAGGACACAGATTAATTAAATATAAGTTTAAAAGTACTGAAGTTATGTAATTTACAAAGGAGTGACGAATTCCGTCACGACAAACTCCCCCTTCCTCCGGAGAAAAAAAATTCGACAAGGGAGGATTTTTTTTTCATCCACACCAGCAGAAGCAAGTAGACATCAGGCTCCTTGAAGTCGCACGCCTTCAAGAAAAATAATTTCAACAAAATTTTGAGGTGCAGCGCTTACACCAAGGGTTCTCGGCACGAACACCATCCCACATGGGCGCATGTCGAAGAACCAGGGCCAAAAGTAAGTAGTAGGTGACTGCAAATGAGTCAAATCCTAATGAATACCAGCCCTTCACAAAAGATTTCACATTATGTGAATTTCCAAAAATATTAAATGATTACATTAAAATTTCAATAAAATTCTGATTTTCAATTAAATTCAAAGTTTCCAAATAAATTCAAAATTTCAATTAAATATTTACAAAATTAACCCTCAAGTCAGCACAAAGTTAAAATAATTTTTCCAAATAAAATTTTCAATTAATTTCAATTTATAAACTATTTTCAATTATCTGCTTTTAAATTTTCAAATATTATTTCACATTCTTTAAATAATTAAATTTCCAGCAATTATATTTACAAGTGGTCAGCAAAACATTTTTCAATTATTATATTAAGTTTCCTTTTCTTCAATCTATTTCAATAGAATTTAATGACCACACAAAGATTTTCTTCAAATATATACAGCAGCAAGTATGTGGCTCAGAGCTTGTCTAAATAGACACAGAAGACTTTATAAATAACTATTTTTTTTAAATAACAATATAAATATAAAACAGATTCAATTAAAGTGACCATACCAAGAACAATTAAAATTTTTATACCAACCTGGTCCAGTGGCGAACAAACATCCATTGACAATCAAAAAGTGTCCATTTGACACAAGTATTTTCTTTTCCTCTTACAAAGAGGCAGCGAGCAGGCAACATTCATGACACAGGTATTCTTACCATAATACCTTTCTAATATTATACAATTTTCAATTCTAACATTTAAATTATTAATTAATTATCATTTTAATTTTCAACAATAATTCCAAAATCATTATTATAATCAATTATAAATCTTATTTGACATTCAAAATTCAAATAATTTCTTTTATCAAATAATGACACTTTTTCCAAATTAACATTTCATAAATACAACATTATTATCTATCTCAATTATTCAACCAGATCATGTGGCAGAAAAGGGGGATCAGTGGTCGAAAACACATCCACATTTTAAAAATTTCATCTCGAAATTAAATTATTTCTTTTTCTTTTTCAAATGTAATCAACTGTGGACAACTGTGGCAAGTAATCAACAATGGTGACCGGGTGACAGAACCAACTCAACACACTGTGATCATTTATATTTTTTTCTCAATATTCGAAATCATTTTCTCCAAGGTCCTGTGACTCGCAAAAAAAACACATGAAAATATACACTGAATAAATATGTCAAGAAATTTTTCTCAACATCAAAAGATTAAATATGAAATATAATATATGCGATTAAATATGCAAATAATTATCAAGAGATTCTTTCTCCTAATAACAGCAAAAGGATATATATGAACATATAACATAAATAAAACAAGAAACAAATGTGGCAGTAAGGGAAGGTCTTACTCCACAAAACACATTTATGTACACTTCTCATTCCAAAAAAAAACATTCTCTTAATACCACTCAATGGAATTTGGAACATCCCCGAAGCAACAGACAAAGACAACCAGCTCCTAGTACTGGCGTCAGCAATTTTAAAGAAATTTAGAAGAAGGGCAGTGTGCCCGTCAACACAACTACCACACCTACAAGAACAGAATGCGGGTAACACTCAATACCTGCAGGGCAAAAGTTCCGAAAAAGGCCTAAAGCAAGGATGACCAATTCCACATCCTACTACACATGTAAAAAAAAATACAGTTTTTATATTACTTCAATTTATGTACAGCACATTAATATGCAATTTAATTTGGTCTCGCTTTTCGAGAACCAACCGAGTCACGGAGAAAACACCCAAAAATTTTTCTGTCACCACCGGTTCACACCGAAAATAAAATATTTTTTTTTTCATAAACAACAAGTGCCTCAATTTCATCAGTGCTCTACAGGCACGGGCACGAAAATCAAATTTTGAACTTCAATCCACTCATTTTTTTGTAATAATCATTTCTTATGCATTAATATCTTTTCTTTTTCTCATGAAGTTCACTAAGCTTTGCCACCAAGTAAAAATATCTTAAAATTTCAAAACAAATTTTTCGCCACTCCCCAATCAAAACATCAAGACCACAGATCAAAATTTCAAATTTTCTTAAATCAATTTCTAAATTCCTAATTATCACCAACATTTTTAAAATATTTGTAAATAACAAATCATTAAAGTATCAGTTTTTCAAAATTTCAACATTTGTAAATAAATAAGTGTCATCTCAAAATTCACTAATTTTCATTTAATTTCACTAAATTATTTTTAAATTCAATATATTTCTTTTAAAATTAAGTTTAAGTTGCCTGTCAAAGATGTAATCAAGTTATTTGAAGTCAAGGACGAAATTCAATTATTCAAAGAAAAAAATCTTTTTCTCAATGTTATTTCACTTTTGCACCAATTCTCAATGTCAATTTATTAAGTGCAAACAAAAATTTTAAATGTGCAACTCCTAATTAAATGAAATCCAAGGTTTATTTTTATAGTTAATCATTAAGTTTTCAAATTAAAATTCTTAAATTCAAATCAAAATATTTTTAAGTATGGATTTCAGAAAGTAAATATGTAAAGTAAAATTCAAAATTATTATCAAGTAAATTAATTTGTGGAATCCAATTTAAAAATTCAACATTTCTCGTAATAAAATTAGAGTTCACTGACTCATTCAAGATTTCCACACAAAGTAAATAAACTTTTAAATGTTCTTATTTCATTTTAATTCAAATTTGTGGAACACATTCTCAATGTTTCATATTAACGTAATTAACTTAGAGTTTCTTTACTCTATTCCGTTCCACATTTCCAATACAATAAATCATTATATAATCTTAGAATATTTCAATTTGCATTAAATTATTTGTGGATTCACTTTCCATATATCAATTCAGTAGTTGTAAATAATTTTAGAGTTTCTCTACTCTAACTCAAATTCCACAAAACCAGACTCCATTCAATTATTATAATATTATTATTATTTTTTTTTTTTTTAAATATTTCTCTAAATATGTCATATTACCAACCGGAGTCACAAAATTATTCTAAGTTTTTAAAATATCTCCACATTCAGTTATTTTATAATGCAATATCTTTTAATATTCAAATTCTAATTCAGTTAATATGTTTTTCGATGTTAAAGCGAGCATTCATTTCAACTCAGTCATACAATTAAAAAATTCTACTTCTACACTTTAAACCGAAACTTATCGAAAGTAGGTCAAATGTTTCTTATACGTCAACAGAATTATTTCATTTTCGCTCTGCACCATGCAGGAATGTCTAGAACGGGGGGGAAAGAACACTTCGTTTACACATTCGGCGTCAGCTCATTATCGGCTGAAGTAAACACAGCTCTTTTTAACTCAATCGAAAACCCAGAGCCCAGGAACAAAACTTTCTATTTCTTTTCGTAATTAATTTCAGAAACAATATTATTTTTCTTATTCAATACCAAAGGGGGATCAAGGGAAATCTGAGGCCGAAAATACATTTCAAACTTTAAATTCAATATCAACGATAATAAATAAGTCACTTTTCGACTTTTCTCACAATATTTTCAAATTAAATCATTTCATTTTTCTTATTTTTAAAACATTTCTCCACAATTTCTCTTTAATATTTCGACATTATATTTTCAATATTTTATTTTTCAATACCTCACCTGCGAGCAACTCATTCTGACAGAATTTTCAAACTTTTTAACAAAACTCGCTGGACACAATACGGAATTGAACAAATATCCTGACCAACGGTTCTTCCCGAAACAAATTTTTTTTTTTTTCTTTGAGCAAGACTTTTCATTGCTACCGAAATTAAACACAGATGAGTGCAAAGAGGGATCAACCCACGAAAACAACAGTTCTTAATATTAATTAACATTCCAAACAAACAAAGTCAATTCCAACCCAAGAAACTCAACACTCCTCAAAATTGTTTGTGAGGCAATTTCGAGCAACAAACACTGAACACAAACCAGTGAAAACGGGCCGGCTTCCGCAATCACAACAAAACAAAACTGAACTTAGGAAGGTCAAGACACGAAAATAGATATTTAGCGAAAATGTTTGGATGCAAAAATTTTTAGCAAGGAGGCAAAAACAAACAGGTGGAGAATCAATCATTTCATTTAAACATCCTGAGGCAGACAAAATCAATTTCAATCACTCACAAGCACTCAGGGAAAATAAATATACAAACATGGCTCTCAGTCCCACACAAACACATTCTCACAAGTTGACTTTTCAAAAATATCATTTTTCATAAAATTACTATTTATTCTCAATATAAAACCGTGGAACATATTTTTCATTTCTTATTCATAAATTCTATTATTTTCATATCTTAACTGTTCCAACAATTATTCATTTTTTTTTTTTTTTTTTTCAAGTCAAAATTTTCATTTCAATTCTAAGTCAACATTTTCCAATAAATTTACCCCTTTTTCGAAAAAAAATTCCTGGCTCATCCCCGAATCATTGAAATGACACAGTACATACATTTCATTTTGTTAATACACAATTTTTCACTTTATATATTTTTATGTACTTATTTAATATTTCATTTGTAAATATCACCATCAATTATGTGTCAATATAATAACTCATATGTAAATCATTTTTGTTTTCAATTTCAGTATTCAATAATACAATATTTTTCATTTACCGTACTTAAATGTACTCTTCTCTTTATTTATCATAAACAATTCACAACTCATTTATTTTACTCAATAATTTACGTGATCAAAAGGGACCTTTATTTTATATTACTATTATATTTTTTTCCATGAAAACTCAAATTTACTATTTTGGTCCATCAACTCGAGTCTGTCTGTCCTACAGAACTCAAAACTTGTGTGCTCTCTTAGCTACACAACAACAAAAACTTTTTTCACACGGAATTATTTTTATTTTCTCACGTAATTATTTTTATTTTTAAACTCATTATATTTGTCAAATCTTATATGTCATAATTAGTTGTTATAAAACACAGGGTGTAAAATCAAATCATTAACCTATTTAATATTTCAGTATTTAATATCTTAGTATTATTTAAAATTCAAATATTTAATTTAAGCATTTATAATCAATTTACAAAATTTTTCGATCAAATCTCAAGAACAACCCTCACTTCCAGTTCAAAATTTCAATCCATTTTTAACCATCTAACATTCCATGAGACTCGGACTCTGCAAACCCCAAATTTTCATTCTTTTTTTTTTTTTTTTTTTCATTTGGGAAAGGGCTCAATGAGCTCGTCGTAATAAACTTTTTTTTTTTTTCATTTGCAGCGAATCTCCTCGCATAAACTCAAACAAAAATTTCAAACCGAAACAAGAAGAATTCTCAAAATTCAAAAGCGAAAGTTCTTTTAAACAAATATTTACATTTAACTTTCTTATATATCCAATTTAATTAATGTCAAGTTCTTAATTTAATCAATTTCTTAATTCTTAATTTTCACAAATTTTTCAAAGTTTGGAACATTTCTTAAAACATTTTTACTGTCAGCTACTTCATATGTATTATTACTTTATATCACTCTATTATACACCCCTCAACAAGTCATAATAAATAAACAAATATAGAATTTTTCCGTTCCGTGCAACTTTTGCACCATTTTTTTTTTTCAAAACTGTCTATGTGCCACTCTGCACATACCAACAACCAATACTTTATATTTTTCACTTCACAATATTTTTCAACACATACTTTTTTCACATTAAATGAACTAAATTTATTTTATATATCAGATGTTATTTCAATAACACAAGTCATATTCATGTAGTCACAATCTGGTAGTCATAATTAAGGATTGTCATTTCAATGCAGGTGTACTTTCGATTAGATTCAAGTTAAGCAATTAATATTTCAAATATCACAAATTTTATTTTATTTTATTTTTCGAATGAAATTTCAGAAGACGGCCTCCATTCTCGGCCCAAATTTTCAATCTCACATTTTAAAACAAAACTAAACACACGGAGTTTCAAAAATTGCCAACCCAATTTTTCTCTCTCTTTTTTTTTTTTTTTCTTATTGGGAAAATTGCTCAACAGAGCTCGAAGATAAAATTACAGCAAATTCTTAAATCTCACACATTAATACTTTCAAAATTCAGATCAAAAACAGAAGAATTCCACAAAATCCCAAATCGAAACCATTTCTCACAATAGAACTTTATACTATTTAAATTCAATTTTTAAAGTAATTCTTTAATTAAATTTTCCCTTTTAACAGCTTTATATACTATTATAGTTAGTAATTTTCAATATCATAAAAATTTTCAGATTCTAGACAATTTTCCAAAACTGTATTCTTAACCATTTTTATCGTACACCAAGCATTTTCGTTTTACACCATGCCACTTTTCACCAAGATTTCACACATTTTAAATTAATTTTCTGTATAAATACTTTTTTACAATAATTTCATAAATAATGCATACAAATTTTCAATAACAAAAGTGTGCAACTCTCCAAACCAAAACTCAAACCATACCAACGGTCCAGATTTACCAAAAATTTCAAAAACTCCATACAAACAAAATTTTAAAACACAGGTGCTCGAGAGGGAAGGTCAAAGGCACCAATTGTCATAACGGGTATTCCGAGGGCATCCCGCAACGGATACCGGCCAGACACGGCAGACCAAGAGTCTAACTCTCCAAATTTGTAACCCAGGTTCGAAACACATCTCTCGTCAGTTGGAGGATTCCAACTGATGACCTGTGAAGGAAAACCCAACAAATACCAAAGAAATACCTTTACCTTCAAGGATTCACCAGAAGCTGAAAACACATAAATGCAATTCAACTACAACTCAAATAAAAACACAATTCTAATTCAAATCCAATATTTATTAATTATTCAAGAAATGGAGTTGCAGATAAAGTACAATTACTGATTTAATAATTTAACCACTGGACCTCACTTTACCAAGAATCATCGGCTCTTTGCCGGAATTTAATATAAATTCAATAAATCAAATAATTTCATATTCCAATTAAGTAAAATAATGGTATGGTCAGAGAGAATGCACACACCCGGGGAACGTTAAAGGCTTACGAAAATAACCAGTATAAAATCAATTTAAATTATTATGGCTTAGATAAAGCTTCAATATGAAGAAAGAAACTGTAGTTAGAATATATATATGTATAATGCTGGCAGAAGATCCTATGGATGAAAAGTTCTGCAGCGGTCGATGCACAAGTCCAGACGACTGCCCATCGGCAGGTCTAACGTACAAGTCTTACCTCAAAATATTCTTGGAAGGACTCATGGCAGAAAGAGCACAGGCATCCGCTGGTAGTTTCCCTCGGGGCAAACATTTCCCCGCTCCAGTAGGAACGGCCGAACCGCAGTTTCCGGCAAGGTGCCGGATCAGGTCAGCCGAAGGAACAGCTTCATATTTGCTTTCTCTGGTCCCGGTGCACGACCAAGCAAGATGAGGCATCACCTCAAACGATTACACGGCGGTCGACGGTCGGCGAGGACAAGGCATCAGCAGTGGCGACGGTAACGGCAGTGGCGATGGTAACAGCAGTGGCGAGGTGGCATCTCTCCCGACCCTCACAACACGGTAACTCCGCCTGAGGGCTAAGTTCCGCGTCGACGTGAGTTCGAAGATGTTTCCAGGGAGAGAGCCCCGAGTTACAATTCACACAGCTTATATACATTCCAGATGGATCCAGGAGCCGTCCAATAGAAAATCACATGGGCTCACATCATCTCCTCTCCACCAATCCAAAATTACTTCCAATTCAAAATCATCCACAGTTCCGCCCCACAACGGACGATTCCAAAGGCACGCGTATCTGCCGCGTGACGACAAGAAGACATCTGTCTCCGCCAGCAAGCCAGACTAACAGGCGTCATTCCCAGAGTGTGCGAGAATTATATAATGAAATAAAAATGGCACAAATTACTACTGATTTCGATACTTTAACATCTGCTAAAATATATACATTGACAAGAGGGTTCCAGGACACAGATTAATTAAATATAAGTTTAAAAGTACTGAAGTTATGTAATTTACAAAGGAGTGACGAATTCCGTCACGACACAGTTTCTTATACAACATAAAATTATTTTCGATTGTTCTAGCTTTAAAAGAAAAGTTATTCAAACATCCTATTACTTTCTGGCTGCATTAACATAGATATTAATTTAGATACAAATAAATAGTCATTCCATTCATATAATGTTTTCACTCGTACGTATTTGTTTTGTCAAAATTAATGACAATTTACGACTTCACTGACTATTAAAAATTCCGCAAGCACACACAGAGATATAATGGGTTAATTAATACAAACGACATTCATTTAAACTGATTTTTGCAACGAAAAGCAATGGCTTTGTGTTAAAGTCTTCGCAATGAGGGACATGTGTTTGTGAAATGAAATTATGAGGAATGGTGTATTCTTCTTAAGAAGGTTATAATTAGAGGAGCTTGAGAAGTGTGCCGTTATTTAATTTTAAGAATGGTTTATACTTCACTTTAAAGTTAAAAAATTACAGTATGTTCAAATAAAGGGACTTTCCATCGAAATTAATTAATTTTAGTTTTTGTATAACTAATATGGGAAATATATAAAACAATACAATATTTCTGACACGCTTCACAACAAATTTGTGTGCAACATTTAGTGACAGATTAGGTACAATGGCGATAGCTTGGTGTTTTTTGGGGCTTGTCGCCAACAAATGACTGTTGACTATGTAACAGAGATGTGTAGTCCATGCCTGTCTCAGGATTTTGGGAGCGAAAATGCTGCAGACAGGTGGATTTGAAGAAATCTTATAATTTCTGATTTTCGTCACATGATAGGATTAATATCTGGCACACGTAAATTTACCTCCTCATGGTGTACTCTGGTAACGCAGTTTCTGCGGCTAAATGATCTAGAACTTTCCGGCGATGGGATCCACAATTTCTCAGAGTGGTTCTTTTTTAATTCTCCAGTGGAATGCAGGGGGCATATCCCATCCCAAGAGATCAGATTTGCTGCAAAATTTGAGTGTCTTTGACATTGGTATTTTTATTATTATGGAAGTAAATTATGAAAAGTTCAAGTTCCTTCCTTTTAAAGGATGTACTATTTATTTATTGCCTCGTTTCAGGTAAGTGACGAGTGGTATTCTTGAGGGTAAAAAAGAAAGACACAGCAGCAGGTTTCAAGATCATGAAGGACATATGAAATGGTGATGATAAGAACGAAATTGCGCATCTTGATGTACTGATAGAAGAGAAACGTTTACGGATTCCAACTATATAGATCCCCCCCGGGAAATAAACCAGATTTTACTTTTCCAGCCTCTTTTTCATGAACAGTTCATTGGAGATTTTAATGTCCATTCCCCAAGGTGGAGATACCACGATGTTAATTATGCGGGCAAAAAAGTAGAGGATCTCCTACATTCAAGCACTTTTGAGCTGATGTACAATAGTCAAGACCGACATATCTACTAACATTATAATGGTATAAGAACCACAGCTGACCTCCTAGTGATCACATCTGATCTTAGACAATTCTATTAAACGAATGGTGATTGATAACCGAGGCTCTGACCATCGGCAAGTCATTGCTGATGTCTCTTTCGCCACTGCAAAACATCAGTATAATAAGACTCCAAGAATATCGTGGAGTTTTAGAAAAGCCGATTGGAGACTCTTTACCGAGACCCTTGAACATGAACTTCGTCCAGACAGGTTGGAATGTAATAAATATCCCGATACGCTCTACAAAACTATAAAAGACACCATTAAAATTGTACAAAACAGTCCACCCCCAGAGGAAAGGTGAAATGATATAAGTATTTCTAGAAAGAACTTGAGGGTTTGAAATTGAAACAGCAGAGCTTTAGAAAAATAGTTGAAACGACAGGCAGATCTTTGGATGTGCAAGCTTGGAGATGGCATGCAGTTGTTTTGAGAAAGGAAATTCTAATTGCAAAACCAACTTCCTTTAACAATTTTATCTCTAACATAAACTATCAAAAATATAGTAAAAGAACTCATAAATTTCTGGCAAATATTAAAAACGAAAATGTCCATGTCACAAAACAACCATTCCATATTGACGGAAAGACTATATCATCGGACATTAAGTTAGCCAATACTTTCGTGCAGTATTTATCGGGATCACAGCGTAATAGAGCTGATGCAAGAAATATGGTAAAACGTAGGTAACAACACTAGGGAACACGGTAAAACGTAGGATTTCTCATCTAGAGAGAGCAAGTACTGAGCGGCCTAGAACTCAACAAAATTTTAACTCGCCTTTTTCTGATGATGAGTTGGTAAAAGCATTGCATTGTCTTGAAAACTATAAATCTCCTCCTCAACTCTGAGTTCTTGGAACATCTGGGTCCAAAGACAAGGAAAACTCTGCTGAAGTTCTTTAACATCATATGGAACGAAGACATCATCCTCACGCAGTGGCAGAAATTTGTCATAATTCCAATCCATAAAAAAGACAAGAATCTTGATGATATATGCAACTACCATCCAATCTGTCTAACGAGCATAATGGGTAAAACCATGGGAAAGATTATTTCTAGAAGAATTATCTGGTATCTGGAAACCCATAAGCTTCTGGTGAAAGAACAAGCTGGTTTTAGACAATTTAGATTTACCAACCACCATGCTTTACTTCTTAAACAATCAATAAATTATGCTTCAGATAAGTATAGATAAAATAAGCTTTAGATATTCTAACTGCAGTGTTTGTGGACATGAAATCTGCATATGGCACTATTTGGGAAGAAAATATTCTTCTAAAACTGTCGGAAATGGGAGTAAACTCCAATATGTTAAGATGGATGTGGTGGTTTTCTCGGCCAACGTTTATGTAGAGTTCGATACGGCAACAGCTTTTCAAAATATAAACTATTCCAGACTGGTCTCCCTCAGGGGGTTGTCAATAGTTGTATTCTGTTTAACATTTATATTAACGATTTAGTTATTCAACTGAGAGCGTTTCCTGGAGCTAAGTGTCTTCTATACGCATATGATATGGTTATCTGGACTAAAAGTCCGAAAAAAGGAGCCAAACTCCTAAATGAACGCTCTCTGGAACAGGCCTTTGTAAATCTGAAAAAGTGGAGTGATGTTAATAGCATGAAGGTCAATTTAGAAAAAAAAAACTGTGTTTCAAAGTTTCTCCCTCACACATCAGTCGTTCCATCCCCAAATAGTCTACAGGAGTTTTAATGTCCTAGAACCAGAAGAATTACCATACTTGGGGGGACAATTTTTGACTGAAAATTGACTTAAGAGACCCACATAGGCAGGATCACACGTCAAGCCTCAGATCGACTAACCCTCATGAAACAACAGGCTGGTTCCAGGTGAGGCTGTTCTAGAACAACTTTAAACTTAACATACACAATTTTTGTTTTGCCAATGATCATCTATTGCTGTGACTCCTTATGTTATCCTCACAACACATTTTTAAGTAACTTGAACAAGTTCAAAATCAGGCTCTTCGCCTAGGCGCGGTAAAAACATCCCTACTGGTGTAATGATTATCTGTTTAGAGAACAAACCTATCAAATCAATTATGGAAGAAAGCGCACTTCTGGGGTGGGAGAAAATTTTGAGAACATCAGACTCTGTCTGGAACTGTATATCTCAAGCATGTGAGCGAAATCTTAAAACCCAGCACGGTTTCTTACAAAAAGTACTCGCCTTGAATGACCGATTTCGTCTTCAATTTTGATTCCGAACAATTAATACTCCCTTGCAACCCAAGCCTAAATAAAGGATTTAGGGTTTGCATTGAACTTTTCCAGCAGGTCTTAATAGAAACCACTGATGCAATAGTATTAAGATCGGTAAACTACGAGACTATTAACTCACTCTATCCATCTGAATGACTTCGAGTATATACTGATGGGGCTCAAATGGATGAATTCAAAAATTCAGGAGTGGGTGTTTTTTGTGATCTCTTCACTGTATATGCTTCAGTGGGGAAAAATGGAACCGATTTTAATGGAGAGATCGAAACCATATATTTAGCCCTTTCTCAACTACAGTATTATCTTGACGAGTTCTTGAATGTAGTCGTACTTTCAGACTCGAAAGTTGACTTTCAGGCCATTGACTCTACCAAAGCCCCTCAATCAGCAGCCATTCAGAAATGCTAAACCCTTTCAACCTTTTACTTACGGGTGGGACAGCGTCCATCCCAGACGAAGAACCTCTCAAAAAGACAGACGCCAATGCCCGCAAAAGAGGATAGAATTGTTTGGGATAAGGTGTGTAATATACCTGTCTTTTTGAGAGGTTCTTCGTCTGGGATGGAGTCCCACCCGTAAGCTACTGCATTCCTGGTCACTATGGTATCAACAGCCAAGGTTAATAGAATATTAACAGGTTGTCTCGTTCGCTATTCCCCCCATGGTAATATTTCTGGGCGAGCTGTGACGTCACTGCTAGACCTTCCGTTCTATTGACCAGCGGCGCTTCGTTGAAAAACGTTGGAAAACAGCACGGTTTTATTTAAAAATGCCTTGCTTTAAACATCAACGAGATACATGAAATGTTTCCTAAAATAATGTGCTAACACTGAAATATGACAAATGAACTCAAATTTGAATTCAAAACGAACTAAATTGCTGTAATTAACGGATGAAGAAGTCAAAAACAGCGGTTTGACAAATTATATACAAAGACAAGGATATAATTTTCCGGGTGATTTCGTATAACAAATGCATTCATCTTCTTTTTACACAAAATTTACATATTTCATTTGTAAACTGATAATCTTTATTAATATTTTTACTCACAAATGTATTGCATGAATATGGAATTACTTTTACAACAAATTAAAGATTTTAAACGAAATATCCCGTTCAAATTCATTAAATAGAGACTATGCACTTTACTGTCTGCATTGTCTATTAAATGTTTGAAATAGGATATAACTAATGAGAAATATGTAAAAATAGAATTAAATAATATTTATTACTATAAAACTCTCCATATTATCCTTATCAATTTGCAATTAAATTTCTATATCTTTAAAAATTGGATGATTTAAAATTTCCTGCATATAAATGTTATGGTACTTATTCTGTCGAGTAAAAATAAGCGTACCATTCCGTTCCTAATAGTTTCTATACAAAAAATATTTGAACTTTATAATTTTCTGAAAATGTCATTGATTTGATTTTAAAATATTTAGATTGTATCATTGCATGGTCAATGCATGTAATTAATATTTTCATTTTATATGCTTAAAGAAAACCCCATTTCTATATATTTGATGATATACATCTGCTGTTTAATTTTGTTTATTTGAAGTCTTTGTGAATTCATTTAATTTCTTTTATGGTACAGGTATTACCGTAGAATTCAGTCAATCGGCACTTTAAAATGCGACAGAAAATCATGGAAAATAAAAGGGGGGGGGGGGTATCATCCAGAATTTTATGCTAAAAGAAACAAAGGCTATTTTTATCATTTTATTCGTAGACAATTTTTTTTTCTCCGAAATTTGTCCAATATTTATGAGGAAGGAGCTTCAAACTAAAAAGATTCCATTCACAGTTTGCATTAAAATAAAGAGGGGTAAATGTATCATTTTAATGCGACTATAACTTTATTTTGTTTTTATAAAATTACACTAGTTTCTTATGAATATCCCTTTCTTGAACAAAAACCATTTTTACTGAATCGAAACTACTCCGTCTTACTCATGATGAAGCCCTTCAATTTGACGAATCAAGATATAAATGCCTTAGCAAAAACTTTATTAACAAATTTACTAACAAAAAAATTCTTAACAAACTACATTTGACGTGACTAATATTTATTATTGCAATGATTTGATAAAATATGTGTTTTCAATTTTAAATCAATTACTGTTTTTTCTTCAGATTATTTTGAAAGTTTCCTGACCTTCACTCAAATCCAGACGATATATTTTTTCTGAAACATGTAAATTTTTGGACTAGACAAAAGCTATGCATTGCATTGCCTGGAAATAATATGTATTCTAATTTATACTGCGTTATTCATGCCTGTAAACTTCGGAATACAGTCAATATTTAAATGATAACTGATTTGCCACATTTAGAATAGAAATATATATTTATATCCTTCTCAAACCGACTCGCATAACACACCTAACAACTTCTCTGATCATTCACTATTTTTTTATACATAACCTTTGCTCATTCAATTATCTTTCAACATAGCATTCAGTAATCTTTGTATAAACTTCCCTGATATTAAAATTTCAATAGCTTCCACTCTCATAAAAAAAATTGCTATTTCTTTTCATATGTACGGAATTTATTTTCGTAAACTTCCCATTGCTATGCATGTACTGTTTTATTTTATTCTATATTGCTTGCACACAGTTACTATTAGATATATATTTAAATAGTTTCCGATCAACGTTTCTCAATAATTTTTCTCGCCTCTGTCAGAAAATGGGTCTGGCAGTGACGTCACTCGTGTTTCCTTCCCGGGACAACTTTTTTCCCGAACGAGACAACCTTACATGTAAGATATTCTACGGACCTTGATCAACAGCAATGAAAGAACCGATTTTCTGTTTAAAAAAATCTGATGTGGACAACACATGACTTTTCTTAATAATGCAATGAATTAACTACTTTTACGGTAAAAAAATAGGTTTTCTTATAGTAGATACTTATATTCTTTCCAAGATATTGAATTCTCGACAATTAGTCGTCATTGTCATTGATTTAGCGTCATTTTTATCCATTTGGCGAGATGTTCGTTAATTTGGCAACATTGAAAAAAGTCGCCAAGATAGCAACAGCCAAATTCGCCTCCAAAATCTCAACAAGCGTTATGGACGGAGAAATAAGTTATTCGCATAGTAGATAAATGATTATTGGCGTTCAAATACAAAAGTATTACTCAAAGTATCTTTTCTCATGAATGGAGCGAGCTAGATCCACGAGAATGATGTCACCCAATTTATCGCATGATATTACATATGAAAAGTGAACATGTTTCTCAACAGTTAATAAATTTTATTTAATTTATAGGATTTTTTGATAAATTTATTTTAAAAATGTGCAATATCTCGAGAACGGTTCATGCTAGCGATCTAAAGTATATGTCAATCATTTTCGAAGGAAAAATTACATAAGAAATGTCTATTTGCGTAACTTATTGATTTTAAGTATTGATTTTTTGATAAATTTTTCAAAATTTCACTCGAAAATTTAGGGGGTTCTGAACATTCGATTACGTATAAAAACAACAGGCTTCCAGTATTTACGGATTGTGATTTTTGTACCAAATTTCATTCAAATCGCTCCATTCGTTCGTGAGATATCGTCTCCACAGCCTCACTGATACACACATACTTTCATACACACGCGCATACACACACACACACATCACTTCAAAAATGTTTGATTCGTGATCAGGAATGTTTGAAACGTGCTCTCCCGTTGAAAACTCGAATTCGAATTTTCGACCCCGTCACAATACTTTCCTTATACATTATGTATATAAGGAAAGTAAAAAGGTATATCAATTCCCCAAATTTCACCAAGTACTGAGATACCGATTCACAATATCAAGTTAGTAATCAAAAACACCTTTATAAATATTTTATCAAAAAAGTTTTTAGAGTGGAATTCTCAGAAATTGTGTTGGAACCCAATTTCAAACATACAAGACTGGCCTGGGAGAAGAACTAACTGTAGCGTAATTCCGCCTTGCTACTGACCATGATTACCTTGCAAAGCATCTGCATCGGATATACAGGGTGAGTCGGAATTGTTTTTACAAAAGCAGATGGGTGATAGTACCCCACCAAACGAGAAATAATTACCATGGAACATAGATAGGGTCGCATTGCACTCAGAGAGGCAGAAAAGAGTAAAATTAGACTACGAATCTGCACGTACACCAGTGTTGGGAAAGCGAATGAACGATACCAAAAGTTGCACAAACAGCTTTATTGTGCAGCGACAAACTCACAGCAAGTGCTCAAAATGGCGACCACGTGTGTCGTTGCACCTTTCACACCGGCAAATAAATGACTGACGCACCCTCTCGAAGATTCCGGGTGTTGTGTTAATGTAGTCTGCGGCAACAACGATGTGAGCGACGAGATCTTCCGCCGAGTCCACAGGCGTCTCGTACACTAAAGATTTCATGTGGCCCCAGAAGAAAAGGTCCAGTGGGTTGAGGTCTGGTGAGTGAGGAGGCCACGCCACAGGATCGCCACGTCCGGTCCAGCGTGCGGGATATATGGCATTCAAGAAGTTTCGGGCCGTGATGGAAAAGTGTGCCGTGGCTCCATCGTGCATAAACCACATGTCGCTCTGGATGGGGAGCGGAACGGCCTGTTTCGCTCCCCATCCAGAACTGGGCAGCACGTGTTCCAAAAAGATACGGTATGTTGCGCCGGACAAACGGTCTGGCAGGATATACGGGCCGACCAGGTAATCATCAAAGATACCTGACCAGATGTTCACGGTAAATCGGTGCTGGTGTTTTCGATGGGTTGTGCAGTGGGGATTACAGGCAGACCACACGTGTTAATTGTGAATGTTGAAAATGCCTTCTCTGCTGAACGTTTCCCTTATCGCTAAATAAAACTGATGCAGGCAATCGTGGATAGGTATTCCTCACCCCAAGCATCCACTGCACAAAGGCTGCCCGGCGGGGATAATCATCTGGGTGCAAAGATTGCACCTGTTGCACGTGGTAGGGGTGCATGTGGTCCTCGTGTAAAATACGCCAGACCACTTTCTGAGAAATACCCATTTCGTCTGCCACCGCTCGCGTACTTTTGGACGGAGCTGCTGCAAATCTCGTTAGGACTTGCTCTTCCAGTTCAGACGTTCGTGCAATTCGCGAACGTCCTGCATTGCTGTTAGCGATGGCGAACGACCCGGTTTCTCAAAATCGTCGATTGACACTGGCAAAGGTAGGATGACTGGGAATACAACTCGTTGGAAACCGCTGCTCGTACAATCTTCGTGCTGGGCGTCAATTCCCTTTGGCTTCACCGTATGTGAGGTGCATGTCGGCCAATTCCTCGTAGGTGTACTCCGCCATAGCTTTCAAGCAACGTGTCGGACGATGTTATCACGGGAATAACTTGTAGCGTTGAAGTTGTGCTGATTTAAAAAGGACAACGTGTGCTCTGATTGGCTATCGCCGGAACCAACTAGGAGCCAGTTATGCTGATTCTACTCCCTGGACATTTGCATAAGGTAACTGCGTTCGTATCTGGCGTAGGAGAGACTGCGTAGGCAGGTAGACAATGACGTACGAGGTGCTGACTGCGTCATGGTCGAAGCGGTTCGACGTGCCTCTTTTCTGCCTCTCAGAGTGCAATGCGACCCTATGTTCCATGGTAATTATTGCTCGTCTGGTGGGTACTATCACCCCTCTGCTTCTGTAAAAACAATTCCGACTCACCCTGTATTTGACGACTCTTTTCGCAAAGTCTATGACCTTCAGGAGGTTATCGAAATGATTCACCTTCTCCACTGTCCGGCTCTCCGCGCAACATCTGAGTGGGAGGGTCACTGGGATGGGACCTTATGAGTGATTTATAGACTTTATTATGTGGCAGTAATCTATATATACTAATTGCCAAGTGTCTGTCTGTCACGCTTTTTTAGGCACTTCCCGAATTGATAGAGACTTGCAATTTGGTACACGGCTCGGTCGTTCGACAAAACCCCCTGGAAAAATCGAATTTTTCGAAAACGTTCTATAGAGGGGGTGCCCCCACACCAAAACGTTTGAAAAGTGAAATGATGGAAATGCATACTTTGCGATGAGATAGAGACTTCAAATTTGGTGCATGGGTAAATCATTCGAAAGGAAGAAAGTGCGCACTTTCAGATTTCCAATATTTTCTACTTAAGGGGGTGCCGCACACCAAAACGTTCGAAAAGTGAAATGATCGGAAAGCATGCTTTGCGATGAGATAGAGACTTCAAATTTAGAGTATGGATAAATCGCTTGAAAAGAATAAAGTGTGCAATTTCAGATTTCCAATATTTTCTACTTAAGGGGGTGCCGCACACCAAAACGTTCGAAAAGTGAAATGATAGGAAAGCATGCTTTGCGATGAGATAGAGACTTCAAATTTGGTGTATGGGCAAATCGTTCGAAAGGAAGAAAGTGTGCAATTTTAGATTACCAATATTTTCTATACTTAAGGGGGTGCCGCACACCAAAATGTTCGATGTACCGAATGAATGAGAAACGGCTCCTTTAAAATTTGACAGAGGGTTAAAATTAGGTATATGGATTATTCATTTGATGAAAACACCCAAGACGAATATAGTTTTCAAAACCGTTCGTTTAAGGGGGTGCTCCAGAGTAAAACGTTCGAAAGGTGAATTGATAAGAAAATATACTGCGGGATGAGATAGAGATTTGAAATGTGGTGTGCGGGTAGATAGTTTGGAAGGAAGAAAGTGTACAATTTCAGTTTTCCAATATTTTATACTTTAGGGGGTGTTGCACACAAAAATGTTCGATTTTCGCAATGAAGTAGAAATATCCCTCTTAGAATGTGATAGAGGCTTGATATTTGGTAGATGGGCGAATCATTTGATAGAACACCTAAGAAGAATGGAGTTTTTCAAAAAAATATATTTAAGGGGGGTGGGTACTCCACAGAAAAACATTCGAGGGTGAAATGATAGAAACAGTATACTTCGCGATAAGTTAGAGACTTCAAATTTGGTATACGGGTAGATAGTTTGAAAGGAAGAAATCGTGCAATTTCAGTTTTCAAACATTTGCTATTGTAGGGGGGTGTCGCACACTAAAATGTTCGATTTTACGAACAACTGAAAAACGCATCCTTTAGAGTGTGATGGAAGCTTGAAATTTAGTATAGTGACTAATCATTTGATAAAAAAACCTTAAGATTATTACGGTTTTTCAAAAATGATCATTTAAGGGGATGCAACACAGAAAAACGTAAAAACGTTGGAAATATGAAGTGATAGGAAAACATGCCCCACAATAGGACAGAGACATCAAATTTGGTGTACTGGTAGACAGTTTAAAAGGAAGAAAGTGTGCAATTTTCAGATTTCCAATATTTGCTACTTTAGGGGGTTGCCGAGCGCCAATATGTTCGATTTTTGGAATAAATGAGACACTCTTGCTTTTAAATGTGATAGAAGCTTGATATTTGGTATATAGGCCAATCATATGATTAAAAACACAACACGAACAGAGTTTTTCAAAAATGTTCATTTATGGGGGTTCTCCAAAGAAAAACATTGTAAAGGGGAGATGATAAAATAGTATGCTTCGGGATGAGATAGAGACTTTAATTTGGTGTACTGGTAGATAATTCGAAAGGACGACGTGTGCAATTTAAATTTTCCAATATTTTCTTCTATAGAGGGTTCTGCACACTAAAATATTCGATTTGCCGAATAAAGTGAAACACGAATTATTAAAAAATTTACATTTTTCAGGGGTTGCTTATTGCGAGACCGTTGATTTTCAGCGAGTATTCGGCTAGTTTGTTTCTAATTTCTGTTCATGTTATATTATTTATTAGTTCCAGTTGTCTTTTGCACCCCCATTGGAAATTAAAAAAATATTTGGTAATAACAACAAACAATATTCTTATGATACAATATCTTTTTAATTTAGAATACTTACAAATAAATTGATCAGACCGAATGTCTGGATAATCTTTATTCTTTCTAGAGCACACTCTGAAGGAAAGTATAATTTTTAGTATTTAGAGTGGAACTCGTGATATTACCAAGAATCGACGCTGATAAAATTTGGATTATAAGATAATATAGAATATTCCTTTATCAAACAACTTAATTTCGAGTGTGAGTAATTTAAGCACAAAATTATCTTTTGCCTATTTGTAACGTGCATAGGCACGTGTTCGACGATTTGTGTTTAGTTATTCGTTTTTAATAAAGTAAGAATTTACGTTATTTTAAAATATCATTTTGCAATAATAATACTTTATTACACAATAATTTTGTTGTGTTTTATAACTCTCAGGTGATTAATTAAATATTAAACCAGAGCGAAAGTTCCAATACTTTTTCCAAAGATTCTTCGTAGGTGTATAGTTAAGCTAAATCGGCATTTTGGATATTATTCTTCGGTCACTTGAGGAGGAGAAACCGATTTAATGAAATTATTTTGAGTTATTTTACAAAGGTTAGCAATACTATAAAAAATTTATATTAAATATATTCTTTTTAAAGCTGTCTTTGTAATAAAAATATCAAACTTTATGATCTTTTGCATTTATTAATTTTAAGTGAAAAAAAAATTTCGTGGTTTTCCACGGGCACACATTTAATTACACACTGGCTTCCAAAAGTAAAGCACGGACGGTAAAAGCAACAAAAATGAAAAATTAAAGCTTTGATTAACTCAAAATGGAACACGAAGGTAGAAAATGTGTTTATATATTAAAGAAAAGAAGAATTATGTGCAGTAAAAGATGAAAAAAATATTTACTTTTTGTAAGTTATATGATGACGTCACATTTGGATCATTAAAAAAGTGATATTTAAAGACAAACAACACTTACATTAGTATGGAATGTGATCACCCCCAGGCCGTCACACAATTTGTACAACGATTTTCCGTGCTTTCAATGAGGTGAGCAACCATGCGAGCAATGGCCATTCCTCCAGTAGGCCAGTTTCCAACTCTCTGAAACTGACTGGAGGAGGTAAACGTGTAGAGACAGCACGCCTGAGGGCATCCCAAAGGTTTTTAATGAGGGCGCCAAATGATTTAGAAAACTGAACTAAACCAGAGGGGGGGGGGGAGGGAACCTTGCCGCCAGAGAGGGGAGGGTCTTGGAGTAAAACAAGGTCAAAATTGCCCTCATAAGCAGTCAACAACGCATGACTATAGGCAGCAAGGGAGTGGTTAACATTGATCTGAAGGAGTCTAAGACCCATAGTCAGTAGACCTAGTTATCATCCCAATATGGCGTTTGAAAACCGGGCAATCCTCATCCAGGCAAGAGTATTTGACATTGTATCTAGTGCGAGAATCTTGATTACTTAATATGCAATGAATGCAGGTTGGAGATTTTTGACAAGGACCAGAGTGGGACTCACTACAGTGCAGGCAACATGCCTTTTCGGAGCATTTAGAGGTGGTGTGGCCAATTCTGCCGCACTTCCTGCAGTGCCGAACGCTCAGAAACTCTCTGACCCTGGCCCTCATCCAGTCTAACTGCAGGAAGCCGGTATCCATTATACTTCTGAAGATCCTGGGATTCAAACTTAGGACCCAGTGCATACCAGTCTTGCCTCTGATACTAAAGTCCACCGTGAAGTTCGTAGCCGTAAGGACCTTATTTAGTCTAACCATGAGTTTTTGACTTCATCCCTTGATAAGTCCTTGTCGAGGTTAACGACTATGATCCGGGGATGTCTCCGGCGGGGGCGGTAAACTTCAAACCGTTCGGCAGCTGCAGGGACCGCCACAAGCTTTTCCTTAATTTCGTCCAAGTCAGCTCCCCTCGAAGCTTCAATGGCCAAGCCTCCACCGGCTATTTGTTTAACCGCTCCTACCCGGATGTTGCTTCCCTCGAGGGAGACAGAGGAGCACACCATCTTCCTATTTTCCTCAAAATTTCCGTCGATCTTCGGCTTGACGATACGGACTCCCGGTCGAGGGCCGGGGGGGACAGAATAAGCCGGTAAGGGGCCCTTTATCAAGGCACCAGCATAGCTAGGGGCAGCAACAGGATGAATACCCCGGTCGGCCGAATCCCTCAAAGCCAAGCTCACCTCAAAAAGGGTGGACTTGAGCTCTCCACAAAAGGTGTCAAATAACCGCTCGCTCTCTCCCAGCTGTCCCTCCAGGGAGGCAATCTCGAGCATCTGCGCTTGGATGAGCCCATCCCCCTCAGAACCGTCTGCAGCGACTCCTGAACTCCGGGGAGGGGAAGACTGTCTCAGATTAGAGGTTATTTCCTCTTTTAGTTTGTCAATAACTCGAGCCTTCTGCGACAACTGACTTTCTAAGGATGCGATCTTTACTCTCAGTTCCTCCACTTCTCTGGTCAATAGTAGGCCGTCACCCTGAGCATAAAGTTTTCCCCTAAGGACATCAAAATCGCGCTGAAAGGCTGCAAGTTCCTCAATATTAGCCTGATTCTCCATTCTGAGAGAGGCGACTTCCCTCCTGCAGGTCTCGAGATCAGCAACAGTTTTATTAAAAGTGACATAACTCATCCTTCTCTTCACTTCAGACTGGTACTTTTCCACCTCAATCTCTAATTGTTTTTTCACTAGAGCTGCATTCGCTGAGTCGTCCTCTTCCAAAGAGCTCTTCAAGGTGCATATTTCCACATCCTTCTCTCCCAAAAGGACTACTAATTCGTTATTTTTCAATTTGAATTCATCAATGGAAGAAGTAAGTTTTAAGTTAAGGTCTAAGTCCTCAACCGTGGAGCGGGATCCTCGTATTCCGTCAATTTCTCTTTTAATTGGAGAATTTCCCTATTCAGTTTAACTACGCTCTCTACCAAGGGAGTACAAAAAATAGTTGCAATAGCATCTCTCCTATTGTTACCAAGCCTCCTTTCTCGATAGGTGTAGCAGGGATTTTTTAACTCTTCCAATTTCTCCAGAGCCTCCCTAATAGAGGGGGAGTCAATGTCCAAGCTCCCGAAGTAATCGTACAATTTATCCATAGTAACAAGATAATAGTAAAAATCAAGTACCGAAGGAAAATAGCATGCAAGTCCAAGAGGGTACACAAAATACAGTATATACTGACACTATATATACATTTTAAACAATATTTACATATAACAATAATCACTCCAGTAGATAAATGACCAAAAATCCCCCTAAGTGCATTAAATCGCAAGGATTATGTATAAATAAATAAACAAATTATTACGTACTTAATCACAACTACAATATATTTTTAAATTCCAGATAAGGAAACTCACCCCAACTCCGAGAATAACAACGAGATGGTGTCTTCAAAAGTTCCTCTGAAAATCCAAAGTATAAATGTTGCACACAGAAGTTTGGACGAGAAATACCAAAGCAGTTCAATCAAGCAAGGATGACGTCAATGGAGAAGTTCAAGCCCCGGTACGGAAGTCCGTACAACCACCACAAAGTTCACTTTATGGAGCACAACGGTGAAGTCACACCACAATGTGATGTCAGCACTGAAGTAATATGAAAAATTCACAACGTAGAAGGTCTCCAGTTACACTACCACTGCATCGAAGGCCAAGGCACTGTTGCTCGGGAAACACTAGCAAACGAAGGACAAGAGCGACGTCAGAACAGGCCTGAAGAAACGGCAGAGATAGACGTTCTTGAGTTATTAAGAAAATATCCGGGAATCAAGACCCAGTGGGTCAGCAGCAATAAGGGCTTTCAGACACAAGAAACCCTGAGAAAAATCCAATCATGTATGCCTCCCAACAGGATGGAGCATCGGCAAGACTTTCAGGATAAAGGCTCAATGCGGTGCAATATCAATTTATTTTTAATTAATTAAATAATGAAAATAAGTCCCTCTGGGTATAGATATATATACTATATCACTCAATAGAAGTATATAAAATAATTCCTCATTTTTAACATCAATAGAATCACAAATATACAAAAGTAAGGACCGCAGAAAGGCAGTCTTAGGCTGTTCTAGCTTAAACCGTAAGTTTATATATTTCGAGATTTATACTAAGTATAGACTGTAATTAATTCATATTTATCATAATATGTTCAACTATATATACTACGTAGATTCAAGGCAATAAAAGTTTCAAACCCTGAAAATTTCGAAGAAAAATATCAAATCCTTTCACCTGCGCAGTAAGTCCGCCAATGAAGATTATAACAATCCAGACATGTACTCCTCCCAACAGGATGGAGCAACGGCAAGACTTTCAGGGTAATGGTTCAGTACGATGCAATATCAATTTATTTTTAATCTATTAATTAATGAAGATAAGTCCCTCTGAGTATAGTTATATACACTCAATAGAAGTATGTAAAATAATTCCTCATTTTTAACATCAATAGAATCACAGATATACAAAAGTAAGGACCGCAGAAAGGCAGTCTTAGGCTGTTCTAGCTTAAACCATAAGTTTATATATTTCAAGACTCATACCAGGTGTAAACTGTAATTAATTCATATTTATCATGATATGTCCAACTATATACACTTCATAAATTCAAAGCAATAAAAGTTTCAAACCTTGAAAATTCCGAAGAAAAATATCAAATTCTTTCACCTACGCAGCGAGTTCGACATTGAAGATTATAACACAGAACACTGAAAAACACTTAACATTGGAGCAGAAGTAAGTTTCAAAACCTCTAATATATACCTTAATAGTAATTCTTATCACATACCAACTATATCAAAACACTCCTCTCGATGCCGGGTATCCACTATTCGTAATTCCAACCTTTAATATTAGCTATAACAATCACAATCTGTATACTTTTAAGAGCTCACAAAAACAACACCTTCACCAAGGCCGCCATTGCTGGGTTTTTAATGGGAGTAAGGTCGGGGGATTACGCCGGCCACTCCATTCGAAAAATGCCCTAACTTTCCAGATATTCGTCAACGATGTTAGCTCTATGGGGACGAGTATTATTGTCCATAAGGAGGAAATCAGGACCAACTGCTGCAGCGTAGTGTCGCAACGGGGTCTCGGACTTCATCCCGATACCGCGCAGCCGTCACAGAACCACCTTTAAAGATGTCCATCTCTGTGTGATACCCCATTGAAATTCCAACTCACACCATGACGCTGCCACCTCTGAATGGATGATGTTTGATGATGTTCTTGCATGTGTGCCTCGTTCTCTCCAGACCCTTACATGCTTATCATCTGATTCCAGAGCAAATCTGAACACGTTCGTGAACAGAACGTTGCACCAATCTGAGACAGTCCAATTGACATTTTGACGACACCATTTTAATTTTGCCCTTCTGACTTGGACGGTTAGTGGAAGACAAAAACGTGGTACTCGGGAGTACAGTCCCTTCACTTGGAGCCTGTTATATTGTAATTTTCAATTCCCAATATAACATTGCTCTTTTGAAAGAGGAAGTGGACCTAAGAAGACGGTCCCTCATGAAGTGAGGCAATTTTTGTAACATTCCCTCGAACGCAGCTGCACCGGACATTCATTTCGAAAAGAGAGGGTGCTTCTCAAGTTCATGTCAGCGTTAGGTGTTACAACAAACGGAAGGGGTTGAACTTCTTGACCCCAGAGTCAATTAATATCACTCGAACCTTGGGAAAATTCTCGTGAGAACTTTCAACGATTTTAAAACTGGAGACTGCATATCTCATATTTCAGGGGGGCCTTGACCAATAATATAGCCTGAAGGGCGTAGCCCTTAATTTACTTAGCCAATTATGGACAGGGGCGCCTTGTTAAGGGGGTAGAGACAGAGAGCAACTTTGGACTTTAAGTTTTTGAAATCGAGGACTTGAATTTTGTGAGTGAAAAGAGGAGGTCGCAAGAGCGACGGATCTCGGAGAGAGCGAGCCCACGGGACAGAGCCGGAGCGCGCGGTCATAAAGTCCGACATCGGCAAAGATGATCGAGGTAGGACAATTCTACACATATTTTTGCACTTTGATTATTATTATCTCTCTGACCCTCCTAAATAAGGTTAACCTGGGCCATTAAGACGTAGGCTAGTAAGAATAGTGAGTTAATGCACATTAATAGGTTAATAATTGTAATGCTCATATTATGATCATAGAATGAGGAGATTTGATTGTCTTAATGTACTACACTAAAGATGTTGGTATATGAAATTTACCAGATGTTAATAGTTATTAAATAAGGTTTGTCTTAATGAAATAAATTCTTTGTTATTGTTTAAAATTAAGCCTCTTCATTTTAATTACTGGTATTATGTATTTCTTTATTTACTCCACTTTACGAGATCGGTCTATATAGCGCCAATACCTGGCGTGCGACGACTCACATATCATTTTGGCGCCCGTGACCAGTCGAACCTGGACTCAAAATTATTGCTCACATATCATTTTGGTGCCGTTTAAACCAGTTTCGAACCTGGACTCAAAATTATTGCACCCTTATCATATTGGTGCTCATGAGCAATCAAACCTCGATTCAAAATTATTTAACCCTTCTGGCGACTTTGCTGTTTTAGACCAGTTATATGCCAGAATTTAAATTTTAATGAAGAGAATAAATATATTTGGAATTAATGAGAAATGAAAAGATTGAATAAAAAAATTTTTTTGTGTGTAAAATAAGGATTAAATTAAAGAAAGAATTTTAAAATTAAAATAAATATAGGTAAATTTAAGAAAATTTATTTCACAGTATGAGAAGCAAGCAAATAGTGAATCATTATGTGTTCTTAATGAGACATGCCATATTGTATGTGAAAATATAATTATTAGGGAACTTGAAGCTTTTAAGAAATTTTTGAATTGTATAAATATTTGTGTAATATTTGAGGAGTTAATTATGAGGATTGAAGTATTTGCATGCGTAGATAGTGAAATGATTAGAATTATGTTTTTGAATTTATGTGATATTGTATTTAAATATTTTGGGGGAACATTTTGAGGTGTAAAAACAGGAGATAATTTTAGATATAGAATTTTTGCGAGAAAGTGAAATTTAGAATGACGGAAAGCGGAGAAAATCATCCAGCAACGAGGGGCAGGTTACCAGGACTTATACACCTATTAGGGGAATGCAATGGCATAGAGAATGATGTAGAAATTTTTTTTGACCAGATCAAATCTTTAAGCAGCTTGGGGGATTGGTCAGAGGAGGAAAAGTTAGCAATTGTGAAATCGCGGTTAAGAGGGAATGCAAGAAAATTTTATATAGGGTCACAAGAATTAAGAAGGGAAACATCTTTCGAAAAATTTAGGGATAGGTTATTAGAGTTCTTTACAGAAAAACCGAACATTACAACAAATCAGATCCTTTTCACGACCGCAAAACAGACACAGGGAGAAACGATTAAGCAGCTAGCACACAGAATAACAACACTAACTTTAAATTATATTGGCGACACAGAGCACAGTGAAGCGACACAACAGATTATGGATAAATTAAGGTTAAGTAAATTCTTAGAGGCGGTAACACCTGAATTCCAGAAAGAAATAATAAAAACTAATGCACAAAATTTTGATGAAGCTGTAAAAATAGCCACAAACTTGGAACAGGCAAATTTAGCTGCGATAACGGCAAATGTAAATAGTGCTACATATAGACAAGAAATTGAGACGCTCCGCAAAGAGCAACAGGAATTTAACGCACATATTTTAAATTCAATTACCCAAGAAATAAACACATTAAAAATCCAAGAAAAAGTACAAATTCCCACGACACAAACAAAAAAACTCGTAACATGCCACTACTGTAATAAACAGGGACATTTCATGAGAGAATGCCGAATATACAAAGCTGATCATTTTAAACAAACACAGAGTCAAAACATAAACAACGCGAGGACACAGTGGCATAATCAAATACAGTCTCCTCCCCACTCATTTCAAACCCAGCCGTATGATGACCACAGAACTTACTCCTCCCAGCCGGACACATACGATTATAGGCCAAACCACGCCTTTGGAAACTATCAACAGAGCAGAAATTACTATGCAGCACCCCCTCCACAAAGTAGATTTTCTAGGGAACAACGATATAATAGGGACGAGTCAAACCAAAACAGAATCAGAGAATCGGGCGGGCAAAGAAACAATGGGAGAGAGATGAATACAAGATTTGAATACAGAAATTTCCCTAATAGAAGAGATAATTTAAACTAATTGTGGGAGCTTTAAATAATAACTTACAAAGAGAGAAAAATTACAGGGTAAAGTTCCCGAGAAAAATTGAAATTCCTGTACAAACAGAAAATAAGAAATTGGAGATACATAACGATGAAAGTACTGAAAAACATGAGGAAACGATTGCATCTGTAGGAGAACAAATTGAAAAAACAGAATTGCCAACAATAATAGCTCAATTTAAAAATATACAAAGCGAACTCATGATAGACTCTGGAGCGAGCGTTAGTGTATTATCATTAGAATTGTTCAATAAAATTAAAGATAATGTCAAAATTAAATATGTGTCAAGGAGTGTTACAATATCAACTTTAACAGGACATAGTATTGAATATATAAAGACTGTGGAAATTCCATTTAAAATTCAGGGAAAACAGTTCAAACATATTTTTTTTGTCACAACAGCAAGATTTACACAAAAATTTAAGGGAGTATTGGGTTTTGACTTTTTACAGAAAAATCAAGCCATTTTGAATACACAAAAGAACATTCTGAAGATGGGCGACATAGAAATAATTTTAAATTCTGATAGGCAAATTGATAGACAAATAAATGAGATAATACAGGAAAGACCGAATCTAGCCAAAATTTTAAGAAAAGTAGAAATCAAACCGAATTCGAGGGAGAATGTTGTAGTATATAGTGAGGAAAGTCTAGAAAATGGAACAGAGGTTTTGTTCGAACCCAAAGAAAAATCATACATTGTAATGAATTATGGAATACACCACATGAATGAGAACAAAATTAAAATTGAAGTTCAGAATAACACGAATGCGACAATTACATTAAATAAAAACATGGCTTTAGGAAACATTACGACAGATTTTACGATACAACAACAGGACATTAAAGAACCAGAAATTAGTGAACGGACACATAAATACGAAGAGATGATAAATTTAATACAGGCTAAACCGGAGATAATTGAAGAAAGAAAAAAAGATTTGAAAACAGAAGATTTTAATACTGACCACATGGACCCAAACATTAAACAAGATTTCCTCAAATTTGTAATGCAATATTCGGACGTTTTTTCAAAATCATTAAAAACTTTAGGAGCGACGGACATCGTAAAACCGGTGATAAAGCTTGCACATGACCACGCAATACGTTCCAGGCCATACGACGTTCCGTACGCACTGCAGGATACCGCAAAAAATCAATTAAAAGAGTTAGAAGAAGCAGGGATAATTGCCAGAACAAAATCAAATTTTGCATCGCCGATGATTTTAGTGCGTAAAACAAGTGGAGAGTACCGTTTATGTTTAGATCTGAGATTAATTAATAACATATCCACTCTTTTTCCTTACAAAATTCCCCGTGTAAATGAAATTATAACTAAATTAGCCGGACATAGATACTATTCGAAACTGGATTTTCATAGTGCATTCAACCAATTGGTTTTACCTGAAGACACAAAAGAATTATTTGCTTTTACAACGCCCTATGGCAACTACCAATTTGAAAGACTCGTTTTTGGACATGTAAGCTCCGCTCCAATTTTTCAACAGGTTATGGACACCATTTTAGCGGACTTAAGAGAGGAAAACATACAAGCTTACATCGACGACATAATAATCCCGGCTAACTCTTATTCAGAATTAATACATAAATTAAAATTAGTATTCGATAAATTAAGAAAATACAACCTAACTCTGACACCCAGCAAATGTAAATTTTTTGTAGAAAAAGTAACATATTTAGGATTTGAAATTAGTCAAAAAGGCATTACACCAACAGATGAAAATATAAACAAAATCACTTCTTTTCCAGTACCAAAAACATTAAGAAAATTAAAAAGATTTTTAGGCATTTGTAATTTTTACAGAAATTCAATAAAAAAATTATGCTCAATTAACCGCGGTTTTATCAGACTTAACAAGAAAGGATAATAAATTTAAATGGGATAATAAATGTGAGGAGGCATTCCAGGAACTCCAAGAATGTTTTTTCAAGAAACCATTACTTATACAGCCAGATTTTGACAAAGACTTTTATCTGAATATCGATGGCAGCATTCAGTCCATAGGAGGCGCTCTTTTACAATACAGAGAGGGAATTTTAAAACCGATTGCATATTTTAGCAGGAAATTATCGATACAGGAGCAAAAATACCCGGCCATGAAAATTGAATTACTTGCTATGCATCAGGGAATGAAATTTTTTAGGAATTTTCTTTTCGGACGAAAGTTTTTTGTGCTTTCTGACCATTTACCTTTGGGACAGCATTTAAAAATACAAAACCCACCCAGCGTATTACAGAGGTGGCTTTTAGAGATATCTGAATATGATTATGAATTTATTCACGTCCCGGGTAAAGATAATTTATTAGCGGATTTTTTAAGTAGAGATGATTTTGAAAATAAACAAACAGAGCAGAATGAGGGAAAACAAAACATTGAGAATCCAAGGGGAGAAATTAACCTGATAGAACAAATTAAGGGAGAAAACACGGTGAAAAGAAATGGATATGTGAATGAGGATAGTGTCTATATTGCACAGATAAACACAATAACAGAAATCCCGGCATTAGATAGAATTTTAGAGGAACAAATTAAAGATCCAAAATTAAAAATAATCAGAGAAAATTTACAAAACCGGAATTTTAAAGAGGGTAAACATTATGACACATTATATATTGACGAGGAAACTAATTTATTAATGCACGTAGGAAACTGGAAGGACAGACCTTGGAGAGACAATTTGAACAAAACTATAGTTATACCCAGAAATTTACAGAAAGAAATTTTAGCGATTACACATGTAACACATGCAGGGATCGATAAAACTTATAAACTTTTATCGGACAGATATTTTTGGACGGGTATGTACAGTGACACACAAAATTTTATTACATCTTGCGAACAGTGTAGAAAGAAAAAGGGAAAAAATCAGCCCGTTCCCCTGGGAAGAAATCCTATACCTGATGGGCCCGTGCAAATTTTGTCGACAGACATTTGCGGACCGTTTCAAACTAGCACTTCAAATAATAAATATGTGTTATCGGTGGTAGACCACTTCTCCAAACATATACAAATGTTTCCTATCCCGGATATAACGGCCACTACGGTTGCTGATAGACTCTTAAATTACTTTATGAATTGGGGATGTCCTAAGACAGTGTTATCGGACGCAGGCTCTCAATTTACATCTAATATACATCAAATTATGACAGAGAAACTCGGAATAGTTGCCAGAATAGCATCGGTACGTTCGCCATGGGTTAACGGTATAGTGGAGGTTACTAACAAACAATTGAAACACACCTTAGCGACATTAGCGGTGAATTCGCCATACTGGGATACTGCAGTACAATGCCACGTAGCTGTGTACAACGCGACGGTACATTCAAGCACCAAAGAAACACCAAACTTTCTTTTTTTTGGAAGAGACCTTCCAACTTTTTTTGAAACTAATGTAACAGAAAATAATACAGAAACAACATATCAGGATTATATATCAAAAAAAATAACAGTGATGAATAACGCATTTAAGGAGGCAAATAAAAATTTAATTCTCGCGAAAGAACGCCAAGAAAGTCAACAACTCCAAAGAGCTAAATTCAGGGATTTGGAAATCGGGTCAAGGGTGTTCATGGAAAACAATAATAATCGGTATAAAAAGGGGAACCACACGGGACCTTATCGAGTAATTAATAGAATAAATAGATTTATATATGAAATAAAACTGTGTGACAAACCAAATTCTAAAATCATAAAAGCCCACATAAATAGATTAAGGACTCTTCCCGACCGCAAGCCACATCTAAAAATGCCCTACATAAACAAATACAAGTCACCTCTTCTCCCCACTCCTAAAAACGCACAAAACTCTGAACCGAAACCGGAACTAAAGAAAGACCACGGTCAAAATGAGAATATTCCGTTTATCATGTTGGAAGAGGAAATAGCAAACGGACAGTACAGAGAGTCTTGTCAAACCAGTGCACACAACGCGAAACCACACCATACGCACGAAAACACTCTTACTCTTGGATCCGCGAAACCAGTTACCGCACAAGTACAAAACGAAACAACTCAGAGCGCACGAGAGAATGCAATCATCCCTCCAAAAGACTCTCCGAACGCAAACATTCTTTCAGCAGGGGGGGAATCAGGCAGACATAGCACGCTAGAAACACACGAGAATTTGGAACTTTCAGAACAGGGGGACGGTACACGAATTGAAGCAAACACGAATGAAAAGGCGGGAGAAATAGAACGAGATGCGCAAGAGGGACCAACACAAGTGGATGGGGGATGTATACAGATGGAAAACGTTCAGGGGAAAGATGAATCAGCGGGAAATTCACAAGGGGACGATATAAGCAGTACAAATTGTTCACGCACAGTACTTCTTCCAACACCGGTTAGGCCGAAACACAGATATGATTTGAGATCTTTAAAGAATTTAAATTTAAATTGATTCAATTAAAACACGAAAGAAGTTTAAACATAGGTAAGAACGTGGACAAACCGTAATTCAAAATTTTGAAAATATTAGTAACAAAGAAAAATCGCCATTCACAAAATGCAACGCGAAATATGGAACACAAATTTTAAATAAATATTGGATTGTAAATAAAGGAAATTTTAAATAAACATTGAATTATAAATTAAAGAAATGTAAATAAATATTACATTAATTAAGAAAGTGTAAACAAATTGTGAAAAAAAAAAAAATGAGGAAATTTTAAATAAATCATACATTAAGTAGTTGAAAGTTTAAATGAACAAGAAAGTTTAAATAAATATGGAACTATAAATAATTGGGAATTATGAATAAAAATTGTGATTTAAAAAAATAAATAATTGTTACAAAATAAATAACAAGTATCGTTGTAGGACAAAAGAAATTTTAGGGTTGATAGGTTAAAGATGTGGATATATTAAATTCAAATTTTGGAAAGAACATAAATAACAGAGAAGATACGTCACATTTCAAAAAAAAAAAAAAAAAGCAAAAGGGGGACATCGTTAGAATTCTATAAAAAGTCGTTATAACTCTATAAAAAGAAGGTTTTTTTTTAAGAGAACTTTGATTTCCAGGCAATAAAAATTTCGATGGATAAGATATTTAGGAATATTAAATAAAGGGATATTTTGAATTTCAAAAAAAAAAAAAAAAAAAAAAAAACTCTTTTCAAAGAACAGTGAAATTTTAAAACAAAAGTAAACTTTCTCCACGCGCTCTTCATTTAATTAGCGGATTGATCAACCATTGTTGGATGAATACGCGTGAGGAAATAGGAGTTATAGAATTATAGTTTAAAATAATTAGATAATTGGTAAATAAAAAAAAAAAAAAAAGAAAAAAAGAAAAACAATTTTTTTTTTTCTAGTTTAAATAAATAAATAATTCATAATTAAAAATAAAAATTGTAATTCAAATAACTAAACAATGGGTAATTAAAAATTAAAATTAGAGTTTAAAATGGATAGAGAATTTTAATTAAAAATCATAATGGCAGTTCAAAGAAAAAAGATAATGGTAATGAAAATTATACACAAATTATAATTTAAAATGAATAGATAATTTTAATAAACATACGCGAATTGTAGATTAAATAAAAAGCATTTGAAAAAAAAAAAAAGCGTTTCTACATATATTTTGAATGGGTCGCACATATAAAATTTTTGAGAGAGACGAACTTTCGAAGGTAACGCTAGAACGCGGGAATAAACATGATATAATAATAAAATACAATGGTAGAACAAAAGGACACTAACCGCATTTTAATTAATCCGTGGGGTAAATGAATCCTTGCGTAATCCATAGGAGTCGCGAAACACAGACAATCACACACACTGCTACGCGCACATCCCGTCGTCCTAAACACTTTACACAACATGGCGGAAACGTAGACGAGAAAATTTGTATCATTTTGCCAAAACGACATCTTCAAAAATTTGTACAGCTAATTGGCCATGGGAAGTTACACGAAGAAATGCCCGTATTAGCCGCAGGCCAGAAAGGGGACCGCTTTCCAGGGAAAATGACACAATGGCAGAAGGACATGTTGACCTTGTATACCACTACTTGATTTTCTCTGGGGACTAGATTTTTCTGTTTGAACAGGGAATTTAGATGCTAGAATATATGTTACACAAAAGGAGAAATGAATTAATTCAGGAGACTTTGCATTCAATTACAGGGGATATAAGAAAAGAAAATGTACATTTTGGTATTCAAGTATGGGATTTGAATTGAGTTAGGTGGTTTTTGAGAGAAAATTCGTAATTTTGTAGGCATTGAGAGAATTTCAGTGAGTGATAAGATTTACAAAAAATTTAAGTATGGTTTCATTAAGTGGGAAAGTGAATAATGTAAGGAATTCGGGAAATTCCGTATCCAAGTATAAGATTTGGATTAAATCAGGGGATATGTGAAAGAAAATGTATAATTATGGATAGTGTAATATAGAATCGCAGGGGAGTTATAAGATTTTCAGTAGGATAATAATTAAATGATTACATGGGTTTTTTTTTTCTGTCATCTCAGAGATTGTAGGAAAATTTTAAAATATTTTGTGGAAATGTTTGGAGTTATATAAATCTTATTTTGATAGTATTTGAGAGGATAGTGTAATTGTTTAAGTATTTTATTATAAATATGTACATGAGTTATATTTATGGCATGTCCGGTTCAGAACACATGATGGATTGGATGTTAGATAAGAAGTGTATATAATGTAAAAAAAAAATATATATATATATATATATATATACATAAGGTAGAGAAATATAAAATAAATAAATAGTAGGAATTTGAAAAATTTAAGTTTGAAGAGAGTAGCAAATTTAAGTAAAAAATGTATATAGTATATGGAAGGATTTAAAGTAGATAAAGTGTAGAAATTTCAATGGGGCAATTTTTGAGAGTGTTAACAAATTTAAAAGGAGTTTGAAGAAAAAAAAAAGAGAGTTTTTTTTTGTAATGTTTCGTGTGCCGGGTGACAAATTAAAATTATAGAAATTGAATTTATAAAAAAATGATACTTAAGGGAGTTTTAAGAGAAGAGAGTATTTTAATAAGCTTGAGTGTAATGTATATGTATTGATTGTCCTAAACAAAACATGAGACAGCGTACAGATCCGGTTGCCTAACGATTCTCAAATGGTCAGCAATTCCTGTTGATCAGCGATTCCGAGTGCTCAACGATTCCTGGTGCACAAAGATTATCATTTGGTCAGCGACTCCAGCAGTTCAGCGCCTTACAGTTCAGCGAATTCCAGTTAGACAGCGGTCCAATCCTTCAGCGAGTTCCAGCAGTTCATCGCCTTACAGTTCAGCGAATTCCAGTTAGACAGCGATCCAGTTCTGCAACGAGTTCCAGCAGTGGAGCGATTTACATTTCAGCGGTTTCCAAGTGTGCAGTGATATCAGTGTTTTTTTTTTCCAAAGGAAAGATATTTTACACTTTCCACCATAACTACAAGGGGACAAAGTGATATTATTAGGGACCATATGCGTAAGTCCCTGATCCCAACAAATATCCAATTGACGGTCAAAGTGACTTTGGTTATCATATGTGAACAATTTTACAGATATACACCTTGAACTTGTGTGGAACTATATTGTTTAAAAAAAAAAAACAAAAAAACAAAAAAAAAGACATATCACCAGTGGACGAACTTGTGCTTACATGAATAGACTTTTAATCGACATTAAGTACAACTGAACGACACAGATATCGTCATTTGCAGACACATTGAGAATTGTATTTTTGTATAGTATTTTCGTGTTCTTTTGATGGCATATAAGAGTATATATATGATAATATGATTTGTGTATATGTGTATATAGTGCATTTTTACAGTAGATACAGATGAGAGCAAGACGAGTTGTTGGACTACACAGTGGACACGCCTGCAGCAACTATGAGCTGGCACTTTGTAATTGGCTTTTTTCCCACCAAATTTTGGGGGGGGAAGAAGGGTAATTGTTATATTGTAATTTTCAATTCCCAATATAACATTGCTCTTTTGAAAGAGGAAGTGGACCTAAGAAGACGGTCCCTCATGAAGTGAGGCAATTTTTGTAACATTCCCTCGAACGCAGCTGCACCGGACATTCATTTCGAAAAGAGAGGGTGCTTCTCAAGTTCATGTCAGCGTTAGGTGTTACAACAAACGGAAGGGGTTGAACTTCTTGACCCCAGAGTCAATTAATATCACTCGAACCTTGGGAAAATTCTCGTGAGAACTTTCAACGATTTTAAAACTGGAGACTGCATATCTCATATTTCAGGGGGGCCTTGACCAATAATATAGCCTGAAGGGCGTAGCCCTTAATTTACTTAGCCAATTATGGACAGGGGCGCCTTGTTAAGGGGGTAGAGACAGAGAGCAACTTTGGACTTTAAGTTTTTGAAATCGAGGACTTGAATTTTGTGAGTGAAAAGAAGAGGTCGCAAGAGCGACGGATCTCGGAGAGAGCGAGCCCACGGGACAGAGCCGGAGCGCGCGGTCATAAAGTCCGACATCGGCAAAGATGATCGAGGTAGGACAATTCTACACATATTTTTGCACTTTGATTATTATTATCTCTCTGACCCTCCTAAATAAGGTTAACCTGGGCCATTAAGACGTAGGCTAGTAAGAATAGTGAGTTAATGCACATTAATAGGTTAATAATTGTAATGCTCATATTATGATCATAGAATGAGGAGATTTGATTGTCTTAATGTACTACACTAAAGATGTTGGTATATGAAATTTACCAGATGTTAATAGTTATTAAATAAGGTTTGTCTTAATGAAATAAATTCTTTGTTATTGTTTAAAATTAAGCCTCTTCATTTTAATTACTGGTATTATGTATTTCTTTATTTACTCCACTTTACGAGATCGGTCTATATAGCGCCAATACCTGGCGTGTGACGACTCACATATCAGAGCCTTCGGCACGTAGTACTGACAGATATTGTCTTACCAAGTGCCGCTGCAACCATGGATGTAACAGTTGTGGAGGCCGCTCGTCGATTCCTCTTGGCTACTATAGCAATATACCGATCATCAGGGGGTTGGCGGTAACCCTTGGACGACCAATCACAGGTCTCCGGACAACTGCTTGACTTGTTTGGAATTATTTCCATAATCGAGAAATTGCCGAATGATCAACGCCAAAGAAAATAGCGACATCTTTGATTGAGCGCCCTGCTTCAATGCGTTGGACAGCACTCTAGCGCTTTCTATCTGTTATTAGTCTTCTTCCAGCCATAGAAACACGAATATCATCAAAAATAATCTTACAAAAATTATAAACATTTCGTATTAGCATTTAAATGCATCTCCTCAAACCCTTCAGAATGCTGGCGTCTTCAACGACTGTCTAATTAGCTTATATCCGGACAGTCAATCGTAATTGGTTGTAACATATACGATATTTACATACTGCTATTTACATCCGCAGCGATTTTCAGCCGCTTCCGAAAAATGAGTATTTGCATTGTGTGCTTAACTTTTGGAAGTCAGTGTACATAAAAGGCTTGGATTATAAGACGATCCATTGTTTTTCTTAAAATGTTTTTCCCTCAAATAATACTTCAGTATTATATATAGCTACCCCCTCCCATCTTCGAATTTCTAGCAGATTGACAGAAATTTGTAGTTGTTATCTTATTGCCCAAATGATTTTGAAGGCAATTTTTGAGAACATAAAAAGCTACTATCAGGGAAAAGGGAAACGAATGGCAATTTGCTGTTTCCCTGAAGAATTTTTTTTTCATTGTGATATTTCATGACATAATTCCATTGAAAGATCTAATTAATTTGTGGATTACACAGCTAAAAATACATACGACTAAGATGATAAATCAACATCAGTAATTCTTTAAATAGCCATATTTGTGTTTTTGTAGTAGATATCTGAAAGCAATTCAGGGGCTGTGTTTGATAGAGTTATTTTTCACCGCAAATTAGATTAGTACCTAACCAAAAAATCATTTTAAAGAATGTTTTATACTAAGAACCACATGTTTAGAATTACGCTATTAATTCTCCGCACAATATGTATCGATTTATTGTATCCCCATAAACCAAATTTATTTAAACTGCACTTTTATATTCCCCCAAAAACAACGTAATGCAATATCGTTTTAATTGCACTGTAGTATTTTATTTTTTTCTTGCCGGCAGGTTTTTTTTCTCTTTAATCGCTACAGGAAAATTCCAATTTCAGTGATTATTAAAGAATTCCCCCGAGCACATAAATCGACCTGGTAGACTAATTAACCTAACAAGGACATCGATTAAAACTTCCTCGAAACAATGACTTTGTATAAACATCTTCACAATGAGAGGCGTACGTATAGGTATATAAGAGGGGGTGTATTAATATCTACAAAATACTTAATTGGATGATAATGTAAAAGTAATATGTTGCAGACAGGGTGATCGAAAAATTGCGTATGTCAAATTTTGAAATCGCACAACGTACAGAAAAATTAAAATTAAAAAATATATATCATTTAGGTATTATTCAGTTTAATTATTTTATTTAGATTATTTTTTTTTTCAATCCTGTGTACAGGGTTCCCTGAAAAGATTTTAAGCAGATACATGACTTGAATACAGTGATTACAGATGACAGCAGCAAATTGAAGAAGTTGTAAAGCAGCTTCCTTGCTCAACGGGGAATAGAATCACGAATTTTCGTCCTGGTCAGCCAACGCTCTACCGTTGACCTACTGTTACGAAATTGCAAACTCTTATCGTCGAAGTGGTCTTTGCAGTCTACAACCTCTAATATCAGATTGAGGTGTAACTGGAAATCTGATTGACCACCTATAACTAACCACCTATATAATTTAACCACATATCTTTCCCTGAGGTTAGCCTGCCTCTGCTATTTTTTACCTGAGGTTAGCCTGCTTCTGCTACTTTTAATTTCCTTATATACAATAATGTATAAAGAAAGTATTGTGACGTGGTCGAAAATTCGAATTCGAGTTTTCGACGGGAGAGCACGTCTCAAGCATCCCTGATCACGAATTAAACATTTTTGAAGTGATGTCTGTGTGTGTGTGTGTGTGTGTGTGAAAGTATGTGTATGGGTGTGTGTGTCAGTGAGTCTGCGGAGACGATATCTCATGAACGAATAGAGCGATCCGAATGAAATTTGGTACAAAAATCACAATCCGTAAATACTGGAAGCCTATTGTTTTTAAACGCAATCGAATGTTCAGAACCCCTTAAATTTTTGAGTGAAGTTTTGAAAAAAGCATCAAAAACCTTTAATAAAGTTACTCAAATTGACATTTCTTATGTAATTTTTCCTTAGAAAACGATTGACATAAACTTTAGAACGCTAGCATGATTCGTTCTCGAGATATTGCACATTTTTCAAATAAATTTATCACAAAATCCCATAAATTAAAAACAAAATTATTAACTGTTGAGAAACATGTTCACTTTTCATATGTGATACCCTGCGATAAATTGGGTGACATAATTCTCGTGGATTTAGCTCGTTCCATTCATGAGGAAAGATACTTGGAGAAATACTTTTGCATTTGAACGCCTATAGTCATTTATCTGGTATAAGAATATCTTATTTCTCTGTCCATAACGCTTGACGAGATTTTGGAGATAAATTTGGCGGAATGTTGCCAACTTGGCGACTTTTTAAATGTTGCCAAATTAACGAAAATCTCGCCAAATTGATAAAAATGACGCTAAATCAATAAAAATGACGACTAGTTGAAGAAAATCCAATATCTTGGAAAGAATATAAATATCTACTATAAGAATAACATTTCTTTTAACTGTAAAAGTAGTAAATTCTTTGGATTATATAAGAAAAGTCATGTGTTGTCCACATCAGATTTTTTTAATTTCGTAGAAAGAAAATACCTCTTTCAGTGTCTATCAACGAGTTCCTTCTCTGCCTGTGGAACGCAGAACATTATAATAGACTAATTAACCTAACAAGGGCATTAATTAAAACTTATTTTTTCCGGCCGAAAACAATGCCTCTGCATTATCGTCTCCGTAATTAGGGCATATGTTTGTGAATTGCGAATGTAAATGGTGAATCGTCTGCAAGAAAGTCATAATGAGATGGGCTTGCAAAGTATGAGGTTATTTAATTTCAAAGGAAATATTTATGCAGATGTTACAGAGTTAAAGATTAACTAAAATATGCTGCGTGCTATAAGACGGAGAATTACAGATTAAAAGAAATACAGTTTAATGAAATTAGAGCTTGGCTTATTGGATTAAAAACAGCTTTTTTTAGACTTCAACAAAGCATTTCAAACACATTGATACAGACGTGTGTTTGTGTGTGTGTGTGTATCTGTGAGGTGTGTACTGTGTTGCCAACACTTGGATGATCTTCATAGGTATAAAAATTGAGAAAATGGCTAAATATTATGGATAGCGTATATAATCAGATTTGGAATTTATGGCTTTCCAGGCTAGATTCAGTTATTTCGAGGTGCTGAGCTGTCCAAGGAATGACTAAGTGGCAATTTGGCGTAAAATGGTTAAGCTATGTTAAAATAGAACTCGACTTAAATTATTGTATTTAGCGAAATATCATGGCATTTGACAGTCAAGTTTATGTTAATTTTATTTTGACAATTTGGAAAAAAAACCGATCATTCTTGTAAAAAAAGAAAAAAAATAGAAATCGGTCTAAAATAAACAAGAGAGATCAATCATGCATAAAGCATTAATTATGAAACCTTTATAACTGAAATGCAATTTTATTTAAACATAATTAAAATGCAATACATTCAGCACTTATATTATTTTAATTATCACAGTACTACAATAACTTATTTATTATATTTGGAAATTTAAAACTTCATTAAAAAATCTGATGTGGGCAGCATATGACCTTCCTTATATAATGCAATGAATTTACCCTTTTTACAGTCAAAACATAATGTATAAGATCCACGGTATTGTGTTTTTTACGTTGAATTGTACATTTGGCGATTTTCCTGATGACAACATGAAAAACTATTTCAAAGTACGCAATTAACTTATATTTCGGATAACTCTAAAAAACAATTATCAATATTGATAGTATCCTCAATAAGTTATATAGTCCCTATATTAAAATATTTTAATAATTAATACATAAATGAGGTGTCTTTTTCATTAATTTAGCGTCATTTTTGCAATTTTGACCAAATGTTCGTCAATCTGGGATGAAAGTTGGCGATACTTTGCTAGATTATGCGCCAAGCTCGCCAAATGCATCACCAAGTGTTACTGAAAAACTGAGGGGAGAGCATTTCATATTTACTAGAAGGTATGCCCGTCATATAACGTAAATCAGAATTTTCGGAACATTACTTCCAAATTGACGTCATTTTTATCAATTTGGCGATATTTTTGTCACTTTGGCAACATTTAAACTAGTCGCCAAGTTAGCTAAATCCAGAAAAACTTCTCGCCAAGTGTTACGGATGGACTGATGGAGAAATGGGTTATTCTTATAGTCTACTCTTATGTTCTTTTTAAGATACTAGGGGGCTCTGCTCAGTGCTCGCTCCGCTCACGCAACCCCCTTAGGGAGGTTTCCCTTCCAACTCGCTGCGCTGACAGAGCTTCCTTCATAATTATCTTTCCTAAAATTTCTACTTATAAAAATCTCTTTTCTATTCCTGCCTATTATCCGCAGGAGGGAAAAGCAAGGATTTTCCTTATCCCAGAGAATCCAAAAACTAAATTCCTTAACCAGATCTCGCTTCGCGAGCTATTTTATGCCAAACTAAAGCTTAAATTAATAAACTGCTTATTTCATCGTATTACTCCAGTACTTCTCTATAAATGTACCAAATTTCATATTTTTGCATGCTATAGTTTTTACGGCACGAGACAGAGGAATCGCTAGAAGTGCCGATACAAGAAAAAAAAATCTGATGTGGGCAACACATGACTTTCCTTATATAATGCAATGAATTTACTACTTTTACAGTTAAGAAAATTTTATTCTTATAGTAGATACTTATATTCTTTGAAAGATATTGAATTTTCTTCCATTAGTCGTCATTTCAATTGATTTAGCGTCATATTTATCCATTTGACGAGATTTTTGTTAATTTGGCAACAATTAACAATGTCGCTAAGTGGCGACATTCCGTGAAATTCGTCGCCAAAATTTCGCCAAGCGTTATGGACGCAGAAATAAGTTATTCTTACAGCAGACTATTGGCGTTCAAATACAAAAGTATTACTAAAAGTATCTTTTTTCATGAATGGAACGAGCTAGATCCACGAAAATGATGTCACCAAATTTATCACATGTGTTACACATGAAAAGTTAACATGCTTCTCAATGGGAAATATTTTTTTTAATTTTATATGACTTTTTGTTAATTTTTTTGAAAAATGTGCAATATCTCGAGAACGGTTCATGTTAGCGTTCTAAAATTTATGTCAATCATTTTTTAATGAAAAATTACATAAGAAATGTCTATTTGCGTAACTGTATTAGCGGTTTTGATTTTTTGACGAATCTTTAAAAATTTCACTCGAAAATTTAGGGGGGGGGGGGTTCTGAACATTCGATTGCGTATGAAAACAATAGGCTTCCGGTGTTCACGGATTGTGATTTTTGTACCAAGTTTCGTTCGAAGCGGGCCATTCGTTCGTCAGTTATCGTCTCCACAGACTCACTGATACAGACACACACACACACACACCACACACACACAGACATCACCTCAAAAATGTTTGATTAGTGATCAGGGATGCTTGAAACGTGCTCTCCCGTCGAAAACTCGAATTCGAATTTTCAACCACGTCACAATACTTTCCTTATACATTATGTATATAAGGAAAGTAAAAAGTTCAGTTCAGAAGTGCATAAAAAGTAAAATATCTCAAAAACTACATCGAAATTAGAAAAAAGGCTCCGTCCTGCAAAAATTCACCCATGTAGGTACCTGCTTGCAAAAATTCTTGGTCTTGCTATTGTTAGTTTATCCAATACGCGAACTCGCAACTCAAGACAACTTTGACATTAAATATTTGCTCTTCCGTCGAAAACTCATTCGAATTTTTGACCCTGTCACAATACTTTCATTGCACATTATACTATGTATATAAGGAAAGTAAAAACATAAGCGCACATACTAACAAATGCAAGAACACGCTTGTCTTTGTTCCAGATTTGTTTAGACATTGTTGCTACTTGTGAGCTGTCTTTTATCGTGTAGATTATGGCTAGTCTTTATCCCAGAAACCGGTGGATACTTATAATCAACTTAGCATTTAACTTAATAAGTTAATAATTTTTGATGATTTGAACTATAGTAATTGTCATGGATATTATTGTACTTTCTCAATGTTATAAACATTGTAGATTTCAAATAAATTATCTCCTCATCATTTAAATTTCATAACATTATCTTTTGTTTCCTTTTAATTAATGTATCTACTTATATCTTGTGACAGTTTTCTACATATGCGGTTGTATTGTACTTGAGTTAACGTGTTCCTTTACCTTCTAGAGAATTTGCCAATATGTTTAGGTATTATTAATATTCTTTCAAGAAATAAACTAATATTGCAGTACAATCATATATCTCATGTTCGTAAAATGAATATTTTGTAAGAAAAAATCATAAAATGTTGGTGAATCTATTGACTCGAAAGCGATTTAGCTGCCTTTTCCTATAAGTGTGGTAAAGGCACAATACCTCTCTTAACATTTTATATAAATTCTGACCTGTCGAATATGAAGTGTGTGACATTACAATGGAAAAATCAGAGCATTTTTAAAACTCTAACTCTATATCGTTGTAAGTTTCTGGACCTTTCGTTGGTAGTGTTGTATCCATCCCCTTCCTTATTCTTCAGTATTATTCCATATTCTAACTTTAAAACGCAGAACGTTAAAATTCGATTTGATCAGCTATATCGGAAAAAAATTATTAATTTCGATTTTGTATCAAAATTCAAATATTAAATAATAGTTCTAAATTAATATCTCACTAGAAAATATATCCGTCTCTGTAGACGTAATGCCGGTACCGAGACTGCATTGCACTAGAAACACTGGCACTTAAATAAGTTAGCTGCCTTTTGCTAATTAGTTTTCACATTACGTCATTATTCAATGTCAGGATAGGGCATATTTTTAGACACATTTAAAACCACATACGTTTGAACATAACAACATCTCTTTAAAACCAATGCTGAAAGAGTTTATTACATCAGTTTTTAAATTTTAAGCCAGAAACCACCCTAATCCAATTTGCGAAATTTTTGATAGAAATAATTTTTGATGGGTCTGTTCTGTTACTCAAAATAGCTACATTTTACTGAGAAATAAAATATATTCGACGTTAATAATTTCGAAATAATTAGTGCAAAAATTTCATAGTTGAAAACTGGACAGATGAAAATTAAATTCTGAAATTGAAATATTAAAATTACTTACTACCAAAACAGTTTTTAAACGCTACAACTCTGGTATATATTCCGACAACAATCATCTCATATTTGAGTTTGAAATTTGATTCCAAGAATCGACTGGAATCTTCATGATAAGCCCCGCCCTTGTTCATTAGTTTGGCAGTGCCCTCTCCGACAGTATTCCAGGGAAATTAGTGGAGATTATTTCAATTATTCCCTATAACGGGGATTATTATTAGTGTTATAACTGCTGGAGGTTCAAGTGGGATTGAAATAGAAATGAAAACGCTTAGAAAGATATACAATGGGAGAATGCCATTTCAGACTTGTTCCGAGAACTAGATGCCTACTAGGAAGTGCTAAGGATTATACTTGTATAATCCACTTGTGGCATATGCACCAGGTGGAGCCTAGGTATGTCAAACGGAATAGGGAGGAACATGTAGTTTGCTAATTCTTGCAGAGGAAAGACTCTGTACGTAGTGCATAGGCATTGTCTATGCATTGTTACAGTTTTGCATTTAATAATTGAGCGTTAGGATGCTCCAAGATACTTTGGCTTACTCCAAATCCTATTTCAACCAGCAAGAATATTGAAATAGATAAAAGCAGCTTGAAAGTTTTGGGTCTGGTAGAAAAATATCTAGTTTCTCTGATTTGGCTACACGCAGAGCATAATGAAAATGTGTCTCCCATTTAAAAACACATGCTGCTACTTTAATATACTAAAAAAATAAAAATGTATAGTTGTTTGTATAATTGATATATAGTACGTTATCTCAGAAGTAAAATTATCGACAAATGGACGTTACTGGTGTGAACAATCACTTACAAGGAAAAGTATAATATGAAATTTTAAGAGCAAGCCAAATCCTGCTTCAACAACGACGATGCTCAGGACGGCGTCCAGCAATTAAGTCACCGGATGCCTAATTTTACGTACAAGTAAGAATAATGTATTACATATCAATTTAAACCTTGTAAAATTTACTTTAATGCAATATAAATTTAGTTGAACTTTTTTTACATTTTAAAAGTCTACTCATTGTTAAAACACAAAAAATTAGTTAAATCCAATACAAAAAATGTGTATTTATGAAATTTACGAAAAACAAACAGAATATATATGTATAAAAAATCTGATGTGGGCAGCCCATGATTTTCCTTATATAATGCAATGGATTACTACTTTTGCAGTAAGAAAATAATGTATGTGATCCAAGGTACTGTGTTTTTCAATTGAATTACACATTTGGCTATTTTCCGGTTGACAACATGCAAAACTATTTCAAACAACATATTCGGAAATGCCTCAAATGTTCAATTGAACGTTAAATACAGTCTGTCAAGGATCTTATACATCCATTTCTACAATAAGCCCTTTCAATTTCGTCCCCAGTAGCTTAATGGTGTAGCTTCGCCTGGCCATTTCGTAGATCCAGGTTCAATTTCCGGTTGGGGCAAAGTTCTTCATAATCTTATACATCATTTTTTCACTGTGAAGAAAGTAAATTCATTGCATTGTATAAGGAAAGTCAGATGTTGCTCATATGAGATTGTTTTATTTTGAAATGGGTGACGTTATCATATCATGTGTTGAAGACCCAGACCGTCCGACTCGTCCTGAGGACTTGAGTATCTATTTGGACGACCGGGTCATATCATGTGTGTAATTATTTAAATTTTTATTTAAAAACTGCCGAACATATTTTGCTGAAAATTTTTTTATACATTTTATGTGATTATTTGGATATTTCTTAAAATTTTCTAAGTAATCGGTGAATTTTAACTTTGCTTAAAATGTTTAAAATATTAGGTCCTATAGGGTTCAATGTATTTCATTTTTTCAACCAGAGTTAAATCTCAAATCAATTGGGTGATATTATTCATTTACAGTCCTATATGTCCCACGGATTATATCAACAACATACTAAAGTTTCATTTTGATAAAGTCATTTTTACGGTAGTTATCGGCCAAAATACTTACTATTGGAAAGTGTTAAAAAAACTAAATATGTATAGATGTATTAATTAAAATATTGCTTTTTAAACGCAAATTTTAATGACAAAATGGGGAAATGCCAGCCCATTTCTCTATGATAAATTATTCTAGAGATGTTTAAGTTTTAATTAATTTTAACGAAAATAAATGTTTTAAAACTGAATATATGATGGAATAAATATTCACTTTATGAGCTATTTTGTCTAACAAAACCTAAATTAATGCATTAAGGAATATAAGACGAAAATTAAATGCGTCTATAAAGATATACCTCAAATTATTTTTCACTTCAATACGAATTTTCAAACAAACAGTAGACATAAAAATCGGATGTAGGCCAAACAGTACTTTCGCTGCATACTCAAATTCATTTTCTTTCGTTTATAATTCACTAGCAGCATACCCGTTCTTCGTACAGTGTATATAATATAAAGAAATTTATAATTCGCAATCATGTGCAAATTCAGTTAAAATACTAAATTTATCGCTCCTAAAGAGAAGTTTAAGAATATCTGTTCTTACTATGCAAAATTATCTTCAAGGGCAGATCTGAAGAATAAAACATCCTAGCTCGTTTTGTAAGGAAATTTACAAAAAAAAGGAATTGAATCAATATATGCAACCCCGTACTACTTATATTGTCGCAGATTAGAAAATATGCTAGTGTGTAAGTAGAAAATTACCCGTATTACAATATGAGTCTCAAAAATCTTTGCCAATACAAAAGAGATGGCATAATAAATTGAAAATATCAATAATCCCCGTACTCTCTATACCAGAAAGTCGTAATTGATTCCAATAAATGCCAATATATATCAAAACATATGCCAATATACCTGTACTACTTATATTCTCGTAGATTAGAAAATGTACCCGTGTATTTGTAGAAGATTACTCGTACAACGTACAATATATGAGTTTAAACAATTTTTGTTATAATAAAACAGTTGCATAATAACTTTAAAATATCAATAATCCCTGAATCAATAATCCCCGAAAATATCAATAATAATAACGTTTAAACCTGAGGAGCGTAATTGATATTATCCAGTCAAAGATGCTATAAGAAAAATCAAATCGTTCTTTTCTAAAATATATTTTTATATCCATTTATTTATTATTCAAATCGAAAAAATAATAATTAAAATCAACAGACAAATTTAATTTAATTGCGTTTCTGAGCAACATGATATAAGATAGAATCTTCCTCATAAACTGCGAAATTAAATATCCATTTTGATTTCTTTATACTTTTCATTGTTCAGTAAAAGCTTGTGAAAAATAAACCATGGGGATAGATTTCCCATTTAAATCATGTTTTAAACAATGCATGTTTTCAGAAAGTGACTAATTAGCGCAAAAAACCCTCCATCAAATTCAGAGATAAGGTTTTAATTCACTTTCAAACGATTTTCAAGCTTTTCGTTTGGATAAACCACGGAGTTAGACAGTAGAATTCCTAGGAAAAAGTTTCGTTTTTCATTAATATCTCGACAACCCCTGGTCTTAGCTACTCAAAACTTGGGCTAAATTTATAGAGGGCTATTTCAAGAGTATCCATAAAATTTCATCAAATTCGGTTTAGCCGTTTTTCCGTGATGACGGGATAAACAGACATATTTTCAATTTTATTTATATAGATTAAATTGAGTTTATTTGCACAAAATAATGTGGATAATTGCTTGAAATTGCAATATGCAGTTTTATTTTAATTTTCGTTTTCATTTTTCAAATGGAAGTGTTTTCAAAGCAGACATGGCAAAAACACTAAAAACAATATCTTGAGAGCGCTTGATCCTGAGGTTATAGGATAGGTCCTATCTTTTCGTTGTCAAAAATTGAGAATAAAACAAACATTTAATTGATACATTTGAGCATACGTTGTATTTTATTTTAGATTTTGAAAAATTGTGGTGGCCATTTTGCATAAAATTCAGGAATTTATTTTTCCTAATCGTACCAAATTCTAATCAGTACCAAAGTATCTCCCAGGTGACTTATCTACTAAATTTTGTGAAAATTAATCAATTAGCTTTTCATCTAGAGCGAGTATATATGGTTTTTTTAGGCCATTTGGCTAAAACAGAGAATTGCACAAATCTCTTTATCATAATCGTATCATAACCTATCCAGCATCAGGGTAATACATAATTAGCTATCTACCACATTTTGTGAAATTTGGTCAATTAGTTTTATAGCTAGAGTGGATACATAGGGTTTTCACAGGCCATTTCGCAAAACATTCAGGTTAATTTTTTCGAATAATAACAAAATATACTCTGCGCCAGAGTACCCCCACAACTAACGTATTCAACTAGAGTGGATATACACATTGCAGAGACAGACAGGTGCGCCACACACACACACACATCGCTGAGCATATATTTTTCGGATTATAGCGTGCTCGAAACGTGTTGATCCGTCGAAAACTCAAGTTGCGATTTTCGACACGATTTCGATACTTTCCCATATACATTTCCACGCATTGCAGGGAAAGTAAAAAGGGACATACTTGAAAGTCAAAGAGATATTCACCTTAAGCATTGCCTTTTTTTTTATAAAATTAAAATTTGTTAGTTAGTAGAGAAAGTGCTTTGCCTGGTTAACCCTTTTTATTTTTCATACATGCATGACATAATATAAAGTACGAGTATTATGCCGGGAACGAAAATTAGAATTCCCGTTTTCGATGGAAGAGTATATTTCAGGCACTATGATCCCGAATCGAACGTTATTGAATGGATATCTAATCTATGTGTGTGCATGTGTAGTGTATATATGGGTTAGTGTGTGTAAGTGTCAGTACGGACGAGATATCTCACGAACGAATGAATCGTTTTGAAAGTAATTTGGTACAATCATTACAGTCAGTATACTGGAATCCTATTGATATTTGAAGTAATCTACTGTTCAGCCTCGTTCCCACAAATTTGCGAATGAATTTTTAAAGAAAGCATTAGGATTTTCAATACCGTTAAAACATATTCATTTATATGCCATGTTTCGTTATAATATGAAGGAAACAAACTTTACAAGGTCACATTAACGGTTAATGAGATATTACACGTTTTTCAAATAAATATATCAAAAAATTTCATGAGATAAATAGTCAGTATTATCAAATAAGTTTCTTTTTCCATTATGCAGCAAATCTGTTAGCATCATTATCGTAGATCTAGCTTGTTCCATTCATGAGACAAGATATTTTTTGTTATAATTTATATTTTGAAACCCAAGAGTTCGCCAATATTTATTTATTTCACGGGATATTAATTAAATGTCAATTGCATGTTATTCAGAATTTTTCACCCAAGTATAAATAAGTCAGTTTGAATTCATTAGTTGCCAAAAGCTAGAGTCCAAGCAATTGATTTCAATTTATTTGGTGCTATATTAATGCCAAAAACATTGCACATGTACATCATAATTTTTCTGAGAAAAAAGTATAGTCATTAAATTATGTAGTGAAAGTCATATGCTGAAATACATCACACTTTTCTTTTTTGTCAAATTTCTATCAAATCATTTCTTCTGTATACTGATTATTAAAGAAGATTTCACAACATAACTGGGCAATCAAGTCGTATAATTAACCTAAACAAAGCCAACAATTAATTTTTAATTTTGCCCTGAGAAATAATGCCTCTGCATTAATTTCAACGTAATTAAGGCATATGTTTGTGAAATGAAAATGTAAATGGTGAAAGTTTTGCAAGAAAGTCGTAATTGGAAGAGCTTTGCAAATTATGCATCTATTTAATTTTAAGCGTGGTGTTTATAAGATAATATCAAAGTGCAAAGTAGTGAATTGAAAGTGTGGTTCTTTCATGAGATATATTCAGATAATTTATTCTAATGCATACTAGTATTATATATCTGTTTTAATTATATACTATTATAATTACATTTATTCTGAAAATAATAACTTTTCTCAACAGAATAAAATGATGTGGCAATCTTAAATTATAGATACTTCATGTTCTAATGATGCGGATGCTGAAAAATTATAGCGAGAACTACTTTTTAACACTTTAAAACATAGTTGAAAAGTGTTTATGACTTTGTTCATTCTGTCTGTCTGTCTGTCCGTTCGCACGATAACTGCCGTAAAAATGATTTTATAAAAATGAAATTTTAGTATGTTGTTTAGAGAGTCTATGGGATATATGGGAATGTAAATGAATAATATCAACAAATTAGTTTTGAATTGATCTAGGGTTGGAAAAGGCATTTAAATGCTATGGGACCTAAATTTTTAAAAATACTGAAGCAAATTTAAAATATACAAACTGCTTTGAAAATTTTAGGCTATATTTAAATTATCCTATAAAATATATAAAAAATTTGAGTAAAATATATTCGGTATTTTTTTAAATAAAATTAAAGTAATAATTACACCCAGAGATCACGTGACCCACTTCCAAATGAAATATGGCATATATTTCTTCCCAGTGTCAATATCGTGATTTTTATTTTTTTTAAGTTTGCATTTAGCATCCGTCCTAAAACCGCTTTATTTTTTAATATTTTCTGTGCTTCTATATTCTGCGCCAACGTAATTATAATATTTATGCGTTTAAATGATCATCAAACTTTGATTATTTCTACAGCGAAGTTTAATTTTAACGTATGCAGAATGTAAACATATCAAACTGTAGGATGAGTTGTATAAGAATTGTTTTAACATACATTTACTTAGCTCTGGAGTTTGGAATATAGGTGATATGAATGAAATATTTATTGATTTTATATAGAGAAGCAGACTATTTTACAGGATTGCCTTTTTCGATAAAGTTTTCAGCATGGAGTTAGAAAGTACTTTTACCTCCATGGTTTTAAGGTTTTAAGTAAAATAAATTATTGTAGTACTGTGATAATTTTAAAATTATCACCGCTGAATATATCGCATTTTAGAGATGTTTAAATAAAATATCATCGCAGTTGGAACGTGTTCCATAATCAGTGCTTTATGCATTATTGATCTTTCTTGTTATTTTATAAAACTGAAACTGCAATCACTCCATACTGAGTTACAAAAATATTCAATTAATATTACATTAATTTATTAATTTTGGCAAAACTGTTTTTTAAAGTTTCATATCTGAAAATAATTGTTGTAAATTTGATTCATGAAACATTTACAAAATGCTTAAAACTGCTGATGCAAGAGCTAAATTTAACTCATAAACTAAAAGTAGTTTTCTACTGGATAAATTAAAAACTCTTCAACTCTGATATACTATATCACTGAACAATACAGTTTATTTTAATTGCCGGTTTTTGCATTCCATAGAGTGAAGCAAATATTGTTTCTAAAGCTCCTCCTTGCTTCTTTTCGCTATTGCTGGTCATTTGGTGTAAATGAATTATAGCTAAAGATTCATTCGAACGTCCTGCCTGAACACTGGGAATGCTGGGCTTTGAGTTGATTCATAAAAACATTCACGGCAATGTTTCGCCTCCCATGATATCGGTTTGATGTCGAATGGATGTCACATGGGAGTGCCATCTCTTCTAATGGTCCGACTAAAATGATATTGATGTTGATGTTGAGTGGGTGTAAATGAGATGTAGCTGAAGATTGGGTTGGATATCCTAACTTTGGGTGTGTTGGGCTTTGGAATCATGAAAGCGATCACAACTGTTTTGCCTCACATGCCATCCGTTTGGTGTTGAGTAGGTTGTTGTTGAGACCCGGACCGTCCGACCTACCAGAAAGGTGTAAGGTAACTGTTTGGACGGGCGGGAAGTGCCACTCAATTTAGATCGGAACCCAGTGGGAGAGGCATCCACAGGAATCGTATCCTCCTCCCCCTACCACCAACCTCTCGGAAGGACTTACGGACCCACATGTTTATCGTGATCGTACTCCGCATAAACACGGCGGCAGTTGCAGCAGCGTGCAAATCCAGCCCACAAACCACCGGACTACCGCACCCGAGATGTGCTAACAGCACGCGGTGTTCTCAGGTGGTCACCCACTCAAGTACTAACCGCGCCCGATGCTGCTTAACTTCGGTGATCTAACGAGAACCGGTGTTTTCATCACGGTAGGGCCGTTGGGGTGTTCAGCACGGTAGGGCCGTTGGGATATTGGCCGTTGGGGTGCTGAAAATATTTTCACAGAGTATTTTCCTTAGAATAATCAGAAATATCGAAATACGTTTTTGCTAACGATTATAAATACTGTAAACCGAATCCGTAGGGGAATTTCATCATACATATTTATTTTTACATGCATCAAAATTTTCATGTTTTAGGTTATCTCACATTTACTTCGCCGCATTCAAGAAAGGAAGATTAACACAATTCTATAGTTTAGGCAGAAAGTTGTGAATTTATCTTCGCATTCCGAGAAAAAAATAATTACTACATTATTTTATTTTCTGTGATTTTTCAAGCAAACGTATCAGAATTGCAAACTTGCACTTCTGTTAATGAAGTGCTATCGAATTTTCTCCTCGCCGAAATCACCTGCCCATATCCAACTCAAGGCGAAGTTTTAACCACGGCTTCTCTCCTAAAAAAAGAGTAGTTTTCCCCCCCACCGTTTTGAGTGGTGTTATCTGTAAATATATTATTAAATTGAAGTGTTTCGTCCTTATTCAGGACACAGACAACGCCGTACTATTCATTCTAGTACATAATAAAAGATTATGTTTGGATCAGATGATAATTCCGCGGGCGAAGAAATATTTTTGATTTCCTTACATACATAATGTATAAGGAAAGTATTGTCACGGAGTTGAAAATTCGAATTCGAGTTTTCGACGGGAGAGCACGTTTCAAGCATCCCTGATCACGAATCAAACATTTTTGAAGTGATGTCTGTGTGTGAAAGCATGTGTGTGTGTGTGTCGAAAACCCAGACCATCCGTCTCGTCCGAGGACTTAGAGAAACCATTAGAATGGTCGGGTGTGTGTGTGTGTGAAAGTATGTGTGTGTGTGTGTCAGTGAGCCTTTGGAGACGATAACTGACGAACGAATAGACCGATTCGAACGAAATATGGTACAAAAATTACAATCCGTAAACACTGGAAGCCTATTGTTTTTATACGCAATCGAATGTTCAAAACCCCCTAAATTTTCGGGTGAAATTTTGAAAAAATCGTTAAAAAGTCAAAACCGCTAATAAAGTTAAGCAAATAGACATTTCTTACGTAATTTTTCATTAGAAAACGATTGACATAAATTTTAGAACGCTAACATGAACCGTTCTCGAGATATTGCACATTTAAAAAAAATATCAAATTGTCATATAAAATTAAAAAAAAAATATTTCCTATTGAGAAACATGTTCACTTTTCATATGTAATACCATGCGATAAATTGGGTGACATCATTCTCGTGGATCTAGCTCGTTCCATTCATGGAAAAATATACTTTTAGTAATACTTTTGTATTTGAACGCCAATAGTCATTTATCTGCTGTAAAAATAACTTATTTCTTTGTTCGTAAAGCTTGGCGAGATTTTGGCGACGAATTTGGTGGATTGTCGCCAACTTGGCAACGTTTTTAAATGTTGCTAAATTAACGGAAAACTCGCCAAATGGATAAAAATGACGCTAAATCAATGACGATTCATTGGTGATGACGACATGGAAAATAACGACTCATTGACGAAAATTCAATATCTTGGAAAGAATATAAATAACTACTATAAAAATAATCTATTTTTTTTTTACTGTAAAAGTAGTAAATCCATTGCATTATATAAGGAAAGTGATGTGCTGCCGACATCAGATTTTTTTTTTAAACTTTTCAGACATCCACAAATTAACTCGTGATTTCGAAAACTGGATTATTGCACACTCATAAAATCGATCACGGAGTGAAACTTTATCGAGACAAAACTTTCGTTTAGAAAGATAACTTTTGACGCTAAGCGCCGAACGTTATAAAGAAAACAAAATATGAAAAATTGCAATTTTTTTAATAAGAATTTTAATAACAGCTTTTAATAATAATAGTTTTTAATCACACTAGTTTTTAATAATAATATTTTTTAATAGTAATATTTTTTAATAATAACTTTTGAATAACAGTTTCCTTGTCTTTGAATATCAGTGTTCCAATACTTTCCTTACACGATAAGTGCTTGCTTTTCACGATTATTTATCTTTTTTCTTCCCTGCAATATATGATTCGCGCTTAAGAGCATATTCTCCCACCTGCCGTTTGTTTCATTTACTCCATGTCAATCTTTGGAAAATAGTCCCTAACTTCTAGTTTGTTTAGTTTTTAGATTATTTTTCTGTTGTTTTTTGAGGAGCATAAGTGCTGAGAATATGAATGCTTATGCTTCTTGTAAAAATTGATAAAATAATTGGAAGTATTTTTAATATTTTTGTAAAGTGAAAGCATTATATTTCGATACATATTAAAAATACTTCTAACTTGACTTACACTACTCCCTTTAAGAAAGCGGATATATGTGACTTAAATGACTACAATTGTTTTGAGGATGCTATAAGCTCCCCCCCCCCCCTTACCGGAAGGGGGCTTAGAACACCCTTGAAATAATATAATAGTAGTTACATAACTGACATATGTTTCTTTCTTCAAGCAAGTATTGAAGTTAGTTTCTTACAAGCCGAAGTTTTATGTATTGTGATACTTCTAAATATAATTTAAATATTTTTTAAGAAGCCTAAACATCCCTTTTTCCAATACCTGTGCTCGATAAAAAAATGCGAAAAAAATTCTCAAAAGCAGTTGGAAATAGAGGTTGGGGCTATTTCCCGCAGGTTAACATGGGGAAAATGAAACAAACTGCTGGAGGTAGAATATGCTTAAGAGCATATCATGTATTGTAGTGAATTGAAAAGATAAACAATCGAGCAAATCAAACAATTACTGCGTAATCCTAAAGTTCCTTGTACAAATCAATTCTTTTAAGAAACATTGATTTAAACTAGTATACTCTGGGAGATCAATTAATTTCTTTAAATTTAGATTCAAAGCAATTCGTGTCTTGGATGTTCAAGAGGTAGGAATGTACTTTGAAATTATTCAAAGTGCAATTAACGTAATTAGACTTTAATTAGGACGGATGGTAACCTATTCTGAAATCAATTAGTGTATTTTCGTACAAATTAAATCCTAAGATTATAAGAGGAGGATTTGGTATAGTTGTTGTTGCCGGGGTTTGATACTGTTTGAAACTTACCGCATTTTGAAAATGCACTATTTCAATATTTTAAAATTTCTTTGCAATGTGTGCCAATTAGTACTGGCCTAAAAAATCTATACATTTCCAATGTGTATATGTCTTTCCAGGCCTTGCAAACCCTCCTTCATGGAGACCTAAAAGGCTGAACTTCTGCATGCTTTTAATGCCTACCACTGTACAGACACCATCTGCTCCCCGGAGCGGAATATTTGATTCCCATCCGGGGACATAGACATCGGAAATATAACCATCAGACATAAATGTCAGACATAAATATCAGGCATGCAGAAGCTCCTGGCGATTTTAAAGGTTCAATCTTTGTGCAGCGTAAGGACAGAAGCCATAGGGGACCTGGATTTTTTATTTCTCTTCTCCATAGGGGAGGGGGACAAAATTGTTTCTATACTCTCTGGAAGCCAATTTGATTACCTATAAAGATGAAACTTTGCACACGTATAGTATAAACCGCGGTACAGAACTTAAATGAGCCAATTTTTAACACTTTCACATAGTTGAAAAGTGTTTATGACTTTGTTCATTCTGTCTGTCTGTCTATGCTTTCGCAAGATAACTGCTGTAAAAATGACTTTATCACAATAAAATTTTAGTGTGTTGTTGAGACTGTCTGTGGAATACATGGGAATGTAAATGAATAATATCACCCAATTAGTTTTGGATTGAACCAGGGTTGAAAAAGTGAAATACATTGAACCCTATGGGACCTAATTTTTCAAACATTTTTTAAGCAATGTGAAAAATAAAAAATTGCTTCGAAAATTTTAGAAAATATTAAAATTATCTCATAAAATATATATAAAAAAATTCAGCCACATATGTTCAGTAGTTTTTTAAATAAAAGTTAAAATATTAATTACACCCATATTATATGACGATATCAGGTGACCCACTTCTAAATAAAGTATGGCATCCATCTTTTTTTCTAAGTGTAAAATTCTTGATTATTAAAGTTCTTTTACATTTATATTTAGTGCTACAATCGTCCTACAACCGCTTTATTTTTGGCATTTTCTATGCATCTATATTCTGTGACAAAGCAATTACAATATTTTTGAGTTTAAATGATCATCAGACTTTGATTATTTTTACAACGAAGCTTAATTTTAATGGATGTAGAATGTAAACAAGCGATTGTAAGATGAGTTGTATAAGAATTGCTGAATTTTTTCATGCAAAATTATTTAGCTCTGTAGTTTGGAATAAAAGTGATATGAATGAAATATTCATTGCTTTTATATGGAGAACCAGACGATTTATATTTTAATGACGTCATTTGAATAAAGTTCATTTTTTTCGAAGAAGTTTTAAGTTTTCAAGTATAATAAATTATTGTAGTACTGTGATAATGTAACATATATCGCATTTTAGAGATGTTTATACAAAATTGAATTTCAGTTGGAAAGAGTTTCGTAATCAATGCTTTATACATGATTGATCTTTCTTGTTTATTAGGACGATTATTACTTTTCTTATATACATAATGTATAAGGAAAGTATTGTGACTGGGTCGAAAATTCGAATTCGAGTTTTCGACGGGAGAGTATGTTTCAAGCATCCCTGATCGCGAACCGAACATTTTTGAAGTGATGTCTGTGTGTGTGTGTCAGTGAGTCTGTGTGGAGACGATAAGTAACGAACGAATGAACTGATTCGAACGAAATTTGGTACAAAAATCACAATCCGTAAACACTGGAAGCCTATTATTTTTATACGCAATCGAATGTTCAGAACCCCCTTAAATTTTCGAGTGAAATTTTGAAAAAATCGTCAAAAACTCAAAATCGCTAATAAAGTTACGCAAATAGACATTTCTTACGTAATTTTTCATTAGAAAACGATTGGCATAAATTTTAGAACGCTAATATGAACCGTTCTCGAGATATTGCACATTTTTCAAAATAAGTATCAAAAAGTCATGTAAAATAAAAAAAAAATATTTCCAATTGAGAAACATGTTCTCTTTTCATATGTGATACCCTGCTATAAATTTGGCAACATCATTCTCGTGGATCTAGCTCGTTCCATTCATGAAAAAAGATACTTTGAGAAATACTTTTGCATTTGAATGCCAATAGTCATTTATCTGCTGTAATAATAACTTATTTCTCCGTCCATAACGCTTGGCGAGAATTTGGCGACGAATTTGGTGGAATGTCACCAACTTGGCGACTTTTTTAAGTGTTGCTAAATTAACGAAAAACTCGCAAAATTGATAAAAATGGCTGTAAATCAATGAAAATGACGACTCATTGACAAAAATTCAATATCTTGGAAAGAATATAAATATCAAGTATAAAAATAATCTATTTTTTACTGTAAAAGTAGTAAATTCATTGCATTATATAAGGAAAGTCATGTGCTGTCCGCATCAGATTTTTTTTTACGCTAAGCGCCAAAACACTTTTTAAAAGGTGGATCTAATTTAAGAGTTTTAGTTTCTGCAACTTTGAAAATATATAATACAATTTATATATATAGAGTAATCGCAATTATAGTATTTATACTAGCATATCCTACCTATTGGGAAAGCCACCTGTATAGGTGGCGTTCCCAATAGGTTTCCAATGTTAGAATAGTGATCCTATTGCGGATAACAACGTCCTTGTCGTTAATCCGCCCTGTTTATGCACTGTACACCTCGAACAGTACATAAACAGTCTTCGAGTCAACTTCGACAATAGGAGCTTGCAGTTTCGTCCCAGTAGCTCAACGTTAGAGCGTCATTTGGCTAGTTCGAAGATCCATAGTTGGATTCCAGGTTAGGGCAGCAAGGTTCTTTTCCATGGCGTCCTAACGAATTGATCCTGTAGATTAGTACAAAGATGTCGGACGTCTGAAAGTGGCCCTAGTACGATTAGAACGGATTCAGTGGACTCGGTACTAGTACGATTAGAACGGATTCAGTGGGATATTGAGCGCCGATTTTAAAAGCAAGAGGACAACGACGACGCAGAATACAAACCTGGGTAAAAATAGTAGTATCATGAGGCTAACCTGAGGTAAAACAAACGGGAGGTGGTCAGTCAGATTGTTAGTTGCACGCCAACCTGATATTTGAGAGTCGACAAAGCAGAGTTCACATCGACAATAAGAGTTTTCAGTTTTGTCTCAGTAGCTAAACGGCATTGCAATAACTGGCCAGTTCGAAGATCCAGAGTTCGATTCCCGGTTGGGGCAGCAAGGTTTTTTACAACTTTTTCAACATGGTATAGCTGATACTTGCAATGGCAGGAATGAAACTTACTGGTGTACCGCAGTTGTATGCTTCCTGGCTTATGACGCGCTTGTCATCAATAAAAGTAGTCTTAAGCATTGTTGAATTTAAATGTACGAGAAAACTGAGTGGAGTCTGTCAAATCTTACATTATTATTTTCGTTTTTTTAAGTATAGAAAATACAGATACCCTTCTGGAAAATACTGTTATGTATTATCTGGCATCGTGGGTGTAGAATCGGGATACTAGAATGAGTCTAAATTTCTGGATAACTAACTCGTTTATTTACAAGCACAGGGTAAACAGGAACAATATACAGATTCAGACTCCAAGGCGAGGCGACCGCTAGGTTTACGCCCATTATTCGCCAGGGAGCATAGGCAAAATCCACTTCCGGCAAAGCCGCAGCCGAGGGCCACGTTCTCGACGGAATCATTCACCGGGTAGGGTGCCGAAGAACACCCGCCAAGCCCGACTCCAGCAACTGTCCGGACCTTGGCTCAGGCCATGGATAGGCGCAGGCCAGTGGTCACGGACTCCAGGAAGAGTCGGGGCCTGATAGACTCGCTGGTTCGACGGACATTTCATCGTCTACCAGGTAACCTGGTTTATATGCCCTCCATAGTCGGAGGATCAAGGTTACAGAGCCCACATCCGTAACCACCATCTCAGGCTGGCCCGCCCCGGGGGGGGGGCAGGAACAATATACAGTAAATCAGCACTTAAATGCTCCATTAATTTCACAAAACAACCAATACTATTCTCGAAACATTGACGAATGTCGCAATGCAATGTAGATTGTAGTCAACTTCCCTCCAACTCTGGGATCCCTCCTTTTATATACTCTCTATAGAAACTTCTGGATATCTCTCATATCTTGTAGAATACTGGTTATTACAAAGTGTTTCTCTAACTTTCGAAAACTCATCAAATGCTGCCAAATTGTCGATAAATCGTATATCTGGCAACCCTATAGATTCGTGTCATAGGGAAGGTTGATTGTACGGGTGTCCTCTCCCTTTTGATTTAAAAAGGGACTTCAGTGAGGAAGGACATTTTGCACTTTCGTGGCAATACGTAATCTCTGAATAAGTATTTTTTTTTAATTTATTTATTTTATTTTAAAAGGATGTAAACTACAGGACAAAGTCCCAGTAACAGTGTGATTTTCGAAAGCACTTTCAAATGAATAAATACATTAAAATATAAAATATTTACCACACATGATTTGTAAAAGCCATTTCCGATGAATAAAAAACATCAAGATTATCGGAGAAGCTGTTGTATAGTTTACAAAAATTACTTATCGCACAAAAAAGAGTAAAATTCGTACTAAAATTACTTTCAGCAAATAAACTCATGCTCTTGGTTGAATACTGGGGAATATGAAACCCGATCCCACCCAAGACAGGGGAACAATCCTGTTATTGAACAGATTCCTGAAGAATGAAAATAAAAGGAAATTCCTTCGGTTCTGTAAGCTATTAATGTTAAACGTATCACGAAGAAAAGTAGCAGATAAGGCATAACAAGAAATACCAGTTTTCTTATAATACATATATCTCAAGAATTCGTTTTGAATAATTTTGATCTTGTTTGCATGAACAACATGAGAAGGGCCCCCCACACCACAAATAGTCCGTTAAATGGAAACTTGTGTCATTTAATCGAATCGTGAAAAACAACAATAGTGCAAATTACCAATTACAGTAATGTCACTGAGACCTAGTATAAAGTAATTACCTTAGAAGACATTGATTTAAAGCAGTATCAGATAATAGGAGCCCAATGAATGCATTTAAATTAAGATTCACTGCAATTTCTTTGACTGGCCTCCGAACGGACTTTTGAAAAGTTTTCAAAGTGTAATTAGCGTAATTAGATTTAAATTGGAGGGTGTCGCAACATATAAGCTAATCAATTACTGCGCTCGCTGCAACAAATTAGAACATCGAATTCAAAACGAAAGACATTCGGAGAATGCCTGTCAGATCTTAAGTGAGTCGCTGGTCGACTTGAATCTTTTTAGAAAACTTTTGCGTTGATTCTGGTAAAAGTACAATGTAGAATTAATTTTTACGTTCTCCTACTATGTAATATAGTATAGAGAAAGTATTGTTTTTTAGAAACATTTCGAATTCGTGGTTTGATGCCAATATAAATTCTAAGATTTCGTGAATACATTTAGGCAATTTTTGGAGTGCTGTCTGCCTGTATGTCTGCGGTCGATTTCTTGTGCAAACGATAGCTGCCACAAATATTAATGGATCAATATCGGGCTTTGTCATAAACAGTGTAAAACTAGATAGATATTTTTTTAAATTCGAGCGAAAACATGTGCCTAGCCTTTTAGAGTGAAGTATAATTGTAATCATTGGGATTCACGATATAGATTTAAAAAAAAAAAAAAAATGTAAAATTTGGGAGTAGGGGGAAGCTACTAAAAATGGGTTTTAGTATGAGAAAGTCGAGTTGAGCCTAACTTCAATTAATTAATCTAATGTAAATTTTTCAACAAAATGTTCAGGAGTTAGGTCTATAGCAGTCCAGGAATTAGGTCTACAGTAGTCCAGGAGTTAGGTCTTTAGTAGTCCAGGAGATAGGTCTATAGTAATCCAGGAGTTAGGTCTATAGAAGTTAGGTCTATAGAGTTAGTCTATAGTCCGTTAGGTCTATAGTAAAACGGCCATGACTTTTTGAACAAAAGTGATTGCAATGCTTCAGACACAGAACTAAAAGAAGATAGTTTAACAGACTCGGCAGTGACGCGAGATAGACGATAAAATCCAGTTACAAAGTTGTAAATTATTATCTGAAAAAGAGGAATCGACCATATAATTGTTACAAAAGGCATTTGTTTGACACTAGAAAGTGTAACCGGCTTTGCCCGAGAGTTAACGCAGAATAAATAGAATTTATTGATCTAAAACAATAACAAAAAATATATTCATATGTAACAAGAAAGATTAATCATGGGTAACGCATTGATTATGAAACGCTTTCCAACTGAAATTCAATTTTATTTAAATATCTATAAAATGCGATATATTCAGCGGTGATATTTCTTTTTAATTTTTACAGTACTGCAATAATTTGTTTTACTTGGAAATTTAACACTTCATCAAAAAAGGCAATGCAATAAATTCGCTTGCTTCTCTATCTAAAAGTTAAATCAATGAATGTTTCATTCATATCACTTATATTCCAGACTCCAGAGCTAAATAATGTTGCCTTAAAAAATCAATACTTCTTATACAACTCATCTTACAGCTTGATTTGTCTACATTCTGCATTCGTTAAAAATACGCTTCGTTGTAGAAATAATCAAAGTTCAGTGATCATTTAAAATAAAAAATATTGTAATTACGTTGGTTTAAAACTTAGATACACATATAATACGCAAAAATAAAGCGGTTTTAGGACGGATACAACAATAAATATAAATTTAAACGATCCTTAAAAATCCCGATTTGTAATAAGTGAAAAAAAATGGATGCTATATTTTATTTTGCAATGGGTTACGTGATCTATTAATATAATATAAGTGTAATTATTATTTCAATTTGTATTTAAAAAACTACTTTACATTAATTGATGAAATTGTTTTACATATTTTTGTGATAATTTAAATATTTCCTAAAAATTTTAAAGCGATTTGTGAATTTTAACTTCGCTTAAACATCTTCGAAAAATTAGGTCCCATATTGTTCAATGTATTTTATTTTTAAAATCCGTGTTCAATCCAAAAATAATTGTGTGATATTATTCTTTTACATTCCCGTATGTCCCACAGACCATCTCAACATCATACTAAAATTTCATTTTGATAAAGTCATTTTTACGGCAGTTATCGTGCGAACGGACAGACAGACAGACAGACAGAATGAACAAAGTCATTAGCACTTTACAACTATATTGAAAAGTGCTAATAAAACCATACAACCCTTATCATGCCATCAGTTGGAATCAAAATATGGTTTCCCTCACGCGTCTAAGAAAAAAAAAATTAAAAATATCTTCATGAAATTATTTCTTGGGCGAGAATTCCCCCTTCACACACACCCTCTCACTCCCCTAAACAAAATGAGTCTAGTCCATTATTATCTACGTTTCGATCTAAAACGAAGTACACAGTCTTCTAGATTTGTTTAAAAAATGAGCTTTGGATAAAAACCAACTTGCTGACTTTTTAAATGCTGCCAAATTGACGAAAATGTACCCCAATTGTTAAAAATTCGCCAAATTGAAGAAACCGACACTAAATCAATGAAATGACGACTAATTGATGAGAGTTCCATCTATAATATAAAGAAGAAAAGTATGTATGTATGTATGATCCAACATTACGTTGAGAACGGCTGAACCGAATTTGATAAAATTTGGTGGGTAGTCTTGAAATAGCCCACTTAAAATTTAGTCCATGTTTCGAGTTTTTAACACCAGAGATTGTCGCGATATTAATGAAAAATCGTTTGTCTCATCATCACAAAAGTACGGCTGCACCGAACTTAATGAAATTTTGCGGGTAACTTTGAAATAGCCCTCATAAATTTAGTCTGAGTTTCGAGTTTCTAAGACCAGAGGTTTGTCGAGAAAATGAAACTTTACCCTAGGAGTTCTACTCTCTAGATCCATGATTCCCGACGAAAAAGGTTGGAAATCGTTGGTTTAAAACGTAAAAGCCAATTAAATCTCCTTTGGGGGAGTTTATTAAATCACTTTTGAAAATCGCAAGTTTGAAATATGAATTTAAATGGAAACTCTATCATCATGGTTTATTTTTCACAGGCTTACTCAACGACGAAAAGTATTAAGAAATCAAAATGGTTATTTAATAATCAGCATTTTATGAGGGAGATTATTTCTTATATCATGACAAGAAATAATCTTCTTTGACGCCGATGATGCCGGTAATTACCCGCTGCAATTTCTGAACGACCTTGAGCCATCTGGCATGCCTTCTCATATCTTGAAGTTTAAGAATTGATCACCAATAATGCTTCTGCGGAATCTGCACCCGCCAAAATTATGCAATGGAATACGGCTCTGGGTCAAAAATATTTTACCAAATGCTATCGAAGTCACGGTATTAACGGGGAAGGCAAAAGGATAGGACGTATTCACATCTCGCATACTGTTGATACCAACCGACCTACTATTCAGCTTCAAACGCGTCCAGTTCCCAGTTAGACTGGCATTTTCCATGACCATCAACAGAACTCAAGGATAAACCCTTAAGTTTGCAGATGTGAATTTAGAAAGTCCTTGCTTCTCTCATGGCCAATTGTATGTGGCATCCTCAAGAGTAAGAACTTAGAAGAGTAGAAAACACAAAACTTGTATGTTTTAGCTCCGGGAGGAAAATAAATAATGTGGTTTACAAGCAAGCACTGCGGAAAAACCTAACAAATATGGATAATGTCATTTAATTTGTTAACATTTTCCTTGTTGCCTTGCGTTTACAAGTAATTTAGTTTTCTTTCAACCTCTACATATTTCAAACTATACATGTTAACTGTACATCAATTGTGGACGCCTAATATTCACAGTCCGAGACGTTGATGCCCTAAAAATTTTGAAAAAAATCACCAAAAGATCAAAACCTTTAAAAAAGTCACACAAATAGACATTTCTTAAGTAATTTTCCCTTAAAAAGCAATTGACGTAAACTTTAGAACGTTAGTATGAACCGTTCTCAAGATAGTGCACATTTTTCAAATAAATTTATTAAAAAATCCCATAAATTATAAAAAATATTAACTGTTGAGAAACATGTTCACTTTTCATATGTAATATCATGCGATAAATTTAGTGACATCATTCTCGTGGATCTATAGCGTGTTCCATTCATGAGAACATATACTTTGACTAATACTTTTGTATTTGAACGCCAATAGTCATTTTTCTGCTATAAGAATAACTTATTTCTCCGCCCATAACGCTTGGCGAAATTTTGGCAGCGAATTTAGCGGAATGTCGCCAACTTGGCGACTTTTTTAAATGTTGCCGAATTAACGAAAATCTCGCCAAATGGATAAAATTGATGCTAAATCAATGAAAATGACGACTAATTGACTAAAATTTAATATCGTGGAAAAATATATAAGTACCTACTATAAGATTTACCTTTTTTTTTACTGTAAGTTTAGTAAATCTAATGCATTATAAGAAAAGTCATGTGCTGCCCACATCAGATTTTTTATTTTTATTGAGTTACAGTGGCGAAAAAAAACATAATTTAAATTATAAGATACAAATCGAAATTTGCTCTTCCATAGGAGAAAGCAGGTGTTGTAATTCAGATATCTAAAAAAAAAAAAAAAATAGAAATTCAACCCTTGGTCAAAATACTAATAATAAATTCAATTATTTGAAATTACTGAGAATATTAATTTTTTATTGTTTTTACCTTCCCTGCAATACATGGTAATGTACAGGGAAAGTATTGGAATCATGCCAAAAATTGTAACTTGAGTTTTCGACGGATCTAGAAGTTTGGGAACCTCTAGAATACGAAAAGAGATTACCGAATTTTATAAATGTTGGTAGGCATGTTACTTGTGCGTGACCCTGGTGCTGATTAGTTTTTGGTATGATTCGGGATAAAAGAAGCCGTTTTTTTTTTCTTTGAGAATTGGGCAGACGACATTGCCTGTATCCATTCTAGCTGAAAAACTAATATATTAAATTTTACAAAATTTGGTCGATAAGTCACTTATGGGTTACCCTGGTGCTAATTAGAGTTTGGTATGATTCGGAAAAATAATCTGCCAAGTTTTGCGAAATGGCCCGCAAAAATCGTCAAAATCTAAAATAAAAAACTATACCAGCTACACAAATATATCAATTAAATGCTTGTTTTATACGTAATATTTAACGATGAAAAGAATAAGATCAACCCCATTACAGCAGAACTAGTCGTTCTCGGGATATTTAAGAGTTTTCATGTTTTCGCTAAGCCACCTATGAAATTAAGTCCAGTTACGAAATGAGAACGAAAATTGAATTAAAAGTGCAAATTCAGTGCAATTTTAAATAATTATGGGTGTTATTTTGTACCAATAGACTCAATATAATTAATTAGAGCAGAACTAAAGGGAACGTGAATATGAGTCTGCAGGGAAAGTCATGTTCTGCCCACAGCAGATATTTCTTTTGGAAATCAAATAGCTTTATTATCCCAGGTCCGAACAATCTGAAAATCAGAGGACCAGATACTCGCACTAAATTTGCATCGCCCAATGTGTTTGACAGATATCTAACCCATAGACATGCAAACATGCATGTACTACATCTCTATGGTCTGACCGATTTTTGTCTTCCAGACCCTTCAGATGTTCCTCTAGAGATCTCTAGAAGGCTAAATCCTCTAGTGACCTCTAGAACGCTAACTCCTCTAGTGTCCTGTAGAAGCCTAAATCCTCTAGTGACCTCTAGAAGGCTAACTCCTCTAGTCTCCTGTAGAAAGCTAAATTCTCTAAAGCTAAATTCTCTATAAGGTTATATCCTGTAGTAACCTCTATAAGGCTATATCCACTTCTGACCTCTAGAAGGCTAAATCATCTAGTGACCTGTAGAAGGCTAAATCGTCTAGTGATCTCTAGAAGGCTAAATCATCTAGTGACCTGTAGAAGGCTAAATCGTCTAGTGATCTCTAGAAGGCTAAATCCTCTAGTGACCTGTAGAAGGCTAAATCATCTAGTGACCTGTAGAAGGCTAAATCGTCTAGTGATCTCTAGAAGGCTAAATCATCTAGTGACCTGTAGAAGGCTAAATCGTCTAGTGATCTCTAGAAGGCTAAATCCTCTAGTGCCCTCTAGAAGTTCCTCTAGAAGCCTAATATCCGCTCTCTTATTGCATCAATTATAGAACAGAACCTATCAGAGTGAGATTTTGATCCGCGGTTGCGAAGAAGAAGGGTTATTTTAGTAAACATGTTTCCAGACCCTTCGATGACCCAGAAGGTTGAACATTTGCGCACTCATAGTATCCACTACTGCACTGAGTCTAAAAGAGCCGAATTATCGATGAACTTCTGGAAGCGGCGTAAAAATAAATGCTTTTCTAAGGCTCCTATATATACAGGCTGACGCAACCGCCATTTTGACTCCAATCAGTTTTCGTTCGCATGTATTTATTTCAATGGCGTGCACATATGTGTAACATCAGCCGGGTAGGCTGATACTTGATACGTAATTTAACTGTAAAATTGATGCATCTGCTTTCACAAAATTGCGCCACTTTACACTCTTACAGCATCAACCTAACGGAGAACCTAACGAACAGAACTTAACGGAGCAGGATATTCGATTTCCCTATAGGGGGATAAAAATTAATTTTAAGTCCTTCCAGACCTCCCCCCCCCCCAAATGCCCCTCGGTGACTGAGAAAACTGAAACCTTGCAGAGTTTTCGTATCTATCCAAAACCTAATTGATACAATGCTTTATTAAAACGACAATTTTCGAGTTGAAGCTCTATATGTTATCAAGCAAAATAAAACTTATTAAAAATTTTGCAACTTTATTTTTAACAATGATATTTTTTAAAACACGACTGAATACTGTACATAACCTTTAAAGAAATGTTTTATTGGTATTAAGGAATTGACACAACCAAAATAGTCGGATTTTTACCCCATGGGAATATTTTCTCTTTAGACAAACAATACACATCAAAGGAAGCAACATTTTTTTTTAATTTACCCGCATAATACGTGATTAACTCTTTATATTGTGATGTCTTTTAACTGCTTCTAGTTCATAAAAAGAATGAAACAAAAAAAAATAATGACATAAAAAAAGAAGTTAAATCTGTTTACAAAAAAGCACGGTTTGAAAAAGTTGATACATTATTTATTTACGCAATCTCGCTCGGTAAACAGAAAGCATTTTTTCGTTCTTTTTTTTGTTTCTATGCAATCACTTGGGATTTTTTTCTTACATACTTTACTAAGTGATGGAAAAAACCATGTAGGCAACGTGCGACTTTTTACAAATTTAATTAGATTGGATTTTTTTAAAATTAAAATAACCATCTTACACTTTATAAGCATAGAGTAGTCAGTGAATAGTACGAAAAAAGAAAATAGATTTAAAATCTGATATGCGCAGCACAAAATTCCCCCTTCAAGTTCAAAATGTAATATATTCTGTCAAATACTGCTCAAAATCAGCTGTAAAAAAATTCATAATATAACAAGAAAGATCAATCATGCTTAAAGCATTGATTATGAAACACTTTACAACTTCAATGCAATTTTATTTAAACATGTCTAAAATGCAATACATTCCTCGGTAATATTTTAAAACTTATCATAATACTACATTAATTTATTATATTTGCAAACTTAAACCTTCATCGAAAAAAAAAATGAACTACATTCATATGACGACATTGAAATATAAATTGCCTGGTTTAAACTTCTCTAAAATGCGATACATTCCTCGGTAATAATTTTAGAATTATCATAATACTACGATCATTTATTATATTTGAAAACTTCATCGAAAACAACTGAAATTCATTCAAATGATGTCATAGAAAGAATAAAACGCCTGGCTCTCTCTATAAAAGCAACATTTCATTCATAAATAATTTCCCATTCATGTCATTCATCACAATACTACAATAATTTATTTTATTTAAAAATTAAGACCATGGAGCTACAAGTAATTAAACTCTATGCGTAAAACTTCATCGAAACAAATCGTCCTTCTCTTTTTAAAATCAGTCAATATTTCATTCATATCATCTATGCAGACTCCATGAACTAAGTGATTTTGTGTTAAAGAAATACAGCAATTGTAATACAACTCATTCTACATATTTTGCTGTTTACATTTTACATAGGTGAAAAATAGGCTTCGTTGGTGTAGAAATAATCAAATTTGGATGAGCATTTAAACTCAAATATATTGTAATTGCGTTCTTTCAGTATGTAGATGCATAGAATTTAAGCAAAATTAAAGTAGTTTTAGGACGGATACAGCATTCAATATGAATTAAAAAGAACTTAAAAATCACGATTTTGAGACAAGATGGATGCCATATATCATTTTGAAGTGGGTCACGTGATCGTTTCGTATCATGGTCACGTGATCGCTCCAAATAAGAGCTGTTATTATTATTTTAATTTTTATTTAAAAAAACTACTGAATATATTTCGCTGAATTGTTTTTATATATTTTATGGAACAATTTCAATATTACCTAAAATTTTCGAAGCAATTTGTGAATTTTAAATCCGCTTAAAAAATGTTTGAAAAATTAGGCCCCATAGGGCTCAATGTATTTCATTTTTTCAACCCGGGTTCAATCCAAAACTAATTGTGTGATATTATTCATTTATATTCCCATAGGTCCTACAGACCGTCTGAACAACATACTAACATTTCATTTTGATTAAGTCATTTTTACGGCAGTTATCGTGCTAACGGACAGACAGACAGACAGACAGAATGAACAATGTCATAAACACTTTTCAACTTTGTTGTAAAGTGTTAATAACAGACAGACAGACAGACAGACAGACAGACAGACAGACAAACAGAATGAACAAAGTCATAAACACTTTTCAACTTTGTCGTAAAGTGTTTAAAACTTCGCAAATACAGCATATACTGGTCAACCTGTTTAGAATATTTGACGAGGGTAGCTCATATGGCGTCCAAAATCAGTTGGTTTCTTCACATTTAAATTTTACTTTTCCCTCTTTGTTCTCATTGTTTTGCCGTCGTTTCTGATTTTTGTCTACACATTTTCCTTATTTGCTTTCGTTTATTTGCACTTGGTTTAAACATCTCGTGTTCTTTCGTTACCGTTTTAAGATGTTTGCTCACTATTCAATTGTTTCGATTTGCACTGCTATCCGTTTTCTTGCCGACTTCATTTTTTTTTCGTTCATTCTTTATTTTCTGCTATTATTTATTTCTTCCTGGATCTCATCGTTCACAACCTCTCGTTTTATCTGACTATTTTTTCTTATTTCTTTTCTCCCAGCGGCGATGGCAAATTTTCTCCTTACTTTAGCCACGTGTGTTATTTTACCACAGTATCCAAACTAATAGCACTTATTCAAGCTAGGTGGCGCTTTTTGTATAGGATGTTTTACATCTTCAAAAGAGATTGACTGCTATATATTTGTGTTTATGATGGATTTACGAAATTTTCACATATGGTGATATTATGCATTATTTTGTTTTTTTATAATCATTCAAGTCAAGTATATTTGAATAGCACGAAGTAAAGCATTATGGTAAAATGAGATAATGATTCGTGTTCTCACCCACCAATCTTATTTCACTATAAAAATGGGTACGTTAAAAATTAAAAATACAATATACCGGCAGACAGCAATCATAATTGTTCAAATATAAATTATTAATTTCCACAACAAAAATTTAGGGACAGGTTTTTAACGTCACAAAAAATCTTCTAAAATTATGACTCATTAGAAGTTTTGCAATGAAAGCTATAATAATTCTATTTTTAAGCAGTCATTAATTAAATTTAAAGATATAATATAGATAATGTAATGTCTAATATATTGTTTAGATTAACTGTGTAAGGCGTAACAAGTTGAACGATTCGGGAAAAAAGAACTTGCCCTTTATTGTTTGCAAAATGGTCCGCAAAAATCGGCAAGATATGAAGACTGAATAGGCTCAAATGTATAAATTAAATGCTTATTTTATACTGAATGCTTGACGATGGGAAATAATAAGAAAAGCCCCATTACCCTAGGACTAGCAGTTATCGATATATTTCATCTTTTTCGCAACACCGTATCTGAAAATACTCCCCGGTACCCAAAGAAAACAAAAATTGAATTAAGAGCGCCCCTTCAGTGCCATTTCAAATAATAACGAGTGCTGTTTTGTGCCATTAAACTCAACTTCCTGAATTATTAAAAATATAAAGATAAAATGAGTAAAAATATGTAAGCAACGTCATGGCTGCCCACATCAGATATCTTACTAAAGAGAAACACTATTATGTTCAATATTTGAGTCTTCAAATAAATAACATCTCCCTGGACTAAAGTTAACAGACTCCCCTCCAAAAGTTAAACATAGGTCATCTAACTTTTTAAAAGGATCACATTAAGGTAATAAGTTACAAGCAAGTTCAATCATGCATAAAGCATTGATGGAAACACTTTCCAGCTGCAATGCGATTATATTTAAACATCTCTAAAATGCGATACATTCAGCGGTAAGTTTTAAAATTATCACATTAATTTATTATATTTGAAAACTTAAAATTTCATCGAAATTATAAATCGTCTGGTTTAAACATCTTTAAAATGCGATACATTCAGCGGTAATATTTTCGAAATTATCACAATACTACATAAATTTATTACATTTGGAAACTTAAAACTTCATCGAAAAAAATGAACTTTATTCAAATGACGCCATTGAAATATAAATCAACTGGCTCTGTATGTAAAAGCTGTAAATATTTCATTCATACACTTTTATTCCATTCATTTCATTCATCACAATACTACATTAATTTATTTTACTTCAAAATTTAAAACCATGGAGGTAAATGTAATTTAACTCTGAGCTTAAAATGTTCTCGAAAAAGTCTGCTATAAAATCGTCTGTTCTCTATGTAAAATCAATTAATGTTTCATTCATGTCACATTTCAGACTCAAAGAGCTAAATCATTCTGTGTTAAAGAAATTCAGCAATTCTTATGCAACTCATCCTACATCTTTATGTGCTTACATTCTCCGTTAGTGAAAAGCTATTAAGACTTTTATCTTATTTTTCTCCGGCCGGGAAAATGATCCTCCCCTCAACCCACCATTTTATGAACAGAAATCCAGTGCCAGGCCAAGCCTGTTACACTAGCCGTATATAAACATCTGCTTCATTTTGCTGGAAAAATAATCATAAAACAACAATACAAACTCGCAAATAACAGTTTTCAGGTTCAAAATAGTACAGAAATAATAATACTTAATTACATAATAGGGAAGTTACACTAAGCCCTACATTTACTTCTGCTTCATATTGCAGAGGATGTAAATATAAATTATCAAAACATCCTTCAACAAAATTATCATTTTCAATATTTTTGCAATAAAAACAGTTTTTAGTAATATATTTACATAATTCAGATTTCCAGTTATCAAGCAAATGCCCCGAAGGGGACAACCCAACCTACGAAGAACCCATCAACCTCCGGCTAATTAACCGAGTTCCTGCACCAATCCCTGCAATCTACAATTCATCTACAGTAACGAAGCCGTCCGTACACTTATTCATCAGTAAAATATATATAAACAATTTCTCTTAAAATATAAATTATACACCACTAAGTTTAGTATGTACTTTTTAATACAGAGTGAGCTATATCTTATAACATTAAAATCGTTAAAAAGCTACTATTACCATTATCTATTCTGATATACTATTTATAATAATCATCATTAAAAAGTCATTATGCATACAACTTACTAATATTATTTACTGTCATTTTAAAATTAATTTACAATAATAAACTAAACAATATATTTAACAGTATTTACCTTCATACAATATTAGAATATTACATTTTATTCTATTGTATACCTATTTCATGATTACATCCTATTCTCTATTTAATAATATATCAACTTAATTTATATATCCACTATTTACAGTAATCACCACTATAATTTATCGTTTAGCATGAGCCAGATTTTTAACATTCAATGAATATCAGAAACTATCTACACGATTCAGCAATTTCATTGGCCACCAGGACACAGCTACGAATTCTCCGGACGGATCCAGGGTTAGCCATAACTCTATCAAACCAGGAGAGCCTGTTCCCATCCGTAGGCCCAGAAACTATAAGAATTGCTTCTCGACCCAGGCCTGGAGCTTGCAAGTTTATAGCAACTGTTTCCCCGGCAGGGAAAGTATAAGGATTGCTGATTTTTTCACGCAAAATTATTTAACTCTGGAGTCTGAAATAAAAGTGCATGAATGAAATACTCACTGCTTTTACATAGAGAGCCAGACAATTTATATTTCGATGACGTCATTTGAATAAAGTCTGAATGAAACATGCAGTTAGAACGTACTTTTACCTCCATGGTTTTAATTTTCCAAGTAAAATAAATTACTGTAGTTTTATGATAATTAAAATAATATCGCCGCTAAATGTATCGTATTTTAGAGATGTGTAAATAAACTTACAGAAGGATAGTATTTTATAATCAATGCTTTATTCATGATTGATCTTTCTTGTTTTTATATTTAGTGTTGCATCCGTCCTAAAATCGCTTTATTTTTACATATTATCTGTGTTTCTAAATCCTATGCTTACGCAATTACAATATTTTTATTTGAAATGATCACTGACATTTGATTATTTCTGCAACGAAGTCCCATTTCAACGTAATCAAAATATAAACAAAACAAGCGATTGTAAGATGAGTTGTACAAGGATTGCTAAATTTTTTGCTCAAAATTATTTAGCTCTGGAGTCTGGAATATAAATGATATGAAAGGAATATTCATTGATTTTACTTTTAGATAGAGAAGCAAGCGACTTTATTGTATTGCCTTTTTTTGATGAAGTTTTAAGATTCTAATTATGGTACTGTGATACTTTTAAAAATATCACTACCGAATGTGTCGGATTTGAGAGATGTTTAAACAAAATTGCATTTCATTTGGAAAGTGTTTCAATGCTTTATGGATGATTAATCTTTCTTGTTATTAACTGATTTGTTAAGTTTTATTGTTACCGGGTTTATGGTTGAGTTATTTCAGTTTTTGGAGCTTATAAAGTTTATTTTACAAATACGCGAGAAATGGGAGGTTTTTATGGTAGTATTTAATTAATACTTACTTTGTTTATTATTTTTATTTTTAAATTTGAAATATATGTCAATAAGTACAATACACTTTATGCGATAAAGAAAACTTGAGCAATGTATAAATGCAAAAATAACACAATGATGCAGCATACAGTTGTTTCTGGGATACACTGTACAAGGTAACCAACCTTCCCCTTCGTCAGTACAAGGTAACCAACAAACCCTAAATCTAAAAGAGAAATAAGGACAAAAAGAAAGAAGCAGGGGGATTATATACACAAGATCTGGGTTAAGCGAGAGCCAACCAGAAAGCAGCATGAAAAACAGTTCAGCCAATTCAAAAATACAAATATTACACAAGATTGACGTGCGCCAAAACACGATAGGAATATCCTGGCAACACGAAGCAAGTCAGAACAAGAATAAGTGAGACCCAACAAGACATTTTTTTTCCATATACTGTAAGTCATACATATTTTGTAAACACATATAATGTACGAATTAAATTTGGCTTATAATTTTAATTATTTAAACACACAAAAAACCCCTATTTATTTTATTATTTTAAAAGAAATGTTGTATAATTTGATGAGTTTTATTCAAAATAAGTCAGAAAATGAAAATGTATTGAAAACATATTTTAATGAACATTTATCGTCTGCGAATCATGGTTGATTCATTCAGACCATTAAATAAAGAGCCGTTCTTTTTCTATCCATCTACTCAACCGTGACTTGAAATTGATCATTCTTTCTTGGGATTGATGATGTGTACGAAGTTAAGCTAAAAGTTTAACACTTGGCTAGGAATCTAACTAGCTAAATGTATCTCTCGTATAAAGTATTTTTTTTCTCCTTTTCTTTACCAGTGGTAATGATTGGTAGATAAGTTGGAGAAAAATCTCAGGATTTGTTTTCATTCTTGGCTGCGAATATAAATTCTGTATATCAAATACGCCTTCTTTTATATCTTCACAATTTATAAAGCTTAAATTTATTATTATTTTATATTCTAACATTCCATTATCTCCTGGTTGATAAATTGCAGAACACAATAGTATTATATTCTTAAAGCTGGCAATAGCTGAACAAGAAATACATTAATTATTTATTATTGCTCTTTTATTTAAAAGTGTGTAATTTCATAGAAACTTAAAAAATCGGCGGTGGCTCCAGTCGGATGGAGCCGAAATGATTTTGCGTGAATAACATTTTATAAAATATAACTGAAGTAAAGTTCAATAAGTCTATTTGAGTTTTTCTTTCTCATGTGTTTCGTTTACAGGTTTTCAAAGTAGTACAAGTTACTCACAAAATGTTTATAGCCAATTAGCACTTTTTGTTTTCACCCCGAGTTCATCTGGAATTTCTGACCATAGACTTCACTTCAAAATATTCAATTATTTTCCTAACTTGCTTCGTAATATGTACATTGAACTTATACGATATATCTGACGAGATATTACATTCAATGTAATCTGCAAACTTGCCGGGTAGCACATAAATGTGTAATTGAATACATATTTTTCCATTTGTACTGTTCAAACCGCGCAGAATCCACTTCGACAATAAGAGCTTGTAATTTCGTCCCAGTAGCTCAACGGTGGAGAATCGGCTAGCCAGTTCGGAGATACAGGGTTCGATTCCCGGTTGGAGCAACAAAGTTCTTTACAATGGCGCCTGAACAAATCAATCCTGCAGGTTAGTGCAAAGATGTCGGAGGTCTGAAAGTGACTCTAGTACGACTTGTACGGATTCAGAGGACTCTGAAAGATTGAGCTTCGATTTCAAAGTGAAAGGATAACAACCACTCAGGATACTAACCTGGATAAAAATAGTAGGAAGTGGTGGTCAGTCAGACTGTGAGTTGCACACCAATCTGAGATTGGAGGGTAGAGTATACGAAGTCCACTTCGACAATAAGAGCTTGCAATTTCGTCCCAGTAGCTCAACGGTAGAGCGTCGTCTGATCATTTCGGAGATTCAGGGTTCGATTCCCGGTTGGGCAGCAAGGTCTTTTACAATCCTACCAATTATTAAACATATGTAGAATCCCGAAGCTCACTTCATAATATTTTTAAACGACTCAAAATATCTCGTGCTCGTTTACCGATATTCCTTCAAGAAGTAAGCAAACAGACTGAGCTGAAACAATCGTGACATTTTATATATTACAGCTTTCACACCCACTGGAAAACCCAGGTTTAAATATTAAAATATCGAAGTTATAACCTTTATACTTCAAAAACAAAGAGCTTGATTCGAAATCCTATTATATACACTTACAGGGTTTTAAAGATCTACGAATTCTTGCTTTGTATTTATAGCTATCACTTTTAATTTTTAAGATATAAGAATTACAATCTCGGAAAACGGAAATTTTTCAATCTTTTTCAACTTGACAACACGATGAATCGAAAAATACAAGATAATTTTTTTAAATAAACATAGATGTAGAAATCAAATGTCCTTATACATAAGAAAAAAATTATTCCATTTCTCTTTTGGACTTAGGCTTTGTTGGTTCTCTTGCACTGATGAAAGGGATCCAGCGTGTTCTCGAAACAGTTGTACGTTGCACTATTGTATTGTTTGCGCTTTAATACGGTGCTCAAGTTTTTCTTATCCTTCGCACAAATAGTATTGTTCTTATTAATTTACTTATACATATTTGTGTGGCTCACTATTTGTATCTATCTTTTATAGTTTCCAAGATATTTCAAGTGAAAGCAAGAAAAATGAAAGAAAAAAAACTGTCTCGGACGGATTAAGTTTTTCGAAACAAAAAGAGCTCGATCCAAAATCCAATTATATTCATTTGCGGGGCTTTCAGAGAACTACAAATAATTGTTTATTGTTTGGAGCTAGCTCTTTTAGTTTTTGAAATACAAGCATTACAAACTAGAAAAACGGAAAATTTTCAATCTTCTTCAACCTGACAAGACAATGACTTCAAAACTATAAGAGCTCTTATTAAAAATATAGATTTTCATGCTAATTTTCCTAGCACATATTTTTGTCGCTTAATATTTGTATCCATTTGTTATACTTTGAAAGTGATATATGTTTGAATATGATTTCCAGTGAATATATAGTTTGAATATGATTTCAAGTGAAAGTAAAAAAAAAGAACCTCGCTCAGACAGATGTTTTTAAAAATATTTTAGAAAAAAAAACGTTCAAATATTAAAATATTGAAATTAATTTTATATATTCATAATTTGGACCCCATTTCTGACAAAACAAGAAAAATGATTTGCATTTTTATTACTTTCCCTGCAATACATGGTAATGTATAGGGAAAGTATTGGAATCATGCCGAAAATCGCAACTCGAGTTTTCGACGGATCTACGCGTTTCGAGACCTCTTGAATACGAAACAACTATTTTTAGCCTGATGACTGTGTGTGTGTCTGTCTGTCTGTCTGTCTGTCTGTGCAGATTTTGTATACACTCTAACTAAAGTACTAATTGACAGAAATTCATGAAATTTGGTACGTAAGTCACTTGTGGGTGAATCTGGTGCTGATTAGTTTTGGGTACGATTCGGGATAAAAGAATCCGCCTTTTTTTGCGAAATGGTCCGCAAAATTTGTATCCACTCTAGCTGAAAAACTAATGGACTGAATTTCACAAAATTCGGTAGATGAGTCACTTGTGGGTCACTTCAGTGCTGATTAGATTTTTGTATGATTCGGGAAAAAAATAAAATGCCTTTTTTTACAAAATGGACTCAAAAATCTTCAAAATATAAAATAAAAAACTACATATGCTCAAATATATCCACTAAATGCTTGTTTTATATGTAATTTTTAACGAATAAAACTATTTTTAGCGTGACGTCTGTGTGTGTGTCTGTGTGTCTGTCTGTCTGTGCAGATTTTGTATCCACTCTAACTGAAAAAGTAATTGATAGAATTTCATAAAATTTGGTAGATAAGTCACATGTTGGCGAATCTGGTGCTGATTAGTTTTGAGTACGATTCGGGATAAAAGAATCCGCCTTTTTTTGCGAAATGGCCCGCAAAATTTGTATCCACTCTAGCTGAAAAACTAATGGACTGAATTTCACAAAATTCGGTAGATAAGTCACTTGTGTGTTACCCTGGTGCTGATTAGATTTTGGTACGATTCGAAAAAAAATAACCTGCTTTTTTTTGCAAAATAACCCGCAAAAATCGTAAAAATCTAAGCTAAAGAACTAAGTATACTCAAATATATCCATTAAATGCTCGATTAATACGTAATTTTTAATCATGAAAAGAATATGACCAACCTCATTACACTAGGACTAGCCGTTCTCGAGATATTTTAGTTTTTTCGTATTTTCTCTACGCCACCTTTGAAAATAAGTCCAGTTACCAAATGAGAATGAAAATTGAAATAAAAGTGAATTCAATTTACTTAAAATAAAGAAAACGTGGATGTAAATCTGCAGGGAAAGTCACATCAGATTTTCTCATGTTTGAGGTATAAGCACTCAAAATGTTTAAGTTTTCTTGACGCTCCGTTTTTCGATCAACTATATATAGAGACATTTTATGTATTTATCTTAAGTGGTTTATATATATATCAAAAAAATTCAAACTCAAGTCAGATTTAAAATATTTTTCTTTACATTTTAAAGTTTTTTTGCCTCCTTAATATTGATCATTTACCTATACATAAATCACTATTATGCTCATTTAGACAGCTTTAACTTAAATCTGACTTTTAAACCACACATATTATACATATGCAAAGTCGCAACTCAGCAGTTCTATTTGGATATAGGGTTTAAGTTAACAGCCATCGACACACCTGAAATATATAATTCACTCAAATCGTTTAAAACCGTACCGAAACCAAACGAGTGAGGAAACAATTAATAAGTTGGTCATTTTGGGCCGTTAATCACAAACCGTCAAACGTAGTACATAAAATGCAGTCACCACATGTTAATTCCCAACAGTAGCATTCCCACTGATTTATTATCACGTGGTGTGGAGGCCAGGCCCAACTTACGCGGAAAAGAAATATCCGATTTCTGTCGCGGCAGTTTAAAGCAATTTATTTCTGAGATTTACATGTAAAATGTTAGTTTGGAGAGTGCTGACTTTGTGAAACAGCATTATTAACTTATGAAGCGATTAAGCAAACAGGGAGATTTATAGGTAAATGTGTTTGTCTCTCCTTAATATGAGGAAACAAAATTAAACTTCAATAAGTAAAATACACTTTGTGCTAAGGCTAAGTAAAACTAGAGCAACGTACATAAGTCCAAATAACATAATAATGCAGGACAGAGTTGTTTTGAGGATACGAGGATATTGCTTGTCTTCGTCTATCCGAGAGAACCAAAAAACCCGAAGTCCAAAAGAGGAAGGGTCACGAAATGAAAAAACATAGGATTATATACACAAGATTGGTTCTCTCTATGGGACACAAAAGAAAAATAGAGCTTAAAGTTAAAGTTTTTAATTTAAAGTTCGTTAAGATATTACATGGCCGTTAATTCTCATATGGTGGATTTATTATTTAATCGTGCATTGCTAGTTGTGCCGCTATAAACCCTCCAATTATTTTACCTTTCGTGCGAGTCCTGTAAAGGAATAATTAATTAATAAAATGAAAAAATTGATCACACCATTTAAACTTAAACAATAAAACATTTATTAACAACATACATCTTAATAAAATTCAATTACACTATTTAATTATATTATTTCAGCGGAGGGGACATGTGTGTGACCAAAACGGAAAATCCTAAATAATGTTTACGACCGGATATCATTTTCAATGGGCACATACCTTCAATTTTTGCCTTGGGCTTTGATCATATCAAATGCTTGCATCAGTTATTAGTACTGGTCATAACTCTTTGGTGTGTGGCTCTTCCTCGTACTCTGATTGCACTCACACATTAATATATCTCCATTATTTTGCAACCTCTACGGCACACTCTACAAGTCTGAATTCACCAAATCCAGTCATCGTCTCCAAGTTACCTTAAGTCGTATTAGAACATATTGCTATCTCACTCTCTCAAATCATGTTAGGTTTTTCATTTTTCTCTAGTCGTGTTCTTAAGTCAAAATTCCCATAATTGTCTACTGGTATGCTCTTAAGTCAAATCGTGATAGTTGTCTCATGATTCTCGGGGCACAGGCTGTGGTTCCCTCGGTGTGTGTGTGTGTGTGTGGGGGGGGGGGGGTAACTCCTCTTTTTCTTCCATTTGGCGCTTATTGGTTACTCCTTTACCCAATTGCACCATCCCACATCTCGTAAGGCCCAGCTCAGCCACTCTGTCATGGCCCCCTAAATTTATGGTCTTCTGACCTTTAGGTTCACGTAGTAATAAAATTCGGTGCCAGCCAGACTACACACATTGTTCGCCGTTTTGGCCACCATAAATATATACATAAAAGTGTCTCATCAAATGTGAGATCTATTTCTGGTCTCACACTCTCATAATCCAAGTATTAGGTATAAAATCCTCCTGCTTCTTCTATTGTTTGCCCATTCCTTTTTTGAACTTCGTGTTTGTTAGTTCAACGCATCCTCGAAATAGCTCTATGCTGCATTATAGTGCTATTTGTGCGTATTTACATTCCTCTAGTTTTCCTTAAAATTAAACTTTCTTTAAAGCAACATTCAATCCAACATAAACCTTTTGCTTACGGGTGGGACCGCGTCAATCTCAAACGAAGAGCCTCTCAAAAAGACAGGTATTTGACATACCCTATCCCAAACAGTTCAATTCCCCCTTTACAGGAATTGCGTCCAATTTGACATACCCATTGGCGTCCATGGACGTCATTTGACATTTGGCATACCCATTGGCGTCCAATACCTGTCTTTTTGAGAGGTTCTTCGTTTGCAATTGGCGCAGTTCCACCCCTAAGCAAAAGGTTAATAATGTAAAGCAATTTTGAAGGCAAGAAACATGCTTCTTCGTCAGGGAAAACACGAAATTTAATTCGTCAAAACAAGATCGGCAATATTATAGCACGTTTCAATTTTAGCAGTGTCTTTACTCCTCTTAACAAAAGGCATTTCCTTTGTCTTAAGGATTTTATTACTGTCTTAAATCGTTGGGATATTTATCACATTCCATGCGCATGCCGTCTGGGATAAATTGGTTAAACAAAAATAGTTTTCCAATTTCTTTAAGGAACATATGTGCTATGCTTCTCAGTTTCTAAGCTTTCAATTACTGAACATACCTGGGAGTTTAATCATGTTTCGGAAACTAAGATCATTTTCACTCCTACTTCCAGTTTTCAAATTTATTTTTTTTAAAATTTCTCAGTCAAACTCCCATTTTATTGGATTTATTCCTATGGGTTAACATGAGAACATAGAAACATGTGTAAGGAGGCATAATGTCATCTTAAGTGAAAGCAACCTGCCAAAGGATGCTTGCCTTCATGGAAGTAACTCCTTATTTATAGTACCTCGTATTTTTGTTTGCTATTGTATGATTTTCATTCTAACCCTACAATGCATGATTTTTTATTTTTTCACCAAACATTTTTTTTCTTAATGATATTGGCTTAAGTATATGTGGAAAAATATTTAAAAAAATATTTAGCTTTTTCTATTGATAAATTTTTGAATTTTTAGGTTTGATTCATATATGAATCAGTATGCATTTAGCTACCACTTTCAATTGGTATTGAAGAGATAAAAAAAATGATTTACCACCATATAAATAATAAATTTGGTATAAAAATGCTAAATTACACTTTGTTTATAAAGAGAAAATATATTTAATTAAATTTAAATTTTTAATTAAATTTAATTTTTTTATTAAATTTAAATTTCAGATATTTTAATGTATTTTATTATTATTATATTTATGTAAAATGGAAAACATCCATTTTTTTACAGCCGATAAAAGGCTGTGTATTGCACATGGACATATTTGTATCTAGTGCGATTTTCATTGCAATTAGCTTCGATTTCATTGCAAATTAGCGTCGATTCCATTGCAAATTGTTCGATACTGCCCTGTCTAACACATGTGGGAGAATGTATGCTGCAGGGCTTTTCCTTCTTTTTACATTATAATATTTCGGTAAGCTAGTGTTTTGTCTTCCCCATTTAAAAGCAACACAGTCACCAATTTCTCTTATATTTGAATAAATAATTCCAATACTATTTAATTGATATGTTCCTTGTTATATGTTATCTTACAAATTTATCAGAGAGTATTGCTAATTATAATATTTTAAGAATTAAAAATTCATTAATAATCTAAATATTCGATAAAATTACATTTGTAAGTTAAATCTTTAGTAATTGCATTACAGTTGCTCGCAAAATATAAAAATCCAAAAAATAAAAAATAAGAAATTATGGTCTTCTGATAAGAAATATGAAATATATGAATAATTTATGTCTCTAATTAACAATATCCTAAGTAGTTATTGAATAAGGATTGCAGGGTATATGAATCAGTACAAGATACAGGGTGTTACTTGGTATTATAACACTAATTTTTGTTTTAAAAAAATGAAATTGATTCATATGCATCACTGTGTGTTGTGAGTCCTGTTAATGCATGGTGATGCATATGTGAATCAAACACAAAAAACGAAAATTTTAATACTAAAATTCATTTTAAATTAAATCAATTTACAGAAATGAAAACTGCATACCTTGAACTTCGTAGAATAAATTCTTTGAAGCTCTTGGAAAATAATTACTGCCAAAACACACTATATGTAAACATGGGAATCAGAAAGAAATTCTTAAAAAAGAATCAATTACTAAAACTATACATAACGTATATCGGTGGTGCAATTTACAGAGGCCAGCAGCATAAATTAATAAGAGGGTATTCTGATTATGGAATAAGTACAGAAAGCAGACTATTTCTTGATTTTTTAAGGCGAAATTAGCTAAAAATTGGATTGATTCATATATGAATCAGTATGCATTGCAGGTCTAAAGTACTAAATATACTAGAATAATATATTATAAAATGGGGAATAATTTAAATAAATTTTAATTTGAATCGAATGGATATCTTTTTCAATAGATTATCTTGAACTTATAAGCTAGATGAAATTTTAATTTTCCCCAAATGCGCGTAATATATCCCGAAAGAAAAAAATATCTGATGTGAGCAGAACACGACTTTCCCTACAGACTCAAATTCATTTTCTCTGTATGTCATTCGCTGAAGTTTATTGCATTAAATTGAGTTTAATTGTATTAAATAACACGCATAATTATTTGAAATCACACTGGATTTCCACTCTTAATTCAGTTTCTGCTTTCATTTGTTAACTGGGTGTATTTTCAAAACCGGCTTAGCAAAAATGCGAAAAACTTAAATATCTCGAGAACGGCTAGTCCTAGAGAGTAATGGGGTTGATCTTATTATTTTTATTGTAAAAATTACGTACAAAACAAGTATTTAATTAATACACTTGAGCATATGTAGTCCTTTGTTTTAGATTTTGACGATTTTTCCAAGGAAAGTAAAATTAGAAATTTCATGTTTTCATTTTTATTGGCAACGATTTGCGAGATTAAGTGACAAAAAAAAAATTCTAATTTATTTTACTGTTTTCTCAAAATATCAAAATGTTTTAATCCAATAAATCTTGTGTTGAACATAACAGATTTTTCTTATGGAATTTTATAAAACAGATTGCAATCACAGCATATAGCATTGTATAGAATTTGATAAAACAAATTAATATAATTAAAATTTTAATATGCATTCACCTATACAGCAGTTTGCATATGTCTCAGAAATTTATTGAAGCGTCATTAATTATGGATAAATTACTATGTTTCACAGTCACATTCTAAATTTGGAGTAAAATTTAATAACAAACTTAACATACTTATGCAAAGTAGCAGACGCCGCAAAGTTATCAAGAAAGTTACATGGATTGGCTTGAATAACAGTTGTTGACACTTCTGGAATAATTCACCCAAAACGTTTAAATTGCTGAGAACTCAAGTCAAATGGCTAGAAAACCATTAATGCGTCTGCCATTATGTGTCATTAATCACAAACAGCCAAACTGTATGCATACAATGTCAATGTGTGATAATTCACAACCGGATTATTCTTGACTGATTTATTGCTGCAAACAGTGAAGCAACAGAGTCTTGAAAGAAAGAAATTTCTGATTTATATCGAAGCTGTCTCATGCGATTTAACGTTTACCGGTGAAATATTAGTTACTTAGAAAAGTATTAATTTAAACAGTGTTAATTTCGGAAACTAAAAGAGATTTGGACAGTAAGTTAGTCTGCAATTCGTTAGTCTGCCATTGGTGGAGTAACCAGGACTTTTATTCCCTTTAGCAAAATGTGTAAAGGGGCCCCAAAATTTTGGTTTCCCAGAAAATAAATTTTGGGGGCAAAACTTCTAGTTTTGACTTCCAAAAATAACAGCATTGAAGAAACTGCTCTTATTTTGGAGGCTTAAATTTTTGGAGCCCAAAATTTTATGTCACCTTCCCAAAATTTTAGTTTTGGACCTTTAAAAAAAAGCATTTAAGAAAATGTCTTTATTTTGGGAGTTATTTCATAAGTGAAAAAAGTCAAATTTTTGTTATTTTCTTTAATTTCCCTTCTGTTTAAAGCTATGTTACTTACATTTTTACATATATTACTTACTTTTATTTATATTTGTGTCAGCCATATGTAATTGAATAAAATTTGTCTTCTAATGTATAAAACTAGTTAAGAGAAACTATTTCTTACTTCTGTTTATATTAAAAACTTGTAAGAATTTTAAACAATTTGCACTTTATGTTCTATTTTCTTCTGTAAAGGAAAGGTAATTGCGAAGTGAAGCCATTGTTAAACGTACGTGTACGAGTTTTTGTGTTGTCCTGACTGCCGCGGCGAGCTTGAGAGGGCACTGTTTTATTTCAAACTTTTAGAAACAATTTTATTTATATTTAACATTTAATGGATATTTTAAGCATATTGCTTTCGTATTTATCATAAATCATCAGTTTAATTAGTCATAAATAACTTAATATATATAGTTGTTATAATAACAAGAAAATAATTTTATTATACATATTAATGGGAAATTAATAATTAAAATATATTGCATAAGATCTAAATATGCAGAAAGTAAGCATATTGTCAAAATTGGAACGTATTTCAAAGATTTATTTTTGAGAAACAATGGTCTATTACTCTTTTATTTTTCGTTTAATGCTATGATATAGCTCCAGTATTAAAAACTCTGATGTGGGCAGCACACGATTTTACTCACATTATGCAACGACTTTACACCTTTAAAGGTAGCATAGTGGTATACAAGAGGCACGGTACAATATTTTGAGCTATGAATTGTACATTAATAATTAATACTCTTCTTGATAACAACATAACAACTGATCTAACTTGAAAAATACCCAGCGTACACTAAGCAATTTAAACAGCTATCCAACCATTCTACGCAAAGTGACAAATGTACTATGAAGAGCAGAACATCCACACTAAAATCTGCCCCGACCGTCCAAACAGTTACCTTACACCTTTCTGGTAGGTCGGACGGTCTGGGTTTCAACACTAAAATCTGCCGAACCGAATGCTGCATTTCAAATTCAAGAACATATCTGCAAAAAGAATCCAACACTCTTTAGATGAATGACATTCGGTTCCATAAAATCGACCACATCCATTTTGAAGCCATTTTGAAATGTTTCGCCTCAGTGACGCTTGTTATGAAGCATTTCCATATTTTTTTGCACGTAGCCCAGGGATGAAAAGGGGCAAGTGTAATGTTACTTGAAATGTATCTAATACGTATTGTGTTATGTATAGCGATGCCTCTGCACTGACGAAATTGGGACTTTTGGGCGCCTTGGTTTGTATGCGCATTTGACATAGGTTATAAATATTCGGAGAAATAATTGTAACAAAATGTCAAGTTTCAGCTACAAACCTCTTGAAATTTATAGCCCCTGTCAGGTGTTGCTCCCGGTCCTTGGACCACCCGGTCTGTAGAAGCCCTCTGGTTCTCGAATTTTAGTGGAGTTCATAGAGAATGAGCGTCTCTTCGCCAGCCAATAGAGTGTTGAAGACCCAGACCGTCCGACTCATCCAAAAGACTCGAGTAACTGATTGGACGGCCGGAAGTCAATAGAGTGTGTTGAAGTTGAATCGCCTTGTTTTTATGGTACGTCGTTTTCATCGAATGGGAAAGCGGGGACTTCCTCCTTAAATTTTCGTTCCCCTCGTTTCAAAAATTTCTGGAGAGACTTGTGTAAAATGTAAAAAATTCAGATGTCTTACTGATCTCTAGAGTAGAGCACTCCAAGTGCGTGGCACTTTTTTTTTGGAAGCCCGATCCGGCGTGCAATGTGATGCATCTTCAGGCACGGTATCCGTGTTTCCTATCTAGGGCGGTCAATGCATACGCTAGGAACCGACGTCTTGTGTCCGGTTGTGCGAGCAAGCACATTCAGGCGTAGCTAGTGGTCAGGTGTGAACATTCAACTTAGTTATGGCGGCTCGTAGCCCAAATCGAGCCAGCACAGAGTCAGGCCGAGCACGCATTCCTTCGGGCGATGGCGAACATCGAAGCAGTGTGAAACTCGCCACTTTGTTTCGTAGTGCAACATAGATCTGAATCCCAGTGTGGGACCCTTTGCTGCCTTAACTACATCCAAGCAGTGGCAGCTGTGTGAACTGCAAGGACGTAGTAACAGCGCAACGTATATCTCCTTCACAAAGAGTGTACGCGAACGGAATGTTTGCGGGGGAGTCAATCCTGGGCCTCAATGCTGGGCACATCCCGCGTCAACTGGGTGACATCTACTGGAATCAGTGCGGTCCGTAGGAGTTGACTTTTACTTTGTCTTTACGAAATTGCTCTTGACTACCGGCAGCGGCCTGTACGCATGTTCTGACGAACTGCTGGGCCAAGCCGACGCTAGGAGGAGGAGAGTTCTCTGTCTTCGCATCAACCGGTCTGATCATTTTGACGATGATCTCTTTACGAAATTGCCGTTGACTACCGGCAGCGGCCTGTACGCATGTTCTGACGAACTGCTGGGCCAAGCCGACGTTAGGAGGAGGAGAGTTCTCTGTCTTCGCTTCAACCGGTCTGATCATTTTGACGATGATCTCTTTACGAAATTTCCGTTGACTACCGGCAGCGGCCTGTACGCATGTTCTGACGAACCGCTGGGCCAAGCCGACGTTAGGAGGAGGAGAGTTCTCTGTCTTCGCATCAACCGGTCTGATCATTTTGACGATGATCTCTTTACGAAATTTCCGTTGACTACCGGCAGCGGCCTGTACGCATGTTCTGACGAATCGCTGGGCCAAGCCTACGTTAGGAGGAGGAGAGTTCCCTGTCTTCGCCTCAACCGGTCCGATCTTACTGACGGAGATTGTTTACGAAATTTTATTGACTGAACTGAAATCCAAACAGTTAAAATCGCCACTAATTACCATTGTGCAGAGGTATTACTACCAGGAGCCATATGCAGTGTCAGATTCTTCTGTAATGAAGGCATGGATTTATCGTTGATTAAGTGTTTTATATGATATGTTAATTGTAATTGATGTGATCTCCAGGTTAATGATAATTTTAAGCTTTAAGGGATATTTGCCCACTGAACCAATTTTATGAGCAGTTATATGCAAATTTTTGGAATCTAGAAAAGTATGCATAAATTGAAAATGTACACCCCGAGGTAGAGCTGGGTAGATGGGAAGTAATTGTAATTGTGTAATTTTTTATGTTTAGTGTTGAATTGAGTATTTCATGTGTTCTTGTAATAAATTGTTAAGTGGCCACAAAATCTGGGCTCTTTAATTAGCATTATACAATGTACTTAATCTTTTTGGATTCCACTATTACAGCGGTTGAGCTGAGAGGTGAGTAATATTTAGTGTATTTATAATTCAGTATTTCTGCATTTATGTGTAAAATTCACCTCACCATATGGTGTACCCAGCCGTGAACTGACGCTAACTCTTTATCTAGTAGTCTTTGCAAGTATCTAAAATAATTATTTTTTACAAGTGAGACCCGCGGACATTCTGAACTATAAGTAATAAGTAAAAAACATGCAAGAAAGCATACTACATTTGTTTACCTAGTTGAGTCGTATATCTCAAATAAAAATTTATAAAATAATAAGAAGTAAAAGAACAAACACCATGGTATCTAATTCATGGTATCTGATCATCACTTTCAGTATCTCATGCCATACGCTACGTAAAACTGCAAGGCTACACCCCAGTTTTTCGCTATGAAAGAAGTATAGTCATTGCATTACGTAGAGAATTGGCCGCCCACATCATGGACTCACTTTCAATATCTGATGTCATACGCTCGTAAAGCTCCAGAGTTCATGACATGTTTATCCGTGACTGAAACACGTTTGGCAACATTTTGTAGAAGAGTTACCTAGAGATAGATAGACAGATAAATCAAGGTGATTATATTATTAATAGTTCTATCCGTTTAACACTGAAAGTAAGATAAATATTTTGCAGACAAACATAATTGCAGAAATGTATTGCGTTTTAACAATATATCCCCAAAATTTTACCCATTCACCGTTACCGATCGCGATAGAGAATATTTTCACTCAACCTCATTTTTCGTAATTCTGGAAACTATTTTCAATCCGTAAACATCTAAGTTCTAAATAAATATTTGCAAAATATTTACTTTCGGAGAGTTGTGCGCTAGGAAGCTTAAAGATTTGAAATTTTAATCTAACTAAAAGCAATCATCTGACACTTAGATGTTTGCTTATATATTAATATTATTAATCCTCTAAGGAATGGTTTAGTTTGAAAAATAGCAACTAAATTAATCTTTTCTTTCTTCTGGAAAGTATTTTTCGAAATAGCTATCGGTAACTCAATTCTGAGAATTTTTTTTTTTATATATATTGACTATTATGATAATAAAGATATATATATATATATATATATATACATACAGAGGGAGAGACAGAGAAAGAGGTCTGAGTTGCATTAAAGTTAACTGCATTTGCGCTGAACTGGTGGTAAATGTCATCGTATTTTTAATAGTGTTAAGTATAGTAGTTTAAATATAGTAGTTTTCTTATGTTGGAATTTTACATTATAATATTTTGATTTTATGTTTGAAACTGCTTTGGTTATATTGTTAATGCAATGATTTGTCATTTATTACTTGTTATTAATGTATTTCTCAAATATATATATATAATATTATATATGTATATATATAGGGTGAGTCAGAACTCTTGGGTCAAACTTAAAGGGGTGATAAATCACATCTAAACAAGCGATTTTTGCCATACAAAACAGAGGGGTGGGTAACGCAAGAGGTGAACTACTAAGTGGTACCTCATGAAATGAGGACTCTCTCGTGAAAAGAGGAAACACAAAAATAACAGAGTAGTCACGACGTACATTTTATTGACAGAAATTGCAGAATGCATGGGCAAAGTTACAGAAACTGCTCAAAAGTGCGACCACCAGCAGTAATGCAGGTTTCACACCTGCGACGTAGACAAGTTGGACAAGTTGCAAACAATATCGAGTTTGCATTTCGAGGCACCCCTCGAATCCCCACTTCGAATAGTATTGTTGTTCTTTTTAGTACTTGAAAAAATGACAATACAATGATTGAGCATTCTATTCCACCAATGCTTGTAGTTGACTAGTTCAGCCTGTTGTTCGTAGGCATGGTCTGCGTTACCTTGTCAATATACGTCGACTGAATTAGTATTAAAAAGAAGAGTCAAAGAAAAAAAAGTAAGTGAAGAGAGAAGGAGAAAGTGTACTGAATAGCAGAGCTCACGAAGAAAGAGTCATATTTTATTGCAAGTTAGTGTTTAAGAGGAATGGTTGGTGTTTAAGAGGAATGGTTGGCAGTAATGCCAAGGCTGCACCGTGGCGCCATCTCTACTCCAAAATTTTTGTTAAACCTTCGGAGGCAGATCGGGTAAGCGAATCTTCATTTCACGTGGTTTGAAAGTTCGCCTTGTCTCAGAAATAATATGTATCGGTTGGCGTTTTCTGGACGTCGGCCGTAGGTCATAGTCCAGATCAACTTTTGGGAGCGGGCTTTCTTAAAGTTGTTGATATAGAAATTTTGAGTGAGTCTACGAATTTGCTCTTCCGTACCTTTAAGATCGTGATGAATAATCTCATCGTGATGAATAATCTCTCTCTCTCTCTCTAATTTTGGACACACCAAAGAGACTTGGTGATCATACGCAGAGGTCTGTTTTGGATAACTTGCAACTTCCCAATATGTGTTTTTGCAACCGAACCCCAGACAGGGCAGGCGTACAGAAACAAATGTGCAACGACTTGTTTGTAAAGTAGAAGTTTATTCTCCAGAGATAGGGGCGAGCCTCTACAGAGCAGGGGATGCAGGGCGTTAATAACCTGCTTAGTGGATGGATTTTTACATTGATATGAGAACCATTAGTCATGTGGGCATCAATAATGACTCCCATATATATTACGGCATGATTAAAAGGAATAGTTTAATAAAAGGTAAGGTTAGACTTAGAAGCATTCATTTTGATTTTCCAGTGAACGATCTAGAGCTCAAGGCTGTGTGATCTGAGGAGAGCCGCCTCAGGCAACAATCGCGGTGTCATCTGCAAAAAGGCAGTTTCACCTGTGGTATGTGTGGTATATAGTTAATTTATACATTAAACAAGAAAGATCAATCATGCTTAAAGCATTGATTAAGAAACACTTTCCAACTTCAATGCAATTTTATTTAAACATGTCTAAAATGTAATACATTTCTCGGTAATATTTTAAAACTTCTCACAATAATACATTGATTTATTATAGATGAAAACTTAAACATTCATCCAAAAAAATGAACTTCATTCAAATGACGGCATTGAAATATAAATTGCCTGGTTTAAACATCTCTAAAATGTGATATATTACTCGGTAACAATTTTAGAATTATCATAATACCACGATAATTTATTATATTTAAAAACTTCATCGAAAACAACTGAAATTCATTCAAATGACCTCATAGAAAAAATAACACGCCTGGCTCTCTCTAAAAAAGCAGCATTTCATTCATAAATAATTTCCCATTCATGGCATTCATCACAATACTATAATAATTTATTTTATTTAAAAATTGAGACCATGGAGTAATTTAACTCTATGCTTAAAACTTCATCGCAAAAAATCGTCCTTCTCTCGGTAAAGTCAATGAATATTTCTTTCATATCAGCTATGCAGACTCCATGAGCTAAATTCTTTTGCATTAAAAAAATACAGCAATTCCTATACAACTCATCCTACAAATTTTGCTGTTTACATTTCACATAAGTGAAAAATAGGCTTCGTTAGAGAAATAATCAAAGTTGGATACTCATTTGAACTCAAATATATTGTCATTGCGTTGTTTCAGTATGTAGATGCACAGAATTTAAGCGAAAATAAAGAGGTTTTACGACGAATACAACACTCAATATGAATTAAAAAGAACTTTAAAAATGACGATTTTGAGACAAGATGGATGCCGTATTATATTTTGAAGTGGTCACGTGATCGTTTCATATCATGGTCACGTGATCGCTTCATGTAAGAGGTGTAATTATTATTTTAATTTTTATTTATAAAACTACTGAATATATTTCACTGAATTTTTTTTTATATATTTTATGGAACAATTTGAATATTACCTAAAATTTTCGAAGCAATTTGTGAAACTTAAATCCGTTTAAAAAATGTTTGAGAAATTTGGTCCCATTGGGTTCAATGTATTTCATTTTTTCAACCCGGGTTCAATTCAAAACTAATTGGGTGATATTATGACAGAATGAACAAAGTCATAAACACTTTTCAACTTTGTTGTAAAGTGTTAAAAACAGGAGGCTGAGATTACCCCTCCCCCCGCTGAACTCCGGTTTTGAGCTTTTTTTAATAGAAATGCTAAATTACAAGTCTTGCATCTATCCGAGATGGCATATTTGATACCAGATGAAAAAACACCAATTTTTCAAACGCGAAAGCGCACTTCTAAGTCGTAAGATCGCATTTCTGCAGAAAATCGAAACTTTTGCTTCAGGAAATAGAAAACATTTAATCAATCGACATAACAGTGGTTATAGAAATAATAATAAACAGTAAAGTTACGTTAAATATTTTCCATTATGTTATTTAAGCGTTGAATAATCACACATATGCTTGAAATACACAATATACTTATATGAATGATTTTGAATATGAATTTATAACACAAGAAAGCAAAATGCAGTTTATTTGCCTTTGATTTTATTTAACCAGAGTATACTATGTTTCGTAAATTTTAAATTAAAAGTTGGGAATTCGTGGGATGATTTTGTTTCATTTAGAATAAAGTATTATAATTATCTGAAAATTAAAATACTTTGTCATTATTATTAACTTAATAAGAACTCAGACAGTTGGTTAAATGTATCAGCCGGTTTCGAAATCAAAAACCATTCTATGCCCATTTTGTCGTATGGTGAATGTAATTTTTACGTATGTTCGTACCTCTAAACAAAAGAAGCCGAATTTAGTTTCCTTATTTTTTTTTTGTCGGATCATATGTAGGTGGACTTGGTGCAAGTACTGGGTTTTTCAATTCTCCAAACATGATTTACATATAGGAGGTTTGCTTTTGAACTCTCAAACATGGTTTCAAGCTGCTAGAATCAAAACTTATCAGTTTCTTTGGGAGTTGCGTGGTGTTTGCTTTACTCTTTCTATCTCAATAGGAGGAATAGAGATTCATTAACAAATTGTTTCAACAGAGTCGAGATTTATCAACATTTTGGAGTCGAAACATTGTCCTCCCGGGGCATGACTGACTTAATTATTTTTAACTCACTCTGTTCATACGACGACATGGGAGTTAAGAACGCTCGCATTTTGTTCTTGGACTCTCAAGAGGGACAAAATTTGTTTAACTACGTAACTAAATTTCCACGTACGTCACTGGATCATGTGTGCACTGCACAAATTAAATTATTTGCGCAAGATTTTACGCCTGCATGTTGTCACTTCAAAATTAACAAACTGTTTTTAACTGTAATAATGCGTGCGATTTGGCTACTCTTTACAGAGTTTACGCTAGAACTTGAACGAATCTTAATTGCCTTTACATCGAGCTGACATATTTTAATTGGTTGTCGGGCTAACTAACCAACCTTAAATTAAAGAACATTGATCATGGCATGCCATGGATGATGTTTCTTGGATGTTCTCTTCAATGTTTTTCGGATTCCCTGGTGACTGACATGGACACTAATTTCAAGAGACGAAATGCCGATTGAGAGGGAATATTTCCTTATATTATTTTGAAGGGGGTAATTTTTTTACTAAAGAAGGCATATGTAATGATGATTCAATAGCATCGCCTTGCATATAGATAAGCCAAAGTTTTGAGCTACATAATTTGACGCAATAAATAAATTTTGGAGTGTTAATGATACTCAAGTTTTCAATTGAATTTTATTTTGAAATTTAAGCAAATTAATTTTATGATACGATTATGAAAGCATCATGATTTGATTATAATAGGCACATTTCAAATTTCATGACAATATAGTTCATTTGAAGAACTGAAATTGCTTGTTATATCAAATACCCCAAACCACATACTTTGTGCCATATAAGCAGCAGAGATATGAACGGTAACAAATTTCATGGATGAAGTGCGTCCTGAAACCTAAGCACACAAAGCGACCTTTATTTCTGTATTAATTTTAACCTTCAGCTCATAGAAAAGTGGTTTCTTTAAAATACCTTATTTTTGCATGTAACTTAAATGTTTCTAATATGTATTTAATTAAATGTATGGAATTTAAATGTATAAAAGACGACATTCCAAATTTGGACATTATAGTTTCTCCGGTTTTCAAATTATTCTCCGAAAAGTATACATTTTTATAATTTTTAGCATTATGAACCTTATTAAGTAACAATAAGGTTCATAGTACTAAAAATTAAAATCTACAACAAAAACAACTTTGTAACAAATTTGGACTTTATATCTGTTCGTTCTCGAGTTACTCCCCCAAAAATGGAACATTCCTATGACGAACTAAAACTAAACAGATAAGTTTGTAAAAAGGATCCAGAATTCAAATTCAATATTATTATCAACTCTTAAATTTTTATCTTTTATATGTATAAGGGAAGTTGCATACTGGAATCTTTTTTGACTACCTTACAAAAATGGTTATGCCTATCACCATTGCTGTAAACAAACTGTCGCCAACCATCGATCTTATGGGTGAATGCACCAAACTAAAAGAGCAGAGATTTGAAAATAGAGCACATTCTATGGCGGTCCCAGAACGAACTAGCCTTAATGTTGCAATGCTGCAATTCTAAAGAATCAAAGTGTCAGAGTCGGACAGCCCATAAAGCTCAGGAATTGAACCCGTATGACCCGAGTTTAATTTCCAGCTCCGCCCAAATTCTCACCGTATTCACGTAGAGTACGGATACGTTAAGCATGTGGCTCTAAAAAACCTTCCGAGATGTGCCTGGCAGGGGATACGTCTCCTGTGGATATCGCCGGCAATGTGTTCCGGTCATATATATATATATATATATATATATATATATATATATATACTCGTATATATACTACATATATATATATATATATGTACTATATATATATATATATATCATACCAGAAAAGTATAAAAATGAAAGAAAGCAATATATCAAAGAATGGCTGGGGGGGGGGGTTGTGACCCCATTCCCCGGTTAAGCCAGCTTTGCGTCTATACAACACTCCCGGAAGCCGATATATTGCACAAATATTAATACCGAAGTATCAAAAAATTTTTTAAAAAGGATTTTAAAAAAGGATTTTAAAAAGGAGGTTACAAAACATGAAAGTGAGGAGTACCCAGAAGACTCGTATTTTAAAACTGTACTATTAGTTTAACTCTCACAAAACTAAAGGCAAAAAGAAACAAATATATAGATTTTAATTTCCAAAGTAGATACTGTACCATAACCCAGATGTACTATTCACCATGACGAATCCAGCATCAATCCATCTGCTTATTATTATCTATTGTATATAAGAGTGTACTCATTCATAACCTGTGTAAAGATGGCTCAGACTCCCTAACGTAATCAACACACGGGAGGTTCGGCATCCAAATATATGTGATAGCTATCAGTTACGGTTATACTATAAAATTTGCATATAATATTACACAGGAAACGCTTCGGAAAACCCTGTGCAATAGCACCATGGAGGAAGTTAATATCGCTATTGTAACGATCATTAACATTACAGTTGATTCTTTTGCTTCGCAAAAGATGGTTCAAAATTTTTCAAAATTTTTGGTTCAAAATTTGATTCAAGATAACATATACTGAAAGATGCACAATAAGAAACATATACTGAAAGATGCACAATAAGAAAGATACTGTGGGAAACCGATAAATATTTAAAGTTAGGCTTTTAGCTTAATCATCATTAACATATCTAATATCTTAACGTGACCGTACATTCGTACATATTGGACTTATTATTATTATTGTACATTGCTTTGTTGTGCCGCTATATAAACCCTCCAATTATTTATCTTTCGCGCGAGTTCTGTAAAAGAATTATTAATTGATATAATACTAAATGGATCACACCATTTTAACTTTAACAATAAAACATTTATTAACAACATAAAATACTTATTAAATTCATTACACAATTAATTATATTATTTTGCCGGAGGGAACATGTGAGACCACTTAAATTGTCTAAAATATGTTTAGACCTAGATATTATTTTTCAATGGGCACATACCTTCATGTCTGTTATGAACATAGACCATAATGCTTGCATCAATAACTTGTACCATATTATACAAGTTATTGATGCAAGCATTATGGTCTATGGTCAAGCATTATGGTCTATTACCTTGTATTGTTGCCATAATTCAGGGTGTTTGGCTCCGTCTCGCGTACTTCTGATTTGCACAGCACACATTAATAGATCTAGCCATTATTTTTTGGAACATCTACGGAACACTCTGCATCTCTAGTATTATCGTCCTATCATAATGTCGCACCAGTATCTCTCTCTAAGAATAAGTGTAGTTCTTAATTCACAGACTTTGGCTCTTTTTTCTGGGGGTGTTACAACCCCTTTTCTCTGATTCGCAGCATTCAGGTGACACGATAAGCACATTTCTCCATTGGATAGCCTTTCCATCCATTGTAGTGTTACTTCACATTTTCTTAAGGGTTCGACCCCTCTTCTTTCTTGACATCCCTAAATTTATGGTTTTCTGACCTCTGGGTTCACATTTCGTAAACTTTGGCGTCATTCAAACTGGAGGTACTGTCCGAAGTTTCAGATCAATAAATAATTGGCATAAAACTGTCTCACTAACGTGTGAGATCTATTTATGATCTCACAGATACTATTAATACTATTTATACGATGTTAGAAGAATGTCAGTTGTTAGTATGTCTCGCCAATAAAAACGCCAATTCTTGGCATAGAAGCTATTTATTAAAAATGAGATTATATCTGAATATGAGCCAAAACATTTGGAAATTTAAAAAATATTAAAAATACATTGTAAATTATTATAAAAACGTAATAAGTCCAAGAGCTAATGTTTGTTTCAATACACTTAAAATCACGGTAATTCTTGTGCATTTAATTATCCCTAGCTAGAAGACCAAGCGTCGCTTGGCAAAGGAGGGTCTGAGCGATAACATTGCTGTGCATAAAAAAAAATTATAATTTGCTTTGTTATTTCTAAAGATTGTAATACAAAATCAAAATTATCAAGATTAGTAATGAAAGAAGAGTATCAGAGACAGATTATGAATCAATATCGGAACAAAGAGAAATCATCAGTTTGTGTTTTTTTGCATTATATTTAGAGCATTATATTCAGATCATTATATTAGGAGCATTGCTTGTATTATATGTTGAATCAAAATTTTATTCTTCATACTCGAGTTCCATAGATGCTATTAGATTCGATTAGATGTGACGTTCAATATCATTACTCTTCTAAGCGCTATTACGTGTAGGTGAATAATACTTCGAGTTAATTCCAGTAAGATGATCTGCGAAGTACGTGGCGGCAACCAAGCTAAAGGTACCTTCCCATTCACCGCAACGCAACGCACCGCAGAGGACGGTTGAGTTCACGCATGCACTGTACGATGAAAAAGTGGGGGAAAGTCCTCTTCTGCGGTAAACGCAGGCCGCAACGCTAAATTCGAAATGGAACCGAATTCAACGCGTACCGCACGGTTGACGGCAAAGCAACAGCCAATAGCATTGTAGATTATGTTTTTACTGCTAAATCAATATTTCGTATAGTAAATTTTTGATTTGATCTTTTTTATATGGATTACTTTAGATATCAGAAGCTTAAACAGATGAATGAACATTAAAAAATACTTGGATTTGTCACACATCCGTATAAAAAAGCAAATAAATATTTGTTGAAAAATATTCACTCAATATACACTCAAGATACAAAATTAGTTTAAAAAGCGATATTGCCGTTATTGACTGAAATGAAACAAACAAAGAAACAAGAAAGATCAATCATGCTTAAAGCATTGATTATGAAACACTTTCCAACTTCAATGCAATTTTATTTAAACATGTCTAAAATGCAATACATTCCTCGGTAATATTTTAAAACTTATCACAATACTACATTAATTTATTATATTTGAAACCTTAAACCTTCAACGAAAAAAATTAACTTCATTCAAATGAAGCATTAAAGTATAAATTGCCTGGTTTAAACATCTCTTAAATGTTATTCATTCCTCGGTAATAATTTTAGAATTATCATAATACTACGATAATTTATTATATTTGAAAACTTCATCGAAAACAACTGAAATCCATTCAAATGACGTCATAGAAAAATAACACGCCTGGCTCTCTCTATAAAAGCAACATTTCATTCATAAATAATTCCCCCATTCATGTCATTCATCACAATACTATAACAATTTATTTTCTTTAAAAATTAAGACCATTGAGCTGCAAGTATGTAAGCTCTATGCGTAAAACTTCATCGAAAAATATCGTCCTTCTCTTTCTAAAATCAATGAATTCATATCAGCTAAGCAGACTCCATGGACTAAATGATTTTGTGTTAAAGAATTACAGCGATTCTAATACAACTCATTCTACATATTTTGCTGTTTACATTTTACATAGGTGAAAAATAGGCTTAATAGTAGAAATAATCAAATTTGGAAGAGCATTTAAACTGAAATATATTGTCATTGCCTTGTTTCAGTATGTAGATGCACATAATTCAGGCAAAAATAAAGTAATTTTAGGACGGATACAACACTCAATATAAATTAAAAAGAACTTTAAAAATCACGATTTTGACACAAGATGGATGCCATATATCATTTTGAAGCGGGTCATGTGATCGTTTCATATCATGGACACGTGATCGCTTAATATAAGAGGTGTTATTATTATTTTAATTTTTATTTAAAAAACAACTGAATATATTTCGCTGAATTTTTTTTTATATATTTTATGGAACAATTTGAATATTACCTAAAATTTTCGAAGCAATTTGTGAATTTTAAATCCGCTTAAAAAATGCTTGAAAAATTAGGTCCCATAGGGCTCAATGTATTCCATTTTTTCAACCCGGGTTCAATCCAAAACTAATTGGGTGATATTATTCATTTATATTCCCATAGGTCCTATAGACCGTCTGAACAACATACTAAAATTTCATTTTGATTAAGTCATTTTTACGGCAGTTATCGTGCTAACGGACAGACAGACAGACAGACAGACAGACAGACAGACAGAATGAACAAAGTCATAAACACTTTTCAACTTTGTTGTAAAGTGTTAAAAAGAAAACGTAAAAAGTATTTAAATTCAAGAATGCCGTTATTAAAATATTATGTTTTAAACAAATTTAAGTTCATTACCATTTTATACTTGATTTCAAAGGATTTCAAATACGTATCTGTATTAAATATCCGAATATGTTCTTTGCTCATTTGTAACGTTTAAAATATTTCTCATTAAAGTAAACTTTTAAATTTAAAAATTATTTTATCTACATTTATATTTATTGAGTAATTATGTTTTAAAATAGATTTAAATGTATATTCCATCTATAGCTGGTATAAGTATACTTCAAGATGTTTTTCAAAGTAACTTCGAAATAAATTTTTTTAAGCATTTAAACTTAAAAGAGTAAACTTTTCATATTTACATGTAAACTTATTTATTTTATTAAAAATAAATGATTTTCAAATGTATTTTATATTTCTAATTGTCTATGTGCATTTAAAACAATAAAAAAATTCTTCAAATGTTAGCACCAAATTATAAAAATACAACCTCTTTAAAATTTCAAAGTAGTTTGATTTTTAACACTTTACAACAAAGTTGAAAAGTGTTTATGACTTTGTTCATTCTGTCTGTCTGTCTGTCTGTCTGTCTGTCTGTCCGTTAGCACGATAACTGCCGTAAAAATGACTTAATCAAAATGAAATTTTAGTATGTTGTTCAGACGGTCTATAGGACCTATGGGAATATAAATGAATAATATCACCCAATTAGTTTTGGATTGAACCCGGGTTGAAAAAAGGGAATACATTGAGCCCTATGGGACCTAATTTTTCAAGCATTTTTTAAGCGGATTTAAAATTCACAAATTGCTTCGAAAATTTTAGGCAATATTCAAATTGTTCCATAAAATATATAAAAAAAAATTCAGCGAAATATATTCAGTAGTTTTTTTAAATAAAAATTAAAATAATAATAACACCTCTTATATGAAGCGATCATGTGTCCATGATATTAAACGATCACATGACCCACTTCAAAATGATATATGGCATCCATCTTGTGTCAAAATCGTGATTTTTAAAGTTCTTTTTATTCATATTGAGTGTTGTATCCGTCCTAAAACTACTTTATTTTTGCCTAAATTCTGTGCATCTACATACTAAAACAACGCAATGACAATATATTTCAGTTTAAATGCTCATCCAAATATGATTATTTCTACTATTAAGCCTATTTTTCACCTATGTAAAATGTAAACAGCAAAATATATAGAATGAGTTGTATTAGAATCGCTGTAATTCTTTAACACAAAATAATTTAGTCCATGGAGTCTGCTTAGCTGATATGAATGAAATATTCATTGATATTAGAAAGAGAAGGTCGATATTTTTCGCTGAAGTTTTACGCATAGAAATTACTTACTTGTAGCTCAATGGTCTTAATTTTTAAATAAAATAAATTATTATAGTATTTTGATGAATGACATGAATGGGGGAATTAATTATGAATGAAATGTTGCTTTTATAGAGAGAGCCAGGCGTGTTATTTTTTTATGACGTCATTTGAATGAATTTCAGTTGTTTTCGATGAAGTTTTCAAATATAATAAATTATCGTAGTATTATGATAATTCTAAAATTATTACCGAGAAATGTATCACATTTTAGAGATATTTAAACCAGGCAATTTATACTTTAATGCCGTCATTTGAATGAAGTTAATTTTTTTCGATGAAGGTTTAAGTTTTCAAATATAATAAATTAATGTAGTATTGTGATAAGTTTTAAAATATTATCGAGGAATGTATTGCATTTTAGACATGTTTAAATAAAATTGCATTGAAGTTGGAAAGTGTTTCATAATCAATGCTTTAAGCATGATTGATCTTTCTTGTTTTTTCTATTCCAATCTAAAATGTTCAAAATGACATGTCGAAAGATAACTACTACTTGTATAAGGATGTTCGATGATTTCTACCTAATTTCATGTGCACATTTTATATTTGCTATTTCTACAAACACTTTTTAATTAAGAAGAGTACATTCCATCTATAGCTGGTATAATATATACTACAAGATATTTTTCAAAGTAACTTCGAAATAAATTTTTATAAGCATTCAAACTTAAAAATAATTTACTGATATAAGGTTATTTTGTATATAGAACTTAAAATAATTTAAAACAAAAAAAAGTCTGCAGATTGTTAAAGAAAAATTGTATTTGAATATTTTAGCAGCAGATGGCAGCACTTGTGAAATTTAAGATTCGCTAGGATTCGAACCAGAACCCACTAGTTTGCGGAGCAGATTCTCTACCACCCAAGCCAAAACTTCACACTTGAAGTGTACTAACAAATTATATCATCCAAAGAATTTAATTCTATTTTAGAATATTATTTTAAAGAATAAACAGAATATGTTTTCAAGTTGTTTTAGGATTGCAATAGAGAGATAAAAAAATGTCTATGCAGAACATACATCAAAATTTATTTTCTGAATTCTGTCGGATGTTTTTTTAACGATTCGAGAAAGAGAACATAATTGTATTCGAAGAAACGAGGAAATTGCCATAGTGCAGTAAATATTCTAAAACAATTTAAATTAGGATCCTTTGTGTTTTGTGATGGAATCACTTTAGTTTGCTTATTTTAGAAAACTGATGAAATATGTATATATCGCCAAAGCAAACTCGCGTACGCTCTTATTTAAATTCACAGAAAGGCGAATTTTCTGAAGCGCGTCAATACTGTAAACTAGCGAGCCGTTGATAAATATAAATTTGAATCAGAAGAGACCAAAGAGATTATATTAGTAATAATATCTTAATTTTTATTATATAATATTTCATGTATATAAAATCGCTTTGGAAGAGATGGTTTGTAAACATACCCGCTAAACTAGGAGAAATTTCTGCGCTTGCATCTGATTTTCGCTGTCAACCGACAGTGTGAAGGGGTTTACTTCGCCAAGACTTGCGTGTACCTCGAGCTTTGCCGTGAACCGTCTACCGTTGCGTTGCGGTGAGTGGGAAGGCACCTTTAGACAGCCTTGAAGGTATGTGTTCCTCAAATATGATATCTGGTCCTAGCAACATTTTAGGCAATTTAAGTGGTCTCACATTGCCTCCCTCAGCCGAAAAAATTAAAATGTGAGAAAGGAAATTTGAAGTTGGGCTTTTTGATTAATTATTATTAACATATAATATATTTTAACATGGCCGTAAAATCGTACATAGGGCAACTTATTATTGTAGTACATTGCGATGTGTGCCCTCACATATAATATAACATAATAAATAATTAACCCTCCAATTATTTATTTTTCGCGTGAGTTTTGTAAAAAAATTATTAATTAATGCAATACTGAATTGATTGCACCGTTTTAATTTTAACAATAAAATATTTATTAAAAACATAAAATACTAAATTGCTTAATTACAACAATTCTTCTTCTTATTAATTGTTCCGGTGTAAAGAGACCAGTATTAAAATGTCTTGACGACCTGTTAAATTTGAAGAACACATACCTTCAAGGCTCTCTTGGCTTGGTTACCGGCAGGTACTTCGCCGATCATATTACTTGAATTAACTCGAAGTATTATTCACCACACGTAATATGACGCTCATATTGTACTGCTGGCTTGAACACTCGTACTTATGAAGTACTTGTAGTCATACCTGTATTCGCCAAGTCATACGTAAGTTTATCTTCTCGCCATCTCGCTAACTCTTAAGCGTCTTGCTATACGTCTGTCTTTTCCAAGTCATAGTATAACCAAGTTATCGTCGTTATATCATCATATCGAGCAAGTATCGACTTCTATCGTCGTTCTTATGTCGCAGGTTGTGGCTCTTTTGCCTCAGAACTCTCACTCCCCCTTTTGCTTCAATTGGCCGCATTCATGGCGACGCCACAAGGATATCCTCAATTGGTCAGCCTTTTTATCCAATGTCGTTAATTCACATTTTCTCAAGAGTTCGACCCCTCTGTCTCGATGCCCTTAAATTTATGGTTTTATCTGACCTTTGAGTTCACGTGCTGTAAACCTTGGCGTCATTCAAACTGGAGGTATTGTCCGATGTTTCGGACACATAAATAATGTACATAAAACTGTCTCACCGTACGTAGTGTCAGATCTCTTTCTGGTCTCACAGTTTCCACTAAATGAACACGTCAAAGATCGTGAGGCACAGGGAGCGTTAGCCTGCACCCATGCCGACAGAAACAACAGTTACTACGTGTATCACTGATGCGTTGAAATTGCATCATATCTGCTCCGGACATGGCAGAGACAGGCTACTCCGCTGGAAGTCTTCGCATCAGTCACACACGCGCTAGCATTATCTCATTCAATAATGGTTTCAAGCTACGAAGTTTCCACTAAATGAACACGTCACAGATCGTGAGGCACAGGGAGCGTTAGCCTTCACCCACGCCGACAGAAACAACAGTTACTACGTGTATCACTGATGCGTTTAAATTGCATCATAGCTGCTCCGGACATGGCAGAGACAGGCTACTCCGCTGGAAGTCTTCGCATCAGTCACACACGCGCTAACATTATCTCATCCAACAATGGTTTCAAGCTACGAAGTTTCCACTAAATGAACACGTCAAAATTCCTGAGGCACACGGAGCGTTAGCCTTCACCCACGCCGACAGAAACAACAGTTACTACGTGTATCACTGATGCGTTGAAATTGCATCATAGCTGCTCCGGACATGGCAGAGACAGGCTACTCCGCTGGAAGTCTTCGCATCAGTCACACACGCGCTAACATTATCTCATTCAACAATGGTTTCAAGCTACGAAGTTTCCACTAAATGAACACGTCAAAGATCGTGAGGCACACGGAGCTTTAGCTTTCACCCACGCCGACAGAAACAACAGTTACTACGTGTATCACTGATGCGTTGAAATTGCATCATAGCTGCTCCGGACATGGCAAAGACAGGCTACTCCGCTGGAAGTCTTCGCATCAGTCACACACGCGCTAATATTATCTCATTCAACAATGGTTTCTAGCTACGAAGCCCAGTGTACAGATGTATATGCTGTATTATTAATATGATGTTAATCGTTACGATAGCACGTTAACACCACACATTTCAAGGAACTTGAAAGGGAATACGGAGTCTTATCTTCATTTCAGAAATTATTTTGCAATGTCTTCTTTAGTCTTAAAAGTTATTTGGCATCCCACGCCTAAATAGCCGTTTATACATGTTTCGTAAAGTTTCTGGTAGTAACATTTTGGTTCATTGATTTTAATACGTATAATATTTTGCATTTGACAACTGATTATAAAAATATTTGTTTATAAAAATAGTTAAAAATATAGGGAGTAACTTTATAGGAAAAGATCGACATCAAAATTAACTCCTTTCGTATATTTCTAATGGAAAAGGTCGATGTATTGGTGTTTTCGATAATTTTTTATTTTTTATTATAAAATTTCGATATTTTTTTATTTCAAATAAAGTTTCGATATATTAGACAGATTGCAGTTTATGTCATCCCAATGACAAAATTATTGACACGTTTGGATGTAACTCTCTCTACCGATTGAGTATGTGATGGGTATAAGCTGAAAGCAAAATTATCAGAATGCACATTTTGAAGAGAATGTCGAGAAATTTTTTCTTTATAATTCTTTAAAAGAAATGTGAGTAACCCCGTTACTCCTTAGAGATTGATGTAAATTATCACATCGTTCACTTATTACTTTCGTTATATACATAGTGTAATGCCGTATCAGGCAAGTATTGTAGCGGAGTCGAAATTCGAATTCGAGTTTTCGACTGGAGAGCACGTTTTAAGTATCCGTAAACACGAATGAAACGTTTTTGAGATGATATGTGTGTGTATGTGTATGAGTGTGTCAGTGAGACTGTGGTGACGATATCTCCCGAAGGAATGGAGCGATTCGAACGAAATTAAGTACAATAATCACAATCCGTGAATGCTGGAAGCATATTGTTTTTAAATGCAATTGAATGTTCAGAATCCTCTAATTTCTCGAGTGAAATATTGAAAAATCATTAAAAATTCAAAACTATAACAAAGTTATGTAAGAGGTCATTTCTTGTGTAATTTTTTATTAGAGAACGATTGACAAAAACTTTAGAACGATAGCATGAAACGTTCTCGAAATATTTCACGTTTTTCAAAAATTCAAATAAAATAAAAAATATATATTAACAGATGAGAAATATATTTACTTTGCATATGTAGTAATATCATGCAATGAATTGTGACATCATTCTCGTGGGTCTAGCTCATTCCATTCATTACAAAAGTTTCTTCGTTGTTGTTGTTGAGACCCAGACCGTCCGACCTACCAGAAAGGTGTAAGGTAACTGTATGGACGGTCGGGAAGTGCCACCCAATTTAGACCGGAACCCAGTGGGGGAGGCATCCACAGGGACCGTACCCTCCTTCCCCTACCACCAACCTCTCGGAAGGACTTACGGACCCACATGTTTAACGTGATCGTACTCCGCATGAACACGGCGGCATTTGTGGTAGCGTGCAAATCTAGCGCGCAAACCACGGGGATACCGCACCCGAGATGGCCAACAGCACGCGGTGTTCCGAGGTGGTCACCCACCAAGTACTAACCGCGCCCGATGCTGCTTGACTTCGGTGATCTAACGAGAACCGGTGTTTTCAGCACGGTACGGCCGTTGGCCCCTAAAAGTTTCTTCGTGTAATACTTTTGTATTTGAACGCCAGTAGTCATTTATCTGTTGTAGGAATAACTTATTTAGCTGTCCATAACACATGGCGAGATTTTGGCGACGAACTTTGCGGAATGTCGCCTTTTGGCCACATTATAAATGTTGCTAAATTGACAAACATTTTGTCAAATTCATAAAAATGACAACTAATTTTGATAAAAATTCAATATCTTGGAAAGAACATAAGAGTAGACTGTAAGAATTACCCATTTCTCCGTCCATCCGTAAAGCTAGGCGAGTGATTTAGCGGGGTATCGTCAAATTAATGAATATTTTAAATGTTTCCAAGGTCACAAAAATGTCGCTAAATTGATTATAATGGGACAATTAAACCATTATTTATAAATTACGGATAATTATACTATACTCACATAGTTATTAACGGTACAGTACCTAATGAGGTCTTTTCACGCGTGCCGTGTCAAACGCAAAAGGAATCCCCATACATATCTCCACATCTGAATCACAAGGTGTAATTTTGATTTTCTCCTCCAAGCAGTATATCGTACAAGGCACTGATACAAAATCCAACTGAAATAAACTTCAGCTTGCTCTTAAACCTCTCTCATATCCATCACTTTTAATATGTGTTCTATTTATTGTCCTTTACAGTGGTTATATATATATATATATATATATATATATATATATATATATATATCCTTTTCTTCCCCCAAACCGTCTACGTGCCATATCCCTCTGTAACACAGACTTTTCGTCTCCACTCGATCCATAATTCTCTTCCTAATATGGCTTTTGGCTCAGAATGTAGACTTCTTGTCTGCGCGCTTTGACTATCTTCTTGTTTGATAAATCAATTAATATTTCTTGATTTCTGGCATTAAAGTACAATCGAAAGATTTTTTAAGACCTTTAAAGTAATTGGTAACACGCTATAGTTATCATTTAGATCTACGATACCGATTTTTCAAAAATTTTCTTGTAAAATTTGAAGCCGAGTAGAGCCACACTACAGTTAATTTTAATGATTGCAGAAGTGTTAATTTTACATATAGTGGTATTATTTTGCCACAAGAAATATTTGTTTAGATGTGTACAATTGCGTGTAAATTGCAAACTACACCAGTAATGTGTACCTTTCAAATTACATATTTAACATGTTAATTGAAATTGCACATTAGCTGCGTATTAAACATTAAAACTGTGTATTTTTAAATTTATCCATTATCTGCCTTTTTACATGCTTTTTTACACGCCAAAACAAATCGCTCTTTTGGCAAAAAATACCACCTTACATGTGTAAATCGACACATATATTTATAGGGTGTATATAAAGAACCACCGCCGCTGTTAAATTCGTAAAGATACAAAAATTGAAATGAGATAGACATATCGTTCGAATGAACGACAAAATGGAAACTAAATAAATGTTTCTGGAAAGGGCAATTGGAGTTAGGCCTAGATGAAGGACAAAATTCAGATGTAGTGACTGTGTAAGCAAATATTTTGGCATTTTCAAGACCCAGAACTGGAGAGCTGTCTCTGATAACAAGTTAAGATGGTGCAAAATAACCGAAAAAGTCAGGGATTACACAGCGCTGTTGAATCAAGAACGAAAAAAATCATGCTTAGTTATATTTGATGTGAATAGAAGATATTCTACTGAACTAATAAAAACTGAACTATAGCTAATACAGCAAAAATTAATCAACATAATTAGGCAGAAATTAAAATAGCTATTTCGAAGATAGTTTGGATTTCTTTTGTCACTACTAACAAACCAAGGCTAACGGCCCTACCGTGCTGATAACACCGGTTCTCGTTAGATCACCGAAGTCAAGCAGCATCGGGCGCGATTAGTACTTGGATGGGTGACCACCTGGGACATTTTGAGTGCGGTATCCTGGTGGTTTGCGGGCTGGATTTGCAGGCTGCCACAACTGCCGCCGTGTTCATGCGGCAGTACGATCGCGATCGGAGTACGATCACGTTAAACATGTGGGTACGTAAGTCCTTCCGAGAGGTTGGTGGTAGGGGAAGGAGGGTACGGTCCCTATGATCCCCCACTGGGTTCCGGTCTAAATTGGGTGGCACTTCCCGGCCGTCCAAACAGTTATCTTACCCTTTTCTGGAAGGTCGGACGGCCTGGGTCTCAACAATAACAACAACAACTACTAACAAACCAGTAAACTTGAAGTAAAAGAAAAACGAAATGCTCTATCCAAAGAGATCAAGTGTATCCTCAAATCAGTTGTGTCCTGCATTGAACGCAATTTGTGCGAATTAATTAATTTTTCTTCACACTTGATGAAAGTAACTATTGTCAATTTGACAATTAATCTAATTAGTCCATTCAAAATATGAGCATTACGTTATCCCATTGTGCTATAAAAAGTTAAATTTAAATGAAAATTATAACATACGATGGCAAAAAATAAATGAAAACTTTGCTTCTTTGTATATAAAGTTTTAGTTTTAAAAGTGTAAAACTCAAAATTTAATAAATCATATTTTCTAGGGAAAATATTAAAGATGTTGATAAGGTAGAGTATCGATATGATGAAGATCTATATTGATAGAATATCGATACACCATCGGATACACTGTTTAAGCTTGCCCATCAATACGGTAAATCATTCCCAAGATATTCATATTATTGCATTCGTTGATTCGCAATTTTGCATATGTTGCTGGATTGGTAAGAAGACTTTTTTGGCAGGTACTTACCCTTCAATTAAAAACTTATTATTGGAGTTTTCCTTAGTAGCATGTGATTTCTGCAGGGCACTGGTCATTCATTGCAGTACTGTGAATTTCAGTAAGATATATCTGCCTATTTTGATGACATTGAGACGGACTAATTGTCTAAGGCAATCAAGTTTTATTGCCTTTAACTTACTTAGAACATTCTACCTGGGTGGTCACTGGTTCCTTACACTGAATACCATGTTCAAAAATATTTTAATAGTGTTTCATTTTTCATACTTCTTCTGGTTTACATAATTTCATTCAACAATGGTTTCTAGCTACAGAGCCACGCACACAGATTTATGTGCTATATTACATAGTCTAGTAATATGCGGTCAATCGTTAAAACAAATTGAGAATTACATATTTTCGTTTAATTAACACGTCAAAGAACACGAGACACAGGGAACGTTGGTCTTCATCCAGGCTGATAGAGACAACAGTTACTACGTGTATCACTGGTGTTTTAAAATTGTTTCATAGCTGCACCGGATATGGAAGAGACTTTCTACTCCGCTGGAAGTCTTCCCGCCAGTCTCACACGCACCAACATTATCTTATTCAAGATTGATTTCCAGCTATGAAGCCCCGTATACAGATGCATATGCTACGAACCGAATATCCGTTGAAAATCAACGGTCTCGCAATAAACCAACTGAGCAATGTAAATTTTTGAATAATTCGCTTCTCACATGTATTCCGCAAATCGGGTATTTTGATGTGCAGAACCCCTCAAGAAGAAAATGTTGGAAAAATTTAGTTGAGCACTTCGTCCTTTCGAACTATGTACCAGCACACCAAATAAAAATCAATCTCATCCCGAAGCATGCATTTCATCATTTCCCCTGTTCAAAGTTTTTCAGTGAACCAGATTCAGGGATGAACATTTTGGAAAACCTCTATTCGTTTTGGGATTCTTATCAGATGATTGGCCCATATACCAAATATCAAGCTTCGATTATATTTAAAAGGAAGCGTGCTGTGTTTATTCGGAAAATCAAAAATATTGCTGTGCGGCATCCCCTAAAGTAGCAAATATTGGAAATCTGAAATTGCACGCTTTCTGACTTTCAAACTATCTACCGGTACACCAAATTTGAAGTCTCTATCGTATCGCGAAGGATTTTTTTCCCATCACTTCACCTTTCGAACACTTTTCAGTGAAGCATGCTCTTAAATGAACATTTCTGATAATCAGTATTCATCATGTTCTTTTTTATCAAATGATTAGGCAATATACTAAATTGCAAGCTTCTATCAAATTATGGAAGAGGCGTTTATCATGTGTCAGTCAAATCGAATATTTTAGTGAGCCAACTTTTGCAACTATTTACTCGTACACTAATTTTAAAATCTCTATCTCGTCGCGAAGCATGCTTTTTCTATCATTTCACCTTTCGAATGATTTTCTATTCCCTTAAATAAATATTTTTGAAAAAATGTATTCGTCTTGGGTTTATTTTTCAGATGACTGACCTATATACCAAATATCAAACCTCTATCACGTTTTGAAAGTGTAGCGTTTCCTTTTTTCCGAACATCGAACATTTTGGTGTTGGTCACCTCCTAAAGAGGAAAATATTGGAAAACTGAAATTGTACACTTTGTTCCTTCCAAACTAAAGGTTTTTGCTCTAGAGCACACACTTAAAAGAACATTTTTTAAAAACTATATTAGTGTTGGGAATTTTAATCAAGTAATTACCCCCTGCGCTATACTTTAAGCTTCTAATAAATTTTAAAGAAGCCATTTCTCAATTATTCGGCAAATCGAAAATTTTCGTGTGCGGCACCCTTTTCAGTAGAAAATTATTCTAGGTTTTATAATAAGAGAACAAATCAACGATCTTCCTAGAATGACTGTTTCCTAGAACGACGGCGTATATGTTGTATCTTGTGAACGAACTTAGATCCGCGTAATGTGCGACCAAGCAGTCCCCCCCCCCTTGCGGAAAGGGAGCGAAAAGTAACAAACGTCGCGAATACTCGCTCTGCCGTAATAAAACACAAGATTTGTGTTCATCATGCGATAAGCCAACTTGTGGAAAATGCAAGAACGGTGCATTAGAACACTTATTAAAAAATCTGACATGGGTAACACATGACTTTCCTTATATAATGCAATGAATTTACTACTTTTACAGTTAAAAAAATGTTACTCTTATAGTAGATACTTATATTTTTTTCAAGAAATTGAATTTTTTTCAATTAGTCGTCATTTTCATTGATGTAACGTCATTTTTATCCATTTGGTGAGATTTTTGTCAATTTGGCAACAATTAAAAATGTCGCCAAGTTGGCGACATTCTGCCAAATTCGTCGCCAAAATCTCGCCAAGTGTTATGGACGGAGAAATAAGTTATTCTTACAGCAGATAAATGACTACTGGCATTCAAATACAAAACTATTACTCAAAGTATTTTTTTCATCAATGGAACGAGCTAGATCCACGAGAATGATGTCACCCAATTTATCACATGGTATTACAAATGAAAAGTGAACATGTTTCTCAATAGGAAATATTTTTTTTAATTTTATATAACTTTTTGATAATTTTTTGAAAAATGTGCAATATCTCGAGAACGGTTCAAGTTAGCGTTCTAAAATTTATATCAATCGTTTTCTAATGAAAAATTACATAAAAAATGTCTACTTGCGTAACTTTATTAGAAGTTTTGATTTTTTGACGATTTTTTCAAAATTTCACTCGAAAATTTTGGGGGGTTCTGAGCATTCGATTGCGTATAAAAACATCAGGCTTCCAGTGTTTATGGATTGTGATTTTTGTACCAAATTTCGTTCGAATCGTTCCATTCGTTCGTCAGTTATAGCCTCCGCAGACTCACTGACACAAACAAACACACACATACTTTTATACACACACACACACACACACACACATACTCACACACACACACAGACATCGCTTCAGAAATGTTTGATTCGTGACCAGGGATGCTTGAAACGTGCTCTCCCGTCAAAAACTCGAATTCGAATTTTCGACCCTGTCACAATACTTTCCTTATACATTATGTATATAAGGAAAGTAAAAATGTGTCGAAGAAACATCCAAAATGCTGTAACTATGATATTTTGTTTTTGAATTAAAGGTATGTTGTAGTTTAACTTTCCTTATATACAATAATATATAAGGAAAGTATTGTTCCGGGGTCTAAAATTCGAATTCGAGTTTTCGACGGGAGAGCACGTTTCAAGCGTCCCTGATCACGAATCGAACGTTTTTGAGGGGATGTCTGTGTGTGTGTGTGAAAGTATGTGTGTGTGTGTGTCAGGAAGCATGTGGATACGATAACTGACGAAAGAATGGACCGAATCGAACGAAATTTGGTACAAAGATTTCAATCCGTAAATACTGGAAGCCTATTGTTTTTATACGCAATCGAACGTTCCGAACGCCCCTAAATTTTTCGCGCAAAAATTTTGAAAAAATCATCAAAAAATCAAAACCTCTAATAAAGTTACGCAAATAGACGTTTCTTATGTAATTTTTCCTTACAAAACGATTGACACAAATTTTAGAACGCTAGCATGAACCGTTCTTGAGATATTTCCTATTTTTCAAAAAAATTATCAAAAAATCATATAAAATAAAAAAGAAAGTCGTATTGAGAAACAGCTTCATTTTTCATATGTAACATCATGCGATAAATTTGGTGACATCATTCTGGTGGATCTACCTCGTTCCATTCAGGAACAAAGATACTTTGAGTAATACGTTTGTATTTGAACGCCAGTAGTCATTTATCTGCTGTAAGAATAACTTATTTCTCCGTCCGTAACACTTGGCGAGATTTTGGCAACAAATTTGGCGGAATGTCGCCAACTTAGCGACTTTTTTAATTGTTGCTAAATTAACAAAAATCTCGCCAAATTGATAGAAATGACGCTAAATCAATGAAAATGACGACTAATTGAAAAAATTTCAATATCTTGGAAAAAATATAAGTATCTACTATAAGAATAACATTTTTTTTAACTGTAAAAGTAGTAAATTCATTGCATTATATAAAGAATGGATCTACCTCGTTCCATTCAGGAACAAAGATACTTTGAGTAATACTTTTGTATATGAACGCCAGTAGTCATTTATATGCTGTAAGAACAACTTACTTCTGCATCCATAACGCTTGGCGAGATTTTGGCGACTAATTTGGTGGATTGTCGCCAATTTACCGACTTTTTTAAATGTTTATAAATTAAAAAAACATGCCAAATGGAAAATGATCAAGCGGTAAATCAATGAAAAGCGAGTCGGGGGAGAGGGATGGTACTCATTCACATGACTCCTTGAGAAAAGCACATCGCATGGAGTACTACTTTGTAGTCTAAAGGAAATAGGTATATGACAATTAATTATTTCCTACAGTTGACATTTTATAATAAGCTGAAAATTTAGGGCACACATGGCAACTCATAGACTGCTGTTAATTATAGTCAATCCAATCATTTTGTCTGGCCAGCAATCTTTTAATATTCCATAAAATTTTGTTTTAGAAACTTATAAACTTTATACTGTAGGATAGACTGACGTTTATGAAACGTTTCTATGCCCTTAAGCTAATATTTCAGTTAAAATCAATGAATTTTATAAGTACTCCTAGAACCCGGCGCCTATAGCGTTTCCAATGTAACGATGATAGTTTTAGTAAAGCAAATATAGAAAGATACAGAAAGCAGTAACTTGGAAATGAATATTTAACTCATAAAAATATAAGTTTGTGATAAGAATTGCTTTCCCATTGTAAATAACAGTATACATGAACTGGTTTCGCGTTTATTCTCTTTTCCATAGCATGGAATATTCATTACCTGTGATGAAAGCAAAAGAAAGGGTTTCAGTATGGGGACCTTTGTATAAAATTGTAAATGCTAAAGAGACCGGCACAATTTTTACTTTGAGAACTCATCTTATAAGCGAACTCTTCACATACGAAATTAACCGCTGTAGATTAAGATATCTTGAGTTCAATATTTAAATGTTTTTACCAGTGGAATAGTGGGACTGAAGTTGATAGTCTTCATGGAGTTTTTCAAATTTGTGGCATACATCAAAATTTCTTGACATGCTGCTTTACCGCACATCACGCATCTCCTTTTCAGCCAGACAATATTGTCTGGCCAGCGCAGTTCGCTGTTACATCTTATTTCTTTAGTCCTTTAGCTTATTTCATATATCTTCCGCGTTATGTACTACAGCTTTCTGAATGCCAATGTTAATCTCTGGCACTGAGACAAGCTGATTTATACACTGCACTTTCCTAGACAGCAATTATCTGAGTCTGAGATTGAATGAAGTTATTTTAATATAAATAATAATATTGCAATGATGTTACCTGTAAGCGGACACTTTGCATACGAAATTAACCGCTGCATATTAATACATCCTGAGTTCAATATGTAAGGAATTTCTTGCCAGTCGAATAATGGAAATGAAGTTGATAGTCTCCATGGAATTTCTCAAATTTTTGGCATACATAAACATTTCTTGCCATTGCAGAATCAACTATGTCATGTTGACAAGCGCACTGTCGTACGGCGTGCACGACATTTTGTAATTTCAATTACGGATGCCAACCAAAATAATGAACTATCTAAATGCTGCAGAGGGAACCAATGACAACACATGCATACATAAACAGTGGTCATCCCCTTCTGCATCAACAACGAATGGTAGATGTGGTAGGAAACCAATGGGGTAAAGAAAAAAGCGCCCCAAAGCCGTATTCCAAAAAGTTCAGTCTACTTCACATTTTCGAACGAGCTAACATCATGTTTCTTGGTTTTGTGAAAAAAGTATATCGAATGTGAGCGATAAAATGGAAGCTTGTTGCAGTTAGGAGATGTGCAACAGTTTCGTACATCATTGAGATTGCACGAATAAGTACTTAACACAAAAGAGTAGAGGTAAATCAACTTTCAATTTGTCACTAATTAGCACGGAAGGCACACTTTTATCGATTATTCAAATAATGAACAATCAGTTCGTAAGAGTAGATTATATTAACGAGTTCTTAGATATTGAACTAAAAGAACTATTTTGAGTGTCGATTGCTTAAAAGAAACTGTTTTAAAAAATATATGTCAATTTTATTATGTGTGTAAATATGTATTAATGAAATATTGTCAGTGTTATATGTCTTATAATAATAGATTTAATAATAGTATCATTAATCAAGATAAAATAGATATCTATAACTTAAAATATTAAAATAAATTGATCAATTAAGTCAAGTGTATTTATTTATATTTTGTGTGTTCGTCTCTCCAGCTTGAGAACCTGGAGCTTACATGCTCCAACCTTAGTGTCGGCATCATAGGTAAGTTCTTTAGTAATAATTTTGATAAGGACAATTTTACCTTATGACACGCACAATAAGCGTTACGTCTATGAAAGTATATGTTATACACTTTTGATTTAAAAAAATACTCATTGTTTCAATTTACTGCTGATTTACGTACTGTAGCTTTCTATTTGTGTATATTAATCTCTGCCACTGATATTTGCTGCTTTACCGCATGTCCCGCATTTCCTTTACAGCCAACCAATATTGGCTAGTCAGTACAGTTCGCTGTTACATCTTGTCTCTTTAGCTTATTTCATATATTTGCTGCGTTATGTATACTGCAGCTTTCTAAATACCAGTATTAATCTCTGGCATTGAAACATGCTGATTTATACACCGCTGCTTCCTAGATAGCAGATTTTTGAGTCTGAGATTGAATGAAGATATTTTATTATAAATATAATTATTATAAAATACATCGGCCCATTTTTATGTTATTAAAAAAAATTCAATTTTGGTAGCAATTGCTCTCTTGGGAATTTGAATAATGGATATCCGGTTTGAGCTTAACTAAAAGATACACTTATAGTTGTCATAGCCAAAATTAGCATTTTATTTATTTATTCTTTTTATTTATAAAAAAAACATGCTACAGGAGGAATCCCAATGACAGCAGGCAAAAACACAGAGTAAAAACCCTAACCATACAGATAGGAAAAAACAGAACACTATAATTACATAAAGACACAAAAAAATACAATAAATGATTTTCAAAAATAGTTAAAGAAGAAAAAACAATATTTAAGTAATATGGAAAGAAATTGTAGAGCCTACAAAATTGTTTACTGCACATTAATTCCCCCAACACAAGTTCTAAAAATCTATTCTACCAATCTATTAATTTTCCAGCTGAAATCAATAAATTTTATAAGTAGTCTTAAAACTCGGCACCTATAGCGTTCCCATTGCAACGATGATAATATTAGGAAAGCAAATATAGAAAAATACCGGGAGCAGTAACAAGAACATGTATTTTTAACTCATAAAATATAAGTTTGTGATCTGTATTGCTTTCCCATTGTAAATAACAATATACATGAACTTGTTTCTCGTTTATTCTGTTTTCCATAGCATGGAATAGTAATTACCTGTAATGAAAGCAAGATAAAGGGGATTCGATGTGGCGACCTTTGTATAAACTTGTAAATGCCAAAGAGACCGGCACAATTTTTACTTTGTTAACTCATCCTACAAGCGGACTCTTCGCATATGAAATTCACCGCTGTAGATTAACACATCTTGAGTTCAATTTTAAAAGAATTTTTTGCCAGTCGAATAATGGGACTGAAGTTGATAGTCTCCATTGAGTTTTCAAATTTGTGGCATACATCAACATTTCTTGCCATTGCAGGATCAACTATGTCATGTTTACGAGCGCATAATAAGCGTTACGTCTATGAACGTATATGGTATGCATTTTTAGATTTAAAAATATTCATTATTTCAATTTACTGCCGCGTTATGTACTGCAGCTTTCTAAATGCCAATATTAATCTCTAGCACTGAGACCTACTGCTTTACTGCACGTCACGCATTTCCTTTTTAGACAGCCAATATTGTCTGCTCAGTCCAATTCCCTGTTATATTTTATTCCTTTAGCTTATTTCATATACCTATTGCGTTATATACTGTAACTTCCAAAATGCTAATATTAATCTCTGGCATTGAGACAAGCTGATTTATACACCGCAATTTCTTATATCTCAATTTTGTGAATCTGAAATTAAATGAAGTTATTTTATTATATATAGTATTTTTATAAAATATTATCGGTACATTTTGATGTAATGCAAACAAAATTTTTTTTTGGCAGCCAGCAATTGCTTTGTTGGGAGTTTGCATAACGAATATCCTTTTTGGGCTTATAACCAAGAGTTACCCAATTTGTTGCCGTCCCCAAAATTATCAATTTCATTTATTTATTTATTTATTTATAAAAAGGGCATGCTACATTAGGAATTCCAGTGACAGCAAATAAAAACACTTAATTGATTGTTTCATACCTGTGTTTAGAGAATTCGATATTTAAAATGAAGAAAAGATCCTATGCTAGGAGTATTGATTTATATCAGTGGGGATAACATTGAAAATTTCACATATGCTTTATATTATTACGACTATCCTCCGGAATCGTGGGTTTGCACTCAGAGTACAGGAATGAATCTAAATTTCTTGATAAGTAATACGTTTATTCACAAGCACATCATAAATAGAAACAATAAGCAGTAAAACAGCATTTAAATGCTACACTAATTTCACAAAATAATTGATACTATTCTCGACACATTGACGTATTTCATTTCACAAAAGCAGCAGCTACTACTCTCAAAATATTGGCAAATATTCTAGTTCAATGTAGCTCCTATGACGTCAACAGATTTCCAACTGATTGATGATTCCTTTTATTTACTCTCTCTGTAGAAATGTATAGAAATATCTCATATCTCGTAGAATAATCGCTATTTTGAGGTTTTTCTGTAATCTTCGGAAAATCGCCAAATTGACGATAAATCGTAAGAATCTGGAACCCCATTTTCGGACTTCGGCATATGGCAACCCTAGATTCATATCATGTGAATGGATGCCTGTACGGGTGTTTTCTGCTTCTAATTGTCGAAAAAGAGACTCCAGAGCAATTTATACATTCGTAACAATATTTACTCTTTTCTTTGTTAAATGTATACAAATTTTAATTTTATTAATATTTTACTCAGCTAGTAAGTTTTATTAGATAGCCAGTAAAAAATCAGCTGCATCAACAAAATCGGCAGGTATATATTTGAGCACATTCATCAACCCTTGTGTAGTTGTACTTTTTTGCTCTCTGTAGAGCATCGTAGTGGGTTCAAAATGAGATTTTCGGTTTTGGAGGAACCCTCTGAAAATCCTTGAATTTGGATCAACCATTTATTCAATGATGTCGGTGGACGCGTATGTGTATTTGCTTGTGAATATATAGGTAAGATGCATCTCGACGAAAATGATCAAACTGCTTTTCAACCATCGTGTGACACCTGCCTTTTAAGTTTGATTTTGCACTTATATAACTGTGAATACATTTAGTTTCAAACATAGTTACCTCAATCCTGGCGTTCTCCTGCTCTTTTTAACCTAAGAAAATATTTCTTGGGGATGATGTTATATTTTGAAGGAATAATAATACAATGATTACTTGTGTTTTTCTTCTGTTTTATGATCTGAAAGAAATGACGAAAGATTTAAAAAAAATAATATTGAAACCTCCTTGAATTTACATTCACTGCAAAGCGAGTTTAACAATCGAATATTTTTTCCCATTGATCATCTTACCGTAATAAATAATATTTTCACTTTCTCATACTATTGTATAAAGTATTGTATTGTATATAAAATGTTTGAATTCAACACATTTTTTTTATCTTTCAGATGCTGGCAAGATGGATATTCTGTGATAATACGCTCTGTTTAAAAATATATATGCACCCATAAAATGATTAAGCTACAGCAGCGAAATTAGGCATGCAAATGTCGTTTAAAGAGTTATGCAAAATATCAAACTGTCAGTGCCGATGATGTTATAGGGCTCATACAACAAGCATGAGAACGACGTATCTTAAAACCACCGGTGATCTCGATCACGTGCAATTGGAACTTTATTTTCAAATTGATACTGCAAGTTGTGTACAAAGATGCCTTTCCGAGGTACTTGAAGGCGCCATGAACAATTATCGGATTTAGCGTGGTATCATAAGGTATCGGAGAGGTGATGTCATAATCCTAAAAGAAGCTGGTCGGTCTAACAGACGTATTAGCACCTATATTCGTCGAATTGATATGGTAGTTGCGAGGTGTTGGCAAAATTGGATCAGAGTAGGCACATGTAACCGTCGCAGAGGCTCTGGGCTTTCCAGACAGACAACTGCTTGAGAGGATCATAAAGTCAAGAGAGGATCGTAAAGTCAAGAGAGGATCGCTATTAGCCATTCAAAGGCATTTGCCATCATTCATGCAAACTGTATCAAATGATACTAATCGGAAGGTATGTTTGGTGCCGATGTCTATTAAGCAGCCGACCACTGATCCTTCAACATAGGCAAAGCCATATGGATTGGTGCCACGCTCGGTGAGTTTGGACAGTGTAGGATTGGAGGCATGTTGTCTTTAGCAATGAATCCCTGCTCTCTCTCAGTTCTGTTGACCTCCGCAAATGTGTGTGTTGGAGGATTGGCCAGCGTTCCTATCCCGCGTTTGTTGTCTAGATGCACACGTCCATCACAGTGGTGTGACAGTCAGGGGAGCCATCTCGTGGGATAGCCGATCTCTTTTAGTTGTGCTGCAAGTTAATCTTATACATCGACGATATTCTTCAACAGATTGTTCCGTCTATGTTGTCAAGCCGCCCAGATTCCATTTTCCAACAAGACAATTTTTGAACATTGCGCGCCCCTGAAAGAAAGCAGGAAGAACCCATTGTACTTATGATTGGGAAATTTGGGATGTCAGGATGTTTGTTTTCGGGGAATTTGTTAGAATGCAAAACTGATTTATTTAAAGTTATAAACCCCCAAAAGTCCAACCAGATGTACGTCAGCACACGTTGATGGACGCATTCGAAGGCATGCAGTGGTGACCCTACAAACGACGACTGTCGACATTTTGCAGAATTTGCAGGGTACATAGGATATTCCAATGTTTGAGAGAACAGTTTCTTGACGATTGGCCGAAAGCGGCTTGCACTCAAACTGTCTTTTACGAAGACTGCCATTGACAACACGACACCGACGTGAGAGATTGCAATGGTTTCGGGCCCGAACCTCTTGGACAACTGAATGAGACAGGGTAGTTAGTATTCAGCGACGAGTCTCAGTCCTGTTTGTCGAATGACAGTCGCAGTGTGAGAGTCTGGCGGCAACGTGGAAACAGATCCAACCCCGCTGCAACTGTTGAACGCCATACCACTCGATAACGCAGCATTAGGGTTTGGGGTTCCACCGGCTTTGATAGCCGGACACCTCTGGTTCGTATCAGAGGCACAACGATATGTGGATAAGGTGCTTCGGCCAGTTACGCTGCTCTACCTTCGGCGATTGCAAAATGCTGTGTTCTAACAAGATAATGCGCGGCTGCACACGGTAACCAACAGCAGACAAGCCTTGCAAGGTATCCAGTTGCTTCCTTGGCATCCAATGTCTCCAAATCTCTCACCTATCGAGCATGTATGGGACTTGATTGGCCATCGTTTGACTTCCCTGCCCCCGTCTCAAACAGAGGACAACATGTGGAGGATGGTTGAATACATATGGTCATTCATCCGTCAGGAAACTATCCGTACTCTCATTGCATCTGTTCCTCGAAGGGCTGCTGCTTATATCGCTGCAAGAGGTGGTACTACTGCCTACTGATCACCCTGTCTATGACATTACTGCATTGCATTATCATTTTGGAATTAACATCACCTATTTATATATGCCATCTCTGTGTGTGTTCCCTTTAGCATCACACTGTATTCGCTCTTTCATGGTGTCACATTTTCTTTTGTGTCGGGTAGTATATACGAGGGTGGTTCGAAAAGTCCGGTGAGAGAAAAGGTTTATTCACGAAATCAAAGAAATACACAAAGTTAGCAAGGCACTGGTACATGTTAATTTTCCACATAGTCACCATGGTTGTCGAAGCATTTGTTCCATCGATAAACCAATTATCGAAACCGGCATAGAAGAAATCAGGGTCCAGGCTGCAGAGCCACTCAACGACGGCTTCCTGAACTTTGGCATCGGTTGTGAATTGGCGATCTGCCAGGTGCTTCTTCAACGGTCCGAAGCGAGGAAAATCATTTGGTGCGAGATCCGGGCTGTAGGGTGGGTGTTCCAGTACATTCCATCGGAAACGTTGTACCAAATAACGTGTAACCGAGGCCGTATGCGGTCGGGCGTTTGAATGCTGGGATCGGCTCTTTTACCTACACATGGAATTTAATTCACACGTCGAATTTGTGCACTCATGGGAGCTCTTGTTACCTTACTCTTTGAACAACCTACATATATATATATATATATATATATATATATATATATATATATATATATATATATATATATATATATATATATATATATATATATATATATATATATCTTCATCTTTCAAACTATCGTATCCACATGCAATTATCTAAACAACTATAATAGACCAATATTGAGAAAAAAAAACCACTTGGCTAACACTATTTGTAAAAGTGGAGCATAAATAAATTAATGAGCTATAGTAGAAAAAATCCTAACAAAATAGTTCCCTGGTGCAAATGACATTAGAACCAAAAGAAAAAAGCAAGAATTGCTTCACCGCCCCAAACAAGAGGTTCTTTTTCATTTATTTCTCACGGTCGAACTCCCAGAGAATATACTTTAGTTATTCCTCATTGAGCAATTAGTAGCTGAAGTAATTAGGGATGGAATTAAAAGTTTTCAAAAATGGCGCCATACACATGCTGTTTCGTGTAATCGTTATCAGATTACTTCTGGTTCAGTACCCCACTCATAAAATAAACTTCTTTGCAAAAGTTATGTATGAAAATGACTCATTTAGTTATTTACAACCATTTTGGTGTGACAAATCCTTTTATGTTCAGGGACACTTCGTGTTTTTATACATAATTTCTGTGATAAAAGCACAGAAAAATGCTACTGGTTGAGTATCTTTATTTATTGTACCTTTAAGAACGAGGTTATAGGTAAGTATAAAACAGAACGCGAAAACTTTCTGGACCAACGCGGCTATAGTGACTGGAATATCTCTGTTACTAACGCGACACTATTCTAGACACTGCAACACAACTGTCTCATACTAGAACCCATTTTTAACACTTTACAACTTACTTTTTAGTTGAAAAGTCTTTATGACTTTGTTCATCTTGTGTATCTGTCCGTTTGCATGACAAAATGAAATAAATTAAACCCTATGGGATCTAACTTTTCAAACATTTTTTAAGTCAAGTTAAAATTCACAAATTGTTTTAAAAATTTTAAAAAATATTCAAATTATCTCTCAAAATATATAAAAAAATTTCATGTGGGCAGCACATGACTTTTCTTATATAATGCAATGAATTTACTACAGTAGTATCTAAAACACCTTACGAGCGCACCTATATTTTTAATACTAAAAACTATATTTTATAGCTTATTTTTATCTTTTTTATATATAAAAAAAAGGTGTCGATCCATTTTAATATTAAAAACATGATTTTATATCAAAATAAGGCCTTTTTTACATTTAGACTAAATTTTAACTTTTTTTTAGATAAATGATCAAAGATAGACATGCCTCATTATGGGGCTACCTTATACATAGGATGAAATTAAATAAATGCGTGAAAAAAGAGGACTTCCAAAATGTATGGAAGTCCTCTAAACTTTAAAATAAATGGGGGGACCGTTAGTCCCCCCATAAAATTACGGTGAAAAAAAAAGGATTTATATGAAAAAAAGAGGAAATGAATCCTCTAAATAAACTTTAAAATAATCTTAATATAAGATCTTCATTACAAAGTGATTCAAAATATATTGAAACGTAAATTACGGACGCGTTTTTTAAGACCCTCGATATGGAAATCCTACATTATTTCTTTTTAACATCATGGGTATTTTATCTTCATCATACCATATTTCATTTATTCTAGGTAAATATATTAATTCAGTTAAAGATGTAATATCGTTTTCTCTACAATATAATTTATTTAAATTAGTTAAATTTTTTATACCTTCAAGAGATGTAATATCGTTTTCACTACAAGATAGTATTTCTAAATTAGTTAAGTTTTCTATACCTTCAAGTGAAGTTAATCTATTATCTACACAATATAATTCTTTTAAATTAGTTAAATTTTTTATTCCTTCAAGAGATGTAATATCGTTTTCACTACAAGATAGTATTTCTAAATTAGTTAAGTTTTCTATACCTTCAAGTGAAGTTAATCTATTATTATTACAATTTAATGTTTCTGAATTCGTTAAATTTTCTATTCCTTCAAGAGATGTTAATTTATTTCCTCTACATTTTAATACTTTTAAATTCGTTAAATTTTCTATTCCATCAAGAGATTTTAATCTATTATCTTTACAATCTAATGTTTCTAAATTTATTAAATTTTTTATTTCATCAAGAGATGTTAATTTATATCCCTCACAATATAATTCTTTTAAATTAGTTAAATTTTCTATTCCTTCAAGAGATGTATCACAATATAATATAAAAATAGATTTCACTTCAGTAGGATTCTCTATATTTAAGAAAGACATAGTTTTTTTTCCATACCATTATTATATGTAACATCCATTTATATAGAAACATTTTTATTAAATTTATCATCTTTGTTAGTTAATTGTCTCAAAAGATAAACACTCTCTCTCAAGACTGATTTAACTTCATATATCTCTTCAAAAATGTTCTCTTGGTAAGGTTCTATTTCGTGATGACCAAACTTTTTATTTAATTCACTCATCTGTATTGCTTGTACTTTTTTCCAATAAACATTAAAAAAGTGATCAGGTAATAACTCAAATTTATATTTAATCAAATAACAAAAATCTAATTTATGCATAAATTCTTCTATAAAATTTTCACTAAATGTTTGATATCTAGTTATATACAACCAATTTAAATCATCTTTTAATAATCTCATGGTATCTTCTGTAAGTTTTTGAAATATTGATACTTTATATAAATCTAAATTATCAGAAAATTTTATGATAAATTCGTTACTTAAAGTTTGATATTGAGATATGTTTACCCAATCTACTATATCTTTACATTTTTCTATAAAATCTTCTGATAATTTTTGATATCTAGAAATTTTAGGCCAATCATCAGGTTGAGCAAATTCTTCAATAAAAGATTCAGACAGTGTTGAATATTGTAAAACTAAATCCCAATTTACATGATTAATAAGATTTCTAATTACATCTTCAGATAAATTTTTTCTAGAAAATTCATTCCAATCAATATCCATTTATTAGAAAGAAATTTTTTCAATATGCATATAAGGTTTTAAAGCGTTACCATCACATTTTATCTTTAATGTGATGATATCATCACGTTTACCATAAGCAAAACAGGTTACTACATCTCTATTAACATTTAAAATTTCCTTACCATTGATTTCCAGAGATATCAGTGGACTTTTGTCATATATATATTTACTTTCTACTGTATCATATATATCTATATATATAGAAATTTTCATATACATATCGGTAGATAATCGCATCTCTTGATCTAGTAATTTTGAGCTCATCATGTTGAAATTTACTTTTTTATAATTCCCATCTGTATGAAAATCATCTATTATAGTAACCCAGATATCTCTATTATCTAAATATATTTTATTGACAGCATCGTTATCATTTTCAGGTTCAGAAACATTTGTAATTATTTTATTTTTTGTATCAAATTTATCATTCTGTAATATTAACGAATTTTTTTCAAAATATCTTTTATTCACAACATTTTTTTCATCTTTAGGATCTGCCACATTTCCTATTCTTTTTCCTTTTGCATCAAAAACTTTTCCTTCTAAAGAATGTAAAGTTGTATCATTTAATTATTTTATTCTCTTGCCTGTTTCTACAGTAAAGGATAAAAAACTCTCATCATATTTAGTTTCTATATGATCTCTCAATTCATGATGATTATTCTCTATTTTATTCAAAACAAAACTTTTAGTGGTTAAATCTAAATCATCTATAGGATTTTCACAATTTTTTTAAATTCTATTTTCCATATCATAATTTCCATCATTCATTAATTAAAAACCTATACCAGGAGGTCCAATAGGTCCTTCTTTCATTTGATCATCATAAGGTGGATAATAAGCACTCATTTATTTAATTTTAAGATTTTAAACTCTTAACCATTGTTATAGTTTTATTTTTTAAATTTATAAAACATCTCTTTCTTTCTTTAAAAATAAAATAAAACTTATATTCCTTTTGACTATTCGTTATCCAATTAAATTCAATATCTAAATTATTTAAATCGGTATAGTTTTCATGATATGATGAGTCAAAAGGAAAAATAGGATACAGTTTACCAAAATTCTCCTTATTTATCAAAGGTCCTATTTCTGTATTATTATCGTAAAGTCCTTCATGTAAAAGAGCTTCATACACTCTAATATAATCTTTATTGGCAAAATTTGTTTTATATCGCATAAGAGGAACTTGTTTATTATTAATCATCAACCAGCATTCTGTCATATCTATATGATCAAATATCATATTATTTTTTTCATAATTATTATCTCTTTCAACATATTGAGGAATAACATAGACACTTAAAACTTCATCTGACGCTGTAGTTGCTGTCACAGATCCACTGTTGCTTCTATATGGGCCTACCATCTTAAATCTATATCGATCCCAATTTACCTCTATATCTTTATTAGATAGATATGATTCCAGAAACAAACTTTCTGCAGAATTTTTTAATTCTATATAAGGTAAATGCAAGGTTAAACCTTCAACTACTACCTTATAATTTTCGTTTCTTATATTAGTATATATCATATTTTTATTTTCATTTCTTTGAATTTCTATTTTCACTTCAAAACCTGAAATTATCTTTTCATATTCTCTAAAGAAATCGATTATATCTTTTAAAGGTGTCCATATTTTAATGACATTGCTATCTTTCGTTAGTTCCCATCTCTTTACGAATCCTTCGTTATAATCTTTATTCATTTTCAAATTATTAAAAAATTCAGTTATTTTAGTAGTATCTTCTAAAGTACCATCATATTTAAACTCATTACGGTCAGTTGAATCAGATGTATCTAGATAAAAAAATTCATTTTGAGCTTGTGATGTTACATAATCAGGAGTATAATGAATTAATCTTAAAACATGATTCATGATTGAAAAATTTGACTGTGTATTTGATTCAATTTCAGTATCTCCTATATGTACTTTTAAAGTTTTGATAAAACCTCCGCCATTTACCAGACTCACATTTTCGTTTCCAATGGATGATTTATCATTTTTTGTAATTTTTAATTTTAGTTCAAGATATCCTCTAGAATATAAAATTTTTGCTTTAGTATCATTAATATGAAAAACATAGGTAGCATTCTCATCTGAACTATGTTCTTTTGGATGAATTTCTCTTAATTCATAACTTTTAATGTGATCATTATAATAATAACGAGTATCACTTAAATCATAAATCATTTATTTAGGAAGAATTTTTAAACCACCTCCTTTCTTTTTCATAGAAAATATTTCATTTAATATATTCTTAGGTTTCAATAAAACCTTTAAAAATCCTTGTATTTTTTTACTTTTTCTTCTATTCATTTATTTAAGAAGAAATAAAATTAAATTCTACAGCTCCTTTATTTAAATCTATTAATTCACCTTTTTGATTAGTATTCCTAATTTTTATTCTTTTAACAGGATCCACTTTAACAGGAAAAAATATCCAATTATTAAATTCTTTTGAAATTATACTACCTGGAGGGTTTTTATTAGTGAAAGAATATATAACTACTGAATTATATTGATTTATTAAAGATCCTTTTACAACATCACAGTGAATATAAATATTATCATTTCCATTAGATATATCAGCAATATGTTCACCTTCAACCTCTGTTTCTTCATCATAACTTCCATATGTAGGATTTAAAAAGCCTATAATTTTATGAAAGTTACTTTTTGTAATATCAATTACCCAATTTTTTTTCAGTTTAATAGATATTCTTTGTCTTGCTTCAATAATACCAAATTTCACAGGTGGATCCTTACCAAATATTTTCATCATATACTCATTTAAACCTCTTACAGTATAATTACCATTTGAGATAATAATTGTTATATCTGTGTTTAAACTGATTTTTATATCTTTGTCTAATGTATACATTCTAAATTTGTTATTTCCATAATTCTTACTTATATTAAACCAGGAAACTTCCATAGAGAATGAGTGTAAAGCTAATTTTTTTATTTTAAGAGGTGTAATAAAATTTACAGTAAATTCCTCTGATTTCTCATGACCTTCAGATTTTAATTTTATCATTTATACATAACAAAATTTTCATTATAGTCACTAGGTTTTTGTGTAGGAAATGATTTGAGAACATTTTTAGGTGATATACCTTTATTCCTTTCTCTTATATATTTCATACAAAATATACCACATTTCACAGATGAAGGTTTCTGTAAAAAACTATCATTATAACCTATTTTTTTATTGGAAGTAACAAGAAATGTTTTAATATTTTTAGGAATATAGTCCTTCTTCATATTGTCATATTCACCAAACGGATCAAAATATTCCACATATTTATATTTAGGATCATTATAATAACAAACCCAATGAGTTCCAGGACCTGTTGATACATCTAAATTAATGATTCCATTTTCAAATTTTCCTATTGTTTTAGGTAATAAATCGGAGGTAAACACACCTCGAAATCCTTTTTCATTTTTCATATTATCTTTAATCATTTTGTCACTGATTCCCACTGTTGATATATTCCCTTTCCAAGTTTTTTTTTTTTTCCCAGATCCCTTTTTTTGCATAGCTGAACTAGCTAATCCTGATAAAGCACCTGTTGCTAATGCTGGAACTGCTAATTTAGCAGCGTTTATTAAAGAGGGTATAAGTGCCGCTAGAAATGGTAAAAATCCTCCATTTTTATCTAATTGAGTTTTACTGATTGTAATTCTTTTTTTATCATTAATATGATTAATTTGTGTTTTAGTTAAATACATCTCATGATTAGGAGTTTTAGATTTATCTATTTGTAATGTTACTTCTACTTTATTTTTAAAAGCTGATTTAAGTTTATTTTTCTGACCTTCACTCAAATAAACTTTATATTTTATCATTTATTAACAGAGAAATTGTTTATGATATCGTTGTACATCATTATAAGTCATTTCTTTATTTTTTAATAACATATCTAACAATAAAGTTACTTGATTATACAATTTCCTTGATTTACTTCCGTTCAATATTTTTTCTGTTAAATTTGATAATACATTCAATCCTTTACCTACCTTCATTTCTTTACTACTTCGAATCATATTTAATCTATGCATATAATTTTGCAACATATTTTATTTATTTTTAATTTCTTTTATATCATTCTTTTTCTGGTTTAATTCCTCCTCTGAAAAATTTTTAGCCCTAGAAATTGTACTTTTTAAGTTGCCTCTTTTCTTAGATAATCCTTCTTTTAACTGTTTAGCTCTTCCATACATCTCCTCTAATTTTTCTTGATCGTTTAAAAATACTGACGGTCTGTATAATTTTTCCTCTTTTAAATATTTTAAATTTAAATTTTGATCGATATCATAAGTATAAGATACTAATTCTTTCACAGCTTCAATAGGCTCTTCTATAGATGGAAATGAAATATTTTCTACAACATTTTGAATACTTTTCACAACCTCTTTATTTGATTTTTCATATTTTTCAATTTCTTGAGTGATTGGTTTATGAAATTCCTCTAAGGTCTTTTGAATACCAATTTTTCTTTTAGTTGATCTTCATTATTCTTTCTTATTTCTTTTTCTATTTTTACTATTTTAATTGAATCTTTTATTTGCTTTAAAAACTTATGTTTCCGTTCTTTTTCTAAGTTCATTTATATAATATTAATTTTTTTACTGCAGTAAATTTTATTTTTACTGCTAGTAAATTATGATAAAAATTAAAGATTACACAGAACCAGAAGAATTACCTGGTCCTAAACAACATCCTTTGTTACCTAAACATCCATTTAGATTGCTTATAGTAGGATCTTCAGGTTCCGGTAAAACAAATTTACTGTTAAATTTGATTTATGATTTATTATTTTTTAATACATTATATATATGTGCAAAAGATTTATACGAATCTAAATATTCTAAATTACAAGAAAAATATACATTGTTTGAAGATATAGTTAGAGAAGATATTTTGAAATGTAAGAATATAAAGAATAAGAAAAGATTATTAAAATTATATGATAAATTCAAAAAAAAAGTATTATTTTCTTCAGATCAAAATTTTATTACTGTAAATGATTTAAATCCTACATTAAAGAATTTAGTTATTTTTGATGATTGTGTGATTGAGAAAGATAAAAAAAACATCGAAGAATTATTTATCAGAGGTAGAATGAAAAACGCATCCTTTATTTATTTAACTCAGTCATATTTTTTAACACCTATCAATATAAGAAAGAACTGTAATTACTTTATATTTTTCAATCTACAACCAAAAGAAATTCAACAGATTATAAGAGAGATAGATGGTATATTAAGTACTGAAGAATTCAAACAAATGTATAATAAAAGTGTTCAAGAAAAATATGATTTTTTTATGTTAGATTTAGTGAATCCTGAAATGAGATACAGGAAAAAATTTAATCCTATATAAATGGATGTATATTTAGAAAAAAGATTATATGTTTACAGAAAGAGTAGAAATATGTATCAAAAGATAAGTATTTCATTATCAGTAAGTAAGGTTATTCTAAGTGGAACAGGTTTATCAGCAATAGCCTTTCTACCTCTTGCATTTTTAAGTTTATCAGTTGGTATAGTAGAAGCCATAGATCTCACATTAAAAATAGCAGAAAGGAAAGAAGAATATAGACATTGTTATAATTTTTATAAAGAACTCATTAATTCGTTTAAAGCTAAGGATATGACAGAAGAAGAAATTTATATGTGTGAAAAGGATTTCATAAAAAGTTTAAAATTTAATCCAGTTGAAAAATACGTAAAACAAATGCAATTGAATGGATATAAATTTCTAAATAAATAAATGGTTTGTAAAAAAGGTGGTGATATTGTTGGATGGATACAAGATAATGTAAATCTTCCAGAAATGCATTTACCAGGATATCAATATTGTGGTCCAAATACAAAATTAGAAAAAAGATTAAAAAGAGGTGATCCTGGAATAAATAGAGTTGATAAAGCATGTAAAGAACATGATATTGATTACAATAAAACAAAAGATACAAAACTGAGACATGTTGCTGATCAAAAATTAATAGATAATTTAAATGCTATACAAGATCCAACATTTCAAGAAAGATTAGCTAGAGGAATTATTAAACCTATTATTAAAGTTAAAAAAACTTTTGGATTAGGTCTTTCTATATATTGTGTCAAGTGTAAAGATAAAACCCCAACTAAAAATTATCATAAAACTACTTCTAAAAATAATAAACGAATGGGAAAAGGTATCTGTACTATTTGTGGAAGTAAAAAGAATACTTTTTTAGGAATTTAAAAGAGGTTTATTATAATCCAGAAACAGGTTATTGTGGTATTCAAGAATTGAAAAGAAAAACAGGGTTACCTAATGTTGAAGAATTTTTACATGAACAAGATGTATATACTAGATATAAACCTGTCATTCGTAAATTTAAAAGAAGAAGGGTTTATGTTCCAAACAGTAATAATCAATTTGACGCTGATTTGTTATTTATAAAAAATTATAGCAAATATAATGATGGAACTAATTATTTATTAACGGTTATAGATGCTTTTAATAAATATGCTTGGGCTTTTCCTATAAAAAGAAAAACATCTGAAGAAGTAGTACAAGGTTTTAAACAAGTTTTTAAAGAAAGAATACCAAAATTCATTTTAACAGATGAAGGTACTGAATTTACAGGAAAACAGACACAAAAATTATTTAAAGATAATAATATACATTGGTTTACAACTAAAAATAAAGAAATAAAATCTGCAATAGCTGAGAGATTTAATAGAAGTATAAGAGAAAAAATTATAAAATATATGCATGCTAACAATACTAAAAGATATATTGATGTATTACCCAAATTACTTAAAAATTATAACAATTCATATCATAGATCAATAAAAATGACACCTGTTGAGGCTAGAGAAAATGAATCTCAAGTTTATAAAAATTTATATACTAAAAAGATCATGAAAAAACCTAAATTTAAGATAGGAGATAGTGTTAGAATATCTACAATTAAGAAAACATTCAGGAAAGTAGATGATTCTACATTCACTGAAGAGATTTTTATAGTTTCTGAAGTATTGAAAACAGATCCAATTACTTATCGATTAAAAGATTTAAACAGTAAAGAAATTGAAGGAACTTTTTATGAAAATGAAATGGTACAATATAATAAAAAAGATGATGTATATAAAATTGAAAAAATCATAAAAAAGAAAGGAAATAAGTATTTTGTAAAATGGCTAGGATATCCGGATGAATTTAATAGTTGGACATCTGAATTAGTTTAAATATAAATGAAGATGAAATTAATCTATGATTCAGAAGAAGAAGAATATTTTTATGTTATCGATTACGAAAGTTTAAAACAAAGATATAATAGTAGAGTTTGTTATTTTAATCGATTAAGAAGGAGATATAATATATCTCAAGAAGTTGAGGATATGTTTTTAAAATTTTTAGATTTTATGTATTATGAAAAATCAATTAACTATTACTATTTTATGAAAAAGATTTGTGATATTTTTAATATTGAAAATAATATAAAAGTTCAAAAAGTTAAAAAGAAATATGAAAAAATATGGAATGATTTCTTACAAAGTATTACAAAAAATGTTTCTTAATAAATGGAGCTTACAAAAAAGTGCATACACTGTTTGACTATGAAATCAGTAAATGAGTTTTACATATATCATAGAAATGAAAAAATTTATTTCCAAAGTCATTGCAAATGTTGTGATTCCTTAATTAAATATAAAAAATTTAAATGTGAATGTGGTATGCAATATACCTATACACATAAAAAGAGACATTCAAAAAGTATTTATCACAGTAAGCATGGAAAAAGTATTGTAAAAAATGTTTCCTAATAAATGGAGCTCAACTTAAAGTCAAAGACTATTGGTGAACTTAGAAAAGTAGTAAAATTATTGAATATTAAACAACCTAAAGACTGTAAGAAGAATGATTTAATTAGATTATTAATTAAATATATAAAAGAAACTGGAGAATATAAATATGTTTTAGTAGATTTATTAAATTTAGATATATCAAAATACTTGGAAAAAAAGAAGAAAATATTTATTAGAAAACCTCAAAAACGTAATAAAATTAAAAAGGTTTTTGATTCTTTTAATTTGAAATTTGATAATAAGGAATTTAAGCTAAAAGAAGAAAAAAAGATTAAAACAGAAGTGAATCTTAAAAAATTATTTACAGTTATTAATGAGGATATATTTGGTTTGAAGTCAAAGACTATTAATGAACTTAGAAAAGTAGTAAAATTATTGAATATTAAACAACCTAAAGACTGTAAGAAGAATGATTTAATTAGATTATTAATTAAATATATAAAAGAAACTGGAGAATATAAATATGTTTTAGTAGATTTATTAAATTTAGATATATCAAAATACTTGGAAAAAAAGAAGAAAATATTTATTAGAAAACCTCAAAAACGTAATAAAATTAAAAAGGTTTTTGATTCTTTTAATTTGAAATTTGATAATAAGGAATTTAAGCTAAAAGAAGAAAAAAAGATTAAAACAGAAGTGAATCTTAAAAAATTATTTACAGTTATTAATGAGGATATATTTGGTTTGAAGTCAAAGACTATTAATGAACTTAGAAAAGTAGTAAAATTATTGAATATTAAACAACCTAAAGGTTGTAAGAAGGTTGATTTAATTAAATTATTAACTAAATATATCAGAAAAACAGGTGAATATAAACCTGTTTTAGTAGATTTATTAAATTTAGATTTGTCAGCATACTTGGAAAAAAAGAAAAAAATATTTATTGATAAACCTAAAAAACGTAAAAAAATTAAAAAGATTTTTGATTCTTTTAATTTAAGATTTGATAAAAATGATTTTAAATCTGTCTTTCCTGAAGAAAATGTATTTACAGTAGAAGAAAATCTTGAAAAGTTATTTACAGAAGATAGAAAATGTCGTATATGTGGAAAATATTATGAAGATGAAGAAGAACATATAAAGAAAGACTTAATGATTAAAAGATCAAAACAAAAAAGAAAATGTATTATTTGCGGTATATATTATAAACATTTAGAAAATCACATATCAAGTCGAAAACATAAAAAAGCATTAGATGAAGGTAATGTAGAAATTAAGGAATATGAAACTGCTTATAAATCTAGATTAAGATCATATAGAATTAATAATTTTAATAATATTAAAATCCCTCTAGAATTTTTAGAAGAGAAAAGAAAGGTTGTAATAGAAAAAATAAAGCATATTATGAAAGAATTTAATGGAATAAAGGTAAATTTTAAATTGTTTTGTTTGTATAAATTGAATGAAGAAATTCAAGAATTTACATTCAAAACTGAGAATCAAATTATATTAAAATCTAATGATTTACATACTTTTTATGATTATGTTATTGACAACTTAATAAATGAATCTGATGATTTTATATCAAAAGGATCTGGTTGGAGTCTTGAAGAAATTAAATTTTTAGAATTGAGAATAAATAAGTATCAACCCTTGAGAGGATCAAGTTATATTGATTTACCTGAAAAAATTAAATCTAAACAAGCCATAATAAATGTAAAAAATAAAGATAATAAATGTTTTATGTGGTCAATATTATCAGCAATTCATCCTGTAAAAAAAGATCCTCAAAGATTGTCAAAATATGAACAGTATAAAGATGAATTAAATTTTAAAGGTATTGATTTTCCTGTTTCATTAGACAATATTAAGAAATTTGAAAAACTAAATAATATATCTGTAAATGTTTATAGTTATGATGGTTCAATTTATCCACTTAGAATAACTAACAATAAATTAGAAAAACATGTAAACTTGTTTTATATGAAAGATCATTATTGCTGGATTAAAAATATGAATAGTTTGATCAGATCACAAATTAATAATAATCAAATATTTTTATGTGATAGATGTTTAAATCATTTTTATTCTGAGGAAAGATTAAAGATACATGAGGAATACTGTAAAGAGGCTGTCACAATTAATATGCCTAAAAAAGATGAAGTTATTCAATTTAAAAATCATGAAAGAAAAATGAGAGTACCATATACTATATATGCTGATTTTGAATCTCTCTTACCTAAAATTGATACATGTGAGCAAGATCAAACTAAATCATATACTGTGAAATATCAAAAACATGTAGCAGATGCATTTTGTTATTATATCAAATATGAAAATGAATACTTTAAACCTCCGGTTGTTTATAGAGGACCAGATACAATCAAAAAGTTTGTATCTATGTTAAAAGAGGATACTCTTAAAATTGAAAAAATTATAGAAGACAAAACTAAAAAATATGAAAATATCAAATCAATGATAGAGTTCGATGAAAATCATTATAAAAGAACTAATATTTGTCATATATGTGAAAATTAAATCTTAAATGATGAAAAAGTAATTGATCATTGTCATATAACTGGAAAATATAGAGGTCCTGCTCATAATGTTTGTAATTTAAATTAGCAAATTCCAAAATTTATTCCAGTAAAAATTCATAATTTAACAGGTTATGATTCTCATTTGTTTATAAAAGAACTTGGATTTGATCAATCAAAAATATATGTTATACCTAATACTGAAGAAAAATATATATCTTTCAGCAAAAAAATAGGAGGTATGAAATTGAGATTTATTGATTCATTTAAATTTATGTCTTGCAGTTTAGATAATTTATCAAAAAACTTGAGACCAGAAAATATTGAGTTGAATAAGTGTCCACCAAAAATACGAAAAATGAAATATATTAAATACTTAAAATCTAAATTTAGCGAGACATCATTACATTTTCCTGATGATAAATTAGATCTCATTACAAGAAAAGGTGTATATCCTTATGATTATATGGATTCTAGAGATAAATACAAAGAAACAGAATTACCTTCAAAAGATAAATTTTATAATAAATTGAATGAATGTAATATAACTGATGAAGAATATAAACATGCTCAACGTGTTTGGAAAGAATTTAATATAAAAAATTTAGGTGAATATACAGATTTATATGTTAAAACAGATGTATTAATTTTAACAGATGTATTTGAAAATTTTAGAGATGTTTATTTAAAAACTTATAAATTAGATCCAGATTGGTATTTTACTGCTCCTGGTTTATCTTGGGATGCTATGTTAAAAATAACAAATGTTAAATTAGATTTATTAAATGATTATGATATGATTCTCATGATAGAAAAAGGCTTAAGAGGAGGTGTTTCACAATGTTGTAATAGGGCCAACGGCCGTACCGTGCTGAAAACACCGGTTCTCGTTAGATCACCGAAGTGAAGCAGCATCGGGCGCGGTTAGTACTTGGTGGGTGACCACCTCGGAACGCCGCGTGCTGTTGGCCATCTCGGGTGCGGTATCCCCGTGGTTTGCGCGCTAGATTTGCACGCTGCCACAAATGCCGCCGTGTTCATGCGGAGTACGATCACGTTAAACATGTGGGTCCGTAAGTCCTTCCGAGAGGTTGGTGGTAGGGGAAGGAGGGTACGGTCCCTGTGGATGCCTCCCCCACTGGGTTCCGGTCTAAATTGGGTGGCACTTCCCGGCCGTCCATACTGTTACCTTACACGTTTCTGGTAGGTCGGACGGTCTGGGTCTCAACAACAACAATGTTGTAATAGATATGGAAAAGCTAATAATAAATATATGAAAAATTATGATAATAGTAAAGAATCCAATTATTTAATGTATTTAGATGCTAATAATTTATATGGATGGGCTATGAGTCAATATTTACCATATGGAGAATTTAAATGGTGTAATGATTATGAAAAAAATTACGTTAAACGTGAATTATATAATAATAAAATAAAAGATGAGATTGGATATATATTTGAAATTAGTTTAAGATATCCAAAAGAGTTACATGATTATCATTCAGATTTACCATTGTGTCCTGAAAATAGAATTCCTGAAAATTCGAAACAAGGTAAGTTATTAACAACTTTACATGATAAAGAGAAATTTGTAGTTCATTATAGAAGTTTAAAACAATATTTGAAAATGAGTTTAAAGGCTGTAAGAGTACATAGAGTATTACAATTTAAACAATCAAATTGGTTAAAAAAATATATAGATTTAAACACTGAAATGAGAAAGAAAGATGCTAATGATTTTGAGAAAGATTTTTATAAATTAATGAATAATTCTGTATTTGGAAAAACTATGGAAAATATAAGAAAACGAATCGATGTAAGATTATGTTGTAATTATGATCAAGTTAAAAAATTAATTGCTAAACCTAATTTCAAATGTAGAACTATTTTTGATGAAAATTTGGTAGCTGTTCACATGAAAAAAACAAAACTATATTTTAATAAACCGATTTATGTTGGAATGAGTATATTAGATTTATCTAAACATTTAATGTATGATTTTCATTATAATGTTATGAAACCGAGATATAAAGATAATATTAAGTTATTATATATGGATACAGATAGTTTTATATATGATATTAAAACAGATGACTTTTATGAAGATATGAAGTCTATGATTGATTATTTCGATACATCTGATTATCAAGTAAATAATCTGTATAATATGCCTAGATGTAATAAAAAAGTATTAGGTAAAATGAAAGATGAAAATAACGGTGTGATTATGGAAGAATTTGTAGGTTTAAGAAGTAAAATGTATTCAATAAGATTAGAAAAACAGAGTGTTGAAGATAATAATAACCATAAAATTTTTGAGATTAAGAAGTCTAAAGGTACTAAGACTAGTACCGTTAAAAACAGAATATCATTTGAGGATTATAAAGACTGTTTATTAAATAAAAAAGATCAATATAGAACACAGAATTTAATTAGAAGTAAGAAACATGAATTGTATTCAATTCAAGTGAATAAGATAGCTTTATCAGCAAAAGATGATAAAAGATTTATATTAGAAGATGGTATGAATACTAGAGCTTTAGGACATTATAAAAATGTTTACTAATAAATGGATGAGTGTTTAGGTGATATTCGAGCTTTAAATTTTACAAATTCTGAAGAAATTTACTATATGACTTATCTTTGTAATGAATTGTATGATTTATATATAAAATATGATCATAATAAAAAACTATTATCAGAAAGTTTTCAAAGATTGACTGAATTAATTGAAAAAGAAGAAAATGAAGATATTAAATTGAATGGATTAGGAGTTTTATATGTTATTTCAAAGAATTTATTCTATTGGTCATGAATTTATAAAAACTAATAAATAGATGATTTATATCCTACTAAAACTTAGTTGAATCAATAAAATATAAAGGTGCTTAATCAATATATGATTTTTTTTTAATATATTAGAGTGTTTATAATAACTATTTTATCTCTATAATTCAGGGGGGATAACCATCCCTCCTATAATGTTATTTATAAAAAAATGTTTACTAATAAATGGAAGAGTTCAATAGACTGAGAGGTTATCCCAAGACGTTTAAATTAAATGATTTATATCCTTGGGAATATGATCTGATATCATTGAAAAAAATTAAAACTAAATATGGAGATACAGTAATCGTAAAGTCATATGTGGAAGTTGAAGAAATGGATTATTATCTAGCAAATAAACATGGACAACTTTCTAATGAATCTATAAATGAAATCAATAAAGGTAGATATATATTTAAGTATTCAGGTATGATTAATGATAAATACGAATATGAATTAGAGAAAGCATGATAATTATTAATATCATAGCTGGTTTGACTTCCTAGATTATGAAGAACTTTACATACCTTTTCATATAATCCATTGTAAGATTATTTTGATTACATTAGCTTGATTTATAGTTTTTTCCAATTTTCTACAGTTATAATCACGTCTCTTTTTTAAATCTCTTCGTTTTTCATATGAAACTATAGCTTATTTTTATCTTTTTATATATAAAAAAAAGGTCTATATTAAAAACATGATTTTATATCTAAATAAGGCCTTTTTTACATTTAGACTAAATTTTAACTTTTTTTTTAGATAAATGCGTGAGATATACTATAAATTTGAAGATATTAAAAAATATAATGCCATTTTAAATAGCGTCAAAAAAAAAATCCTTCCCCCTTATATTTTTAATACTAAAAACTTAATTTTATCTTTTTTATATATAAAAAAAGGTCCATTATAATATTAAAAACATGATTTTATAGCAGACCTTTTTTACATTTAGACCAAATTTTAGATAAATGATCAAAGATAGGCCGCTCCATTTTGGAGCTACCTTATTTTGAGAGTTATGAGGGGACCGTTAGTCCCCCCATATATAGGTCGGTAAAAGGATGAAATTAAATAAATGTGTGAAAGGATCCTCCAAATATAATTTGTTGCGCCGCGCGTTGACAGATATGTGCTCGCACTTTGTCCTATCAAGGAGAAAATCTCTCCTTCGCGCTAAACAAAATTAAAAAAATATGTCCGTCTTAGATAAAGAATAAAAAAAAGTGATTAAACTTCCTCACTCTTAAACATCCGTTAGCGACTGCGTGCTATCTGAAAAATATCAGTCTTAATGAGGTTTATCTAAAAACATTTCCTACTTCGCGGGAATTTTTTTTCCAACGCGTCCGTAAAATAATATTTTGACCTGCTTAGTGGAACAAATACCACACACTGGGATGTGGTCTGACTGATAAACTTTCTCCTTCAAAGCAGAATGGATAATGAAAAGCCGAATCTTTTTTGTCGGTTCTCAAAGAGATTTAATAAATGTTTAGTATTAAAAATATAGGTATACGTGTAGAGAAAGCTTAATATCTTAAGAGTTAAAAAATAATTCTAAATAAATGGATCTTTATAAGATTAAAAAATCTCTAGAAAAGAAAGGAATTAGTGTAATAGCAAGATTTATAGAATCAAACGGTGATACTGGAACAGCATTTTTAAGTAATTATAATGATAAAGATCTTAAAAAAAATTAGTAAGAATATTAAGTCATATTATAATTTTGGTGGAGAGAAAAAATTTAGTAAAGATTGTATACAACTTACTTTTATTGAAAAAAAGTGATTATATTTTATGTATGGAAATATTTTTTTTTTAACATATTCTTCTACTATCAAGATTTTATAAACTCTATAAAACGCGTCCGTAATTTACGTTTCAATATATTTTGAATCACTTTGTAATGAAGATCATATATTAAGATTATTTTAAAGTTTATTTAGAGGATTCATTTCCTCTTTTTTCATATAAATCCTTTTTTTTTTTCACCGTAATTTTATGGGGGGGACTAACGGTCCCCCCATTTATTTTAAAGTTTAGAGGACTTCCATACATTTTGGAAGTCCTCTTTTTTCACGCATTTATTTAATTTCATCCTATGTATAAGGTAGCCCCATAATGAGGCATGTCTATCTTTGATCATTTATCTAAAAAAAAGTTAAAATTTAGTCTAAATGTAAAAAAGGCCTTATTTTGATATAAAATCATGTTTTTAATATTAAAATGGATCGACACCTTTTTTTTATATATAAAAAAGATAAAAATAAGCTATAAAATATAGTTTTTAGTATTAAAAATATAGGTGCGCTCGTAAGGTGTTTTAGATACTACTTACTACTTTTACAGTAAAAGAAATAAGGTTAATCTTATAGTAGATAGCTATATTTTTTCCAAGATATTGAATTTTCGTCAATCAGTCGTCATTTTCATTGATTTTGCGTCATATTTATTCATTTCGCGAGATTTTCGTTAATTTGGCGACATCCCGCCAAATTAGTCGCCAAAATATCGCCAAGCGTTCTAGAGGAAGAAATAAGTTATTCTTATAGCAGATAAATGACTATTGGCGTTAAAATACAAAAGTATTACTCAAAGTACCTTTTCTCATGAACAGAACGCGGAAGAGTCACGAGAATGATGTCACCAAATTTATCGCATGATATCGCAAATGAAAAGTGAACATGTTTCTCAACAGTTAATATTTTTTTAATTTATAGGATTTTTTGATAAATTTATTTGAAAAATGCGCAATATCTCGAGAACGGTTCATGCTAGCGTTCTAAAGTTTATGGGATTTTTGATACATTTTCGAATTTTTGACCCCGTCACAGTACTTTCATATTGTACATTATATGTATATAAGGAGAGTAAAAATGTTCACCTAAATATGTTTAGTAGTTTTATAAATAAAAATTTAAATTTATTAATTACATCCATAGAATGTGGAGAGATCACGCTACCCTCTTCAAAATAAAATATGGCATCCTTTTTTTCTCAATGTAAAAATCGGGATTTTTAAAGTTCTTTAACATTTATATTTAGTGTTGCATCCGCCCGAAAACTGCTTTATTACCGAGTATTTTCTGTTCATCTATATGCTGTGCCATCGTAATTACAATAGTTTTGAGTTTAAATGATCATCAAACTTTGATTATTTCTACAATTAAGCCTAATTTTAATAGATGCAGAATGTAAACAAGTGGTTGTAAGATGAATTGTATAAGAATTGCTGCTATTTTTCAAGCAACATTATTTAACTCTGGAGTCTTGAATAAAAGTGTATGAATGAGATAGTCACTGTTTTTATATAGAGAGCCAGTCGGTTTATATGCCGATGACGTCATTTGAATAAAGTTCATTTTAAGTTTTCAAGTAAAATTATTGTAGTACTGTGAAAATTTAAAATATATCAGCGTTGAATGTATCGCATTTTAGAGATGTTTAAATAAAATTACATTTCAGTTGGAAAGCGTTTCATAATCAATATTTTATGCATGATTGATCGTTCTTGTTAGTAACTTTATATAATTTTACAAGAACGTTATTGTGAGACCAAATGATTACAATTATACCGTGTTACCCTTTGCTTTAAAGGGTTTGGCAACATTTTTTGATTGATACCATACTTGACATTGTATCCCCAGAGGGGGAAACTTTCCCCCAAGGAAGCTAATGACGTCAAGGACAAAAAATTGTATCGGGCTCTTTTTTACTTTCCTTATATACATAATGTATAAGGAAAGTATTGTGACGGGGTCGAAAATTCGAATTCAAGTTTTCGACGGGAGAGCACGTTCAAAGCATCCCTGATAACAAATCGAATATTTTTGAAGTGATGCCTGTGTGTGTGTGTGTGTGTGTGTGTGTGTGTGAAAGTATGTGTGTGTGTGTGTGTCAGTGAGCCTGTGGAGACGATATCTCACGAACGAATAGAGCGATTCAAACGAAATTTAGTACAAAAATCCCAATCCGTGAATACTGAAAACCTATTGTTTTCAAACACAACCGAATGTTCAGAACCACTCTAAATTTTCGAGTGAAATTTTGAAAAAATCATGAAAAAATCAAAACCTTTAATAAAGTTACGCAAATAGACATTTCTTATGTCATTTTCTTTTAGAAAACGATTGACATAAACTTTAGAACACTAGCATGAACCGTTCTCGAGATACTGCACATTTTTCAAATAAATGTATCAAAAAATCCCATAAAATAAAACGATATTAACTGTAAGGAACATGTTCACTTTTCATATGTAATATCATGCGATAAATTTGGTGGCATCATTCGCGTGGATCTAACTCGTTCCATTTACGAGAAAATATATTTTGAGTAATACTTTTGTATTTGAACGCCAATAGTCATTTATCTGCTGTAAGAATAAATTATTTCTCCGTCCATAACGCTTGGCGAGAGTTTAGCGACAAATTTGGTGGAATGTCGTCCATTTCGCGACTTTTTTAAATGTTGCAAAATTAACGAAAATCTCCCCAAATGGACAAAAATGACGCTAATTCACTGAAAATGACTACTAATTGAAGAAATTTCAGTATCTTGGAAAGAATATAAGTATCTATTATAAGAATAACATTTTTTTAACTGTAAAAGCAGTAAATTCATTGCATTATATAAGGAAAGTCATGTGCTGTCCACATCAGATTTTTTACAACAATGATTGAAACTATTGTATCGTGGTCATTAAGCTATAAATAAACCCTTTGATGCATAATTATGTCACATTTTGTCTTACGCTGCCATATTAATAAATATAAAATTAAGTATTACGCAAAAAAAAAGTATTCGGTCGAATTTCAAAATATTCTATTTAGTTCTAGATCTTTTGATAAGAAAGCCGGATACAACGTTTCGTGAAAATCCATTAATATTTGTGGTGTACATAATAAATCGACCGCAGACATACAAACAGACTGATGGCATCGCTCCAAAAATAGTCGAAACGCATTCAGGAGGTCTAAAATATATATTGACCTCAAATCTGAAATATGAAAATTTTTGTGGAAACAATACTTCCTCTATACCATACGACATAGTATGGGGAAGTAAAAAAAATGTCCGGCCCATAGTTCAGAGTGTTATTATGACTGTGATTGGAATGCCGGTTGGACCATGTGCTATTTTATCTATCTCAACGCGTAGTGATCAACATGAGTTCATGGCGAACGTAGTACAGTGGTCGTGAGGATTCGAAAAATGACAGAAATACATTGACGGTCGATAGCAAGATATTTCAAGATTATTACCTTCCATTTAGAAAGTTCGTGTTTTCATGCGTTGTTTTGTGTGTTGAGAATTTATATTTTAAATCGCAGGATCTACACACATACATACTAGCATAATCAAGCGCGTTTTAATAGGGTAGATTTGAAGTGGACGATGCATGTTTCAGAATTAAGATTTAATTTCAACTTCTGATCGAGTCGACGTGGTGGCCGAACGGTCAAGCCGAGCGTTTCCAGCGATCGATCGGCCGCTACGTTGTGGGTTCGAGTCCCACGTAAGACATGGATGTTGTGTTTTGCGGGCGCTGTGTGTTCCACCCCCCCCCCCTCTGGTGCGCCTGGGGAAACGTCCTAGGACGGCAAAATGGTTCACGATTTCGGCCGTATATAGGGCAAACGACGTAAGTCGACGTAGAGTCTAGTGCTAAAGTCTAGTGCCTGTCCATTGGGGAAAAAAAAAACTTCTGATCGATAGCAACCTGCTCATTTTTCTTTACATTTTCTTTTATTTTAGACGAATATCTTGTTCGTCCTAATTCTCCTAGACTTTAAACATTCGCCATAAATTGTAGGGGACTCAGAAAATATTATTTATTGAATTATTCAATACCGCACGTTTCGTGAGCTACACCTGTTCAAGCACACCACGGTCATGATTGGGAAACAGGAACCCGGCGGACTTCCCAACCCCCTAACCTCCCACCCGCTCCTAATATCCACAGACGTATGCGAATGATACACCCCTACCAGTCAGTATCACGATTTCTTATATGACTCGCTATCAAAACATACGTACTATATCAATTACGTTCCTACAAAGCGTACACCAACTGATAAAACAATTTTTATTTTGTACTACCTCTGATGTTAAAAGGTGAGTGAGTAAGTCCATTAATCTTGGAACGAATTTTTAATTATTTGTAAACTTTAGAAGGATATATCTAAAATTTCTTGCAAGGTTTCTTGCTTTGCTTCAATATACGAAATTTCACAGAGTTCCTCTTGTTCTATTTTTAATAAGTTGGCTTCAAGATTTTTTGATTTTGAGTAAAAATTTTGAAAATATTCTTGTTAAAGCAAATATTTCTCCTGAAAACATTTCTTTTTACTTTTAAAATTGTTAAAATTTTTACAAATCATATATTTTAAATCCTATTAAAGTATTTTCTGTTCTCAAAAGGTAAAACAAAAAGTATGAAAATTGGTTCCACAGTACTATCAAAAATATAATATGCTTAAAAGTTAAAATTTCTTAAAAGTAAAGTTGCTCAAGGATATTTCATATGTAAAGTGATTTTTACAGACATGCATTTTAGGGAAAATATCATGCTAAAAAGTTCATAAATAATATATATATATATATATATATATATATATATATATATATATATATATATATATATATATATATATATATATATATATATATATATATATATATATATATATATATATATATATATATATATATATATATATATAATTCTTTGTCCGGCATTTTTTTAATTAGTTCCACCACATGAATCACGAACAGACCAAGCGAAAATATATCCATTGATCTTTACTGAGTTGATTTTTTCCTTCCTTATTTCAAGTCAATTCTATAAAGATTTTATTTAACTCAATTCTGCGTTATAGCAATATTATTTCATCCAGAGTTTTCCTCTTATACATAGCTTCAACAACCAATCATTTCTTACACGAATCCTTCCGCGCTTTCTCCATCATATCATTTTGCTGATGTATTGCATATAAACAACACATTTCCCCCCACGAACTTCATCTTCTGCATTTGGAGAGATTGTTCCTTATGATGTCAGATTACTATGATAGATAAAGCATTTCGCGAAGAAGATGTATCTTTTGAATATGAATTGCAGCAAAACAGCGTTAAAGCAAAGCTACTTTATACGCTGAGTTAGCAAAGCATCTGACGTTGTAGATCAGCCGTGATTTGTCTTATATTTCTCGTTTGAATGGCTTGCCTCCATCCCGCGTTAATGCTCTGCTGGTTAGGTTCCTAATACTCAATTATTTTCTCTGATCCGCATGTTTGCTTAGATTTTGCTTAACTGAGAAATATCGTTTGGTGTTAGAAAATTATTACCCACACTTGTAAGAATTAGGTGCATTGTTTAACATCTTTATTCACTTTTAGAAAGTGTGGTTTTATAAAAAAAATCTGATGCGGGCAACACATGACTTTCCTTATATAATGTAATGAATTTACAACTTTTACAGTAAAAAAATAGGTTTTTCTTATAGTAGATGCTAATATTCTTTCCAAGATATTGAATTTTCGACAATTAGTAGTCATTTTCATTGATTTAGCGTCATTTTTATCCATTTGGCGAGATTTTCGTTAATTTGGCAACATTTCAAAAAGTCGCCAAGTTGGCGACATTCCACCAAATTCGTCGCCAAAATCTCGCCAAGCATTATGGACGAAGAAATAAGTTGTTCTTACAGCAGATAAATGACTATTGGCGTTCAAATACAAAAGTATTACTCAAAGTATCTTTTTTCATGAATGGAACGAGCTAGATACACGAGAACGATGTCATTCAATTTATTGCATAGTATTACATATGAAAAGTGAATATGTTTCTCAATAGGAAATATTTTTTTTTTTCATTTTATATGACTTTTTAATAATTATTTTTTTAAATGTGCAATATCTCAAGAACGGTTCATGTTAGCGTTCTAAAATTTATGTCAATCGTTTTCTAATGAAAAATTACATAAGAAATGTCTATTTGCGTAACTTCATTCGTGGTTTTGATTTTTTGACGATTTTTTCAAAATTTTATTCGAAAATTTGGGGGGGGGGGGTTCTGAACATTCGATTAAAAACAATAAGCTTCCAGTGTTTACGGATTGTGATTTTTGTACCAAATTTGGTTCGAATCGGTCCATTCGTTCGTCAGTTATAGTCTCCACAGAGCCCACGCACACACACACATACTTTCACACACACACACACACACGGACATCACTTCAAAAATGTTTGATTCGTGATCAGGGATGCTTGAAACGTGCTCTCCCGTCGAAAACTCGATTTCGAATTTTCGACCCCGTCACAATATTTTCTTATACATTATGTATATAAGGAAAGTAAAAATTACTTTGCAGAGTCCACTTCGATAATAAGAGCTTGCAATTTCGTCCCAGTTGCTCAACAGTGGAGCATCGGCTGGCCAGTTGGGAAATTCAGGGTTCGATTCCCGGTTCGGGCGGCAAGGCACCTAACAATGGCGCCCGAATAAATTGGCCCTGCAGGTGAGTGCAAAGAAAAGCAGGAAAGTGACCCTAGAACGATTAGTGGATTCAGTGGTCTCTGGAAGATTGAGCGACAATTTCAAATTGAGAGGATCATGCAGGATACTAACCTGGATAAGAATTATAGTAGCAAGGGGCTGATCTGAGGTAAAAATAACAGGAGGTAGTCAGTCAGATTTTCAGTTGCCCGTTAATCAGACATTAGAGGGCAGATAATACAAAGTCCACTTCGACAATAATAGCTTGCAATTTCGTCCCGGTTGCTCAATTGGCCAGTTTGGAGATCCAGGGTTCGATTCCCGGTTGGGACGGAAAGGTTATTTACAACTTGCTGTATTTAATCATTAGAAGTTGTCGTTGCTATATTTACCCGGTGTTTCCTGGGTTCTAAATGGACAATGATATCCAAAACGCCCATTTAGAAAATAAAATATATTATCGTGCTTCATTTTCTCCATGAGTAGAGAAAATTGTACAAAGCAAATAGCAAAGGGCGATGGCAACAACCCCGCATTCAGTAGTATGGTATCATGCTTACAAAGAAACACGATCTTTCTTCAATTTATCCTCCACCTCACCCCTGATTGACATCTATTTCTCAAGACTGGCTATATATATAACTTAGATAATGATGGATATGAAGCTAACATCAAATTCTGTATAGGAGTTAGGAGTTTTACTAAAGATTTCCTTTTTGTTTATTTTCACTTCTGGTGTAAAAAAAGTTCATAAAACATATATTTTTCATTATTCGCTATAGAGTTTAGATGATGACGGATATGGATTCAGCATCGAATTTTATTAGGGGTAGTAGGTTTAACAAATATTTTCACAACCGGCTCTGTAGATGACACTTTAGATTTTAAAATTATGTGAACGTACAAAATAAATATGCAAAAGAGAATAAAATACGTAGTCATGATAAAAATGCGAAATACACATCAATTGCCACTATATAAAGTCTCATTTACAAGTTTATGGTATATTTTTATATCCTTCATGCTTAAAACTACTTATTTCAGGAATGTCTTTTTTTATGTAATTTTCACAAGCTATCCTTTATTATAAGAGTCCTTCGTCGTGGTATCATTTTGCTGCTGCATTGCATAGAAACAACGCATTTACCCCACAACTCCATTAAACTTCATCGTCTGTATTCGGAGAGTTTGTTCCGATTGATGTCCTATTACTATATGATAGACAAAGCATTTCGTGTAGAAGATGCATCTTTTGAATTTGAATTGCAGCAAAACATGGTCAAAATAAAGCTATTTTATACGCTGAGTTAGCAACGCATCTGACGTTATGGATCAACCATGATATGTCTTATATTCCTCGCTTGAATGGTTCCACAACTCTTTCATGCTCTGCTGGTTATGTTCTTAATACGCAATACTCTCTTTTCTGATACGTATGTTCGGCTAGTTTATGTTTGTGTGTAGAAAGTTATAACCGACACTTTTATTTAATTAGGACAATTTAATAAAAGTTCAACATATAAATATTTATTCAAGTTTAGAGAGAATATTTTCATGCAAAACGCTTGCTATATTTAAACAATAGAATGAATTACACGGCGTCTGAAGTCTTTTAACTACATCTACTTTTTATAGTAGTTAGAGTTTTTGATGAAGTTATCCCATCTAGCGTCTGAAACCGGTTGATCTTCCTTTATTATTTATTACAAGTACGTTTACAACAACTTTGCGCTTAATTGATGGGGGAGTATTATTGTATTCTTCGAAATCAATTGTTTTTCTAATTTTTACCATACGACACTTCTATCGTAGTCTCTAAAGTTCTTTCCCTTTATCCCAGGGTGTTTCTTTTATATTTTATTATACGAATTTTAGCTAGGTCGCTAACCTTCATGTGATATAACTATTCACGTGACATGATATACATGTTTTTCAGTGGCGATTTCGTGCTTCTACTGTAACCCCAAAATAAAGACGCTAAAATGATGGTAAGAATTATCATTATTATCATGCTGCACTATGTGATTAAGCCCAACAGAAAATATATGAATTTTAAAAATGTTTGCTGAAATAAAACCGATGATTTAAAAAACTGAAACAGAAACCTTAAGTCTATGCTTTAAACAAGAAAGATCAATTATGCTTAAAGCATTTATTATGAAACACTTTCCAACTTCAACGCAATTTTATTTTAAAAAGTCTAAAATGCAATACATTCCTCGGTAATATTTTAAAACTTATCACAATACTACATTAATTTATAATATTTGAAAACTTAAACCTTCATTGAAAAAAATGAACTTCATTCAAATGACGGCATTGAAATATAAATTGCCTGGTTTAAATATCTCTGAAATGCGATACATTCCACGGTAATATTTTTAAAACTATCATAATACTACAATAATATATTATATTTGAAAACTTCATCGAAAACAACTGAAATGAATTCAAATGACGTCATAGAAAAAATAACACGCCTGGATCTCTCTATAAAAACAGCATTTCATTCATCACTTTCCCCCATTCATTTCATTCATCACAATACTATAATAATTTATTTTATTTAAAAATTAAGACCATGGAGCTACAAGTAATTAAACTCTATGCTTAAAACTTCATCGAAAAAAATCGTCCTTCTCTTTATAAAATCAATTAATATTTCATTCATATCAGCCATGCAGACTCCATGGTCTAAATTATTTTGTGTTAATGAAATACAGCAATTCTAATACAACTCATTCTATATATTTTGCTGTTTACATTTTACATAAGTGAAAAATAGGCTTCGTTGTAGAAATAATCATATTTGGATAATAATTTAAACTCAAATATAATGTATTTGCGTTGTTTAAGTATGTAGATGCACAGAATTTAAGCAAAAATAAAGTAGTTTTAGGACGGATACAACACTCAATATGAATTTAAAAAAACTTAAAAAATCATGATTTTGAAACAAGATGGATGCCAAATATCATTTTGAAGTGGGTCATGTGATATTTTCATATCATGGTCACGTGATCGTTTAATATAAGAGGTGTAATTATTATTTTAATTTTTATTTAAAAAACTACTGAATATATTTAACTGAATTTTTTTTATATATTTTATGGAACAATTTGAATATTACCTAAAATTTCCGACGCAATTTGTGAATTTTACATCCGCTTAAAAAATGTTTGAAAAATTAGGTCCCATAGGGCTCATGTATTTCATTTTTTCAACCCGGGTTCAATCCAAAACTAATTGGGTGATATTATTCATTTATATTCCCATAGGTTCTATAGACCGTCTGAACAATATGCTAAAATTTCATTTTGATGAAGTCATAATTACGGCAGTTATTCGTGCTAACGGACAGACAGACAGACAGACAAGCAGACAGACAGACAGACAGAATGAACAAAGTCATAAACACTTTTCAACTTCGTTGTAAAGTGTTAAAAATCGGCAGTCCGTTGGAGGCAAAACGGATTTGCTTGAATAATATAATTTTCTTGTGAATAGTTTGTGCATTTTCAAAACAGATTATAATATTGAAATTTCGAAATTAGAGCTGCCTTTTCGAAATAGTTAAAAATAATAAATTATCGAAATTAGAACCACTTTTTTCGAAATATTAAAATATCGATATTCTAACCATTGCATTTCAAAAACTAAGAATCTGATCTAAATCCCAATTATATAACCTTGTAAGGTTTTTAAAGGGTTACAAATCAAATTACTTCTTATAGTTCATAGCTAGTACTTTTAGTTTTCTAGATATAATTAATATAAATTTTAACTAGCGCGTTAGGGGAGTCGGGGAGTGTAGTGATCAGGGGGGCGGAACCCCCTAGTATAAAAAATATATTTATCTAGAAAGTTCATTTCTCATTGAACATTTTTGTCTCGTGTTGTTTACATTTATCTTTTATAGTTTAGAAAGTATTTCAAGTGATAGTAAGAAGAGTAAAGCAAAAACTCGGACAGAAACGAAAAAGAAAATATTCAAAATATTAAAATATTGAAATTATTTTTATATATTCATAAAGTGTACTTTAATTTCGACAAAACAAGTAAAAACTGTCTACTTTTTACCATTTATGTTCGGAGATATAAGCGTGCAAAATGTTTGCATCTTTGAATTCATTGCTCCGATATCGGCCAGAAATACTCCAACTATAGATGTTATTCACATCAAAAACGGACGGATTTAAGTAACTCTGGAAAATTTTATTTTATTTTATTTTATTTTATTCAATTTACATGGCAACTACAGATGAAATCCAGTTGCAGTAGCCACACAAGAAATTAAAAAGTACCGAACATAGGATACAAGAATACTAAGTAGTAGACATGTCAAGTGCATTGAAACAGGCTTTTTTAAAACAGGTAGGAGTCAAGTTAAATATATCAAAATGTGCCCCTACTTGTCCTTATTTATCATAGGACAGTGCTTTTGGTTTTTTCCCAAATTACTGGAATGAGTCAAAGCCTCAAAATCTAAGTGTGCATAATAGCAGAACGAAATCTAGTATGAATCTAGTAACACCTGCTGTTTTAAGATGTGATTGAAAATACTATGACTTTACATTTTGTTTCCAAGAAAGGTAGAACTCTGAATGTTAACTGAGCTACTTAATGTACTGGGCATCCACTAGAACCACTAGTAACAAATAAGTCAAGTTTTAAACTTTATTTTTCAGCTTCAATATTTTTTCAAATTGCAGTAATAACGAATAAAAAGTACATTATCGAGTAACAAAACAAATTCGGCAAGGAAATTCAATTAAAATTCACTTACCACTGTCGCAACTCAATATCGTTACGAGAACCAAAGACACTGATCCGTCTCAGGGTATACACCGAAATATGTTAATAGTAATTATTTAGAAGTACATTGCGTATAGTTAATAGAATTTCAGGTTCAAGGAATATTCGTAGTTAAGAATATCACTTACTTGGAAGTTATTCTAGGAACTCACGACCGCACAATAACAAAGATTCAACTTGTTCCGGCCAACTATAAGTTAGCTGGACACAGGTACACAATGACTACAGTAGGTGTTAGTTTGGAAAACATGACAATAATATAATTCTTCAAATACTCCTTTATTATAGATATTATGAGTTAGAAATAAGGTATAGCAATTAAATATATTTCATTCGATATAAAAAAAAGATCTCATAAAAACATCTTCCATCAGGAATTAATATAACCAGTATTATGTATACATAAAATACATGATCAAAAGAATGAAAATAGCCTCCTTACACATAATATTTCAATTGAGATCTTGAGAGATTGTACAGAAAATTATGAGAGACATAAAATTAACTCTTAATGTAATTATTCAAATATATAAATATATTATTCATCCAATACTTTGTCTCTCCAGGCATAAATTATTCTCTCTGAAGCCACACTTAATTTAGAAAATACCTGTGATTCTATGTAGCGTCAAGCTGTGCACTTCATATTACTCTCAAGGAGTTCTAGAAGAACAATGCTTTTCTCCTCCCAGAAAAATTACTTCCGCACCATGATAGAAAAACCACATATTCCAGAAATAGTTCCGCCTGGTCTGAAGATAATTGAACCGCTCCGTACTAGGGTAGAAATTCCGCGTAAATCAAGTAGGTAACTCGCCCGATCTGTAGAACTGATCCGCCGGAATATCTGACTGGATTCATTCAAAAACCGGACCGCTACATCTTAGTTCGGAATCTCTCGGCTAGGCTACTTCAATAAAACTCCAATTTTGATACCTGAAATGTAAGAGAAAATTTTTGTAATTTAGAAGAGAAAGATGTCCTGGCCATCTTCAGATTATAGATTCATTGCGAATTAAACTATAATCCGACACAGAGAGGTCCGTTAGGAAAATTCCTTTCTTTTCCAGCACAAAAGGAGAGACAACCGTGAGGTCCTCTCTTCACGAAATCTCAGGGCCAAGAGAGAGCATCTACTGCGAAATTCGCTACTATAGTCTGGCGAAATTAAAAGCGATTGGTTAATCAAAGGCGCCTTTCAAACTTTCTCTCCTGGAACCGTTCACGTCACAGCTCGCAGAGGCGAAAAATCAGCCCGTACATAAACCAAATAAAGAAGAAATCTGCAGTGCGGCATCCAACCGGCCGAAATCTCACGCTGGCTTGCAAGAAACGCTGACATATTCGGAATTATAAAATGAAAATAAAAATGGTCTGTAAGAGAGAACTGATCTATGAAGAAATACAAAATGCCACTATGGCACCACATTGCGATACCTTGTAGAATAATTGCTGAAAAAACCCATCCACCGGAAATCTTGCATAGCTATCGCATGGAACAAGAATACTTAAAAAGTTAGGGTTAATGGCATTCGATGGTACTCACAGGAAGATGATTTCTTGCATATCATATGGCTACTTCCATTCAGAACTGATGGTACACCAACTTTCTACGCTATAGATTTCCACGAAGAAAAAGTACTAGCCGCATGAACAACAAATAATTTGACTCTATTGTCTTCTTTAACTTTTTATTTTATTAAACACATTTAATTTTTAATTATTTGCAGAATACAGCCAGAACATAGTTTCAAGGTAAATCAACTACCAAAATGCTTCTTCTGTCATCTGCCTCAAGACCAGTGACTTTTATCTCTCGCTCCACAGTCCATCACGGTTACGAAATAACTTCGAGATACAAATTTGCACATTATTTCGTGCTCGCGACGTAATGCCATATATGCAAATTGTGGAGGTATCAAAAATGTGCAAATTAATTTATTGATCTAATTTAAATTTTGAAAAATATTTATTTGTACCAAAATATCCATATGTAATCTTAGTTACTCTATTGTGTGCATTATTACCTGCAAATAACCTGTCTAAAATGAATAGCATTTTGGTGGAGGCTGAAAATAAAAATCTGAAAAATAAATATTATTTAAGAAGCAAAACTAAAATAATCATGATCCAAATTTAATTTCTAAAATTTTTTCTTTTTTCTTTTCTTAGTTTTCATACATTAAGAACGATTATTCAATTAATTAAAATCCAACATGATTTTTTCATTATTATTTTCACAAGTCCTCATTAGGAGACTTTCTAGTCTCCATTACTATTAAGCTCAATGAAACCTTAATGTCTGAAAAGCTTGTTGTAAGCTAAATTGTAAGCTACGTTGCTAAGTTGTAAGCTACGTTGCTGTTAAGCTAAGTTGTAAGCTACGTTGGAATAATTTTCGTGAATCAACTTTTCCTTCATATACATGTATACAGAGTGTCTATAAACTGATTTGACAAAATAAGAGGTGTGATGGTACTCATCAAGACAAAAAAAATTTACTATTGAACCTAGGGTCGCATTCCACTCTGAGTGTCAGAATAGAGTAACTTCGAAACATGTCCAACAAGCACAAGTCTCCACTTCGGACGACAAAGCTGTCGTAACGGAGAAGTATCACATCTCCAGAACATCATCGTCACTTCGAGTCATCCGACACTTCTTGAATGCCACATATCCCGGACGGTGGATTGGACGTAGTGAACCTATGGCTTGGCCTCCAAGCTCACCGGACCTCAACCCACTGGGATTCTTCTGGGGGCACATAAAATCATTGGTGTATGAAACGCCTGTGAACTCCATAGAAAATTTCGTCGCGATAATCGTTGTTGCAGCGGACAGGATAAACACGACACCAGGGGTCTTCGAAAAGGTGCGCTAGTCGTTCATTCGCCATTGTAAATTGTGCAACGGCACCCTTGGCCGTCACTTTGAGTATCTACTTTGAGTCTTTCTCTGTAAATAAATATGATTGTGCAACTTATGATTACGTTAATTCTCCTTATTTTCACTGTTGAAAGTTCAACTTTAACTTTACGCTTTTCTAACACTTAAGTGGAATGCGACCCCAGGTTCCATTGTAAATATTTTTCGTCTTGATGGGTACTGTCACCCTTCTTATTTTGTCAAAACAGTTTATAAACACTCTGGATATAAATGCATAATATCTGAATACAGTAACTTGTTAGAATACCTCTTCTCTAGAACATAACATAGGCTTGTCACAATAAAAGTATTTTTCTCCATACACTCCCATAATATACTATCTGGGGTGATTTAGTTCCGAATCTCTGTATCTGAACAGATAAACTCCCTTGAAAGTACATGTTGTAGCTTTGATGTAGCCTATTTTTAACACTCCTTTTATGAGTGTATGTTTAAATCTTCTGTTTTGTGTTTTCTTAGAAAATGTTTGTCTCCCAGGAGCTCTTTCTCGCGTGCCGCACCTTTAACCTGGGGCTCTAACCAGCGGCAACATCTTATTTGCGTCAATTTCTTGATAACTGGACTAGGACATTGTAGACCGGTTTAAATGATCGCTTGTAATATGTTTTCATCTTCGACTCATCGTTAAATTATTTTTGGATAAATCGACGTTTCCTTTACAACGTGTCGTAAATTGCCCTAAGTAAAATTGCCAAATTTGGCGACATGAATTCGAGTTCATTATCTGTATTTCTGAACCTTTATAATTGGAACCTTTCCTTCTGAGCTTTATGACTTTGAGAAATGCCCTTGTTTTTTATGTTGCTTTGCATCTGCATTAAGCATAAAATTTTGAAAATGGCACTGTTATTAGTTAAACCCAAACTTTTTTAATTGAGCTTAAAAACTGCCAATTTATTATAAAAAATGTGTCATTACACTAAGCGCGAAATCTTTCACAGTAAATATAGTATCTTTTATTAAAAGATATTTTGCACTGTGTGCTTGAGATACCATCGTATGCATCAGACAGCCGTATATTAAATGGGGAATAATAATAAAATAATCAAATCTACCTATGATATATGAAATATTTGATTAACTGATGAAAGTATATTTTCATCTGGCTAAGGATCCTAAATTTACAGGCTATCGCAATAGCGGCCATCTTGACTATCAGTTGAAGCGATGATTGTACAGACATGGCGGAAAGAGGGTTACTTTTTGGCGAATTTTTCGGATCTCGAGAAAATCACAACTTTCTTGAATGATTCGTTCAATGCTTTTTAAAGCAGAAGCATCTTTCTTTACAAATAAATTGCGTATCAAATATCAGCTATGTAACATGCGCGCGTCATTGAAATAGTACAGGCAGACGATAATTGAGTGGACCGGTTGGAGTCAAAGTGACGGTCGCGTCAGCCTGTATATATAGGTCATAGGAGCCTTACAGCAGGCAGCCAGGCAGTTTAAATGAGTGATCGGCTTAAGAAGCCATGACATGCTTCTTTTTTTATAAAGAACTCCTTATACTTACTGAACAATTTATTAATATGCAATACCAACACTGGCCAACAGCAAAAATGTATTTGAGACAAAAGTAACTATTTTTACTTTCCTTATATACATAATGTAGAAGGAAAGTATTGTGACGGGGTCGAAAATTCGAAATCGAGTTTTCGACGGGAGAGCACGTTTCAAGCATCCCTGATCACGAATCAAACATTTTTGAAGTGATGTGTGTGTGTGCGTGTGTGTGTGTCATTGAGTCTGTGGAGACGATAACTGACGAACGAATGGACCGATTCGAACCAAATTTGGTACACAAATCACAATCCGTAAACACTGGAAGCCTATTGTTTTTATACGTAATCGAATGTTCAGAACCCCTCTGAATTTTCGAATAAAATTTTGAAAAAATCTTCAAAAAATCGAAACCACTAATAAAGTAATGCAAATAGACATTTCTTATGTAATTTGTCTTTAAAAAACGATTGACATAAATTTTAGAACGCTCACATGAACCGTTCTCGAGATATTGCACATTTTTAAAAAAATTTATTAAAAAGTCATACAAAATGAAAAAAAATATTTCCTATTGAGAAACATGTTCACTTTTATTATGTAATATCATGCGATAAATTGGATGACATCACTCTCGTGGATCTAGCTCGTTCCATTCATGAAAAAATATACTTTGAGTATTACTTTTGTATTTGAACGCCAATAGTCATTTATCTGCTGTAAGAACAACTTATTTCTTCGTCCATAACGCTTTGGCGACGAATTTGGCGGAATGTCGCCAACTTGGCGACTTTTTGAAATGTTGCCAAATTAACGAAAATCTCACCAAATGGATAAAAATGACGCTAAATCAATGAAAATGACCACTAATTGTCGAAAATTCAATATCTTGGAAAGAATATTAGTATCTACTATAAGAAAAAAGCTATTTTTTTTACTGAAAAGTAGTAAATTCATTACATTATATAAGGAAAGTCATGTGTTGCCCACATCAGATTTTGTTTTACAAATTTGTATATGCTTCTTACAAATAGAAACCTCAAAATCGTGAATTAGCTCTAGTGTTCATGATACGAATGGTTGCTTATATAAACCCCCTTACAGTACTACGAAAGACAAGGATGTAACTCGTCATTGAAAGTACACTTACTAAACGCCCAATTGAATTTCCTCCAGGACACCTAGCTGCGGTTTTAGTGACAAGCAGGAAGAACGGATCTGTCAGAATATTACTGCGGTCGAAAATTGTACCACGCAAAATGGACTGTAGCAATGCTAGTAGATTATTGTTGGACCCTTGGAGGGAAACTGCTAAAACTCATTAAAAGCAAGAGATCAAAGAGGTATATCTGACTGGTTTCAGGTCCACTTCGAAGATATAATCTTGAAATTTAGTTCCAGTAGATCGATAGTAGAGCATCGCCTGGCCAGTTAGAAGATCCGGGGTTTAAGTTCCCTTTTCAAACCTTGCTGTCCCAACCGGAAATCGAAACACAGATCTTCAAACTGGCCAGTCGACGTCCTATTTTTGATCTACTGGCTACTAGAACGGAATTTCAAACCCTTATCGTCAAAGTGGATATAATGGGGTTATGCAAATATGTAAAACTTGTTTTATAGATATTTCAAAAACTAGATCTATTTTAACAAACATGTTTATATGTAGTAGAGAAAACAACATAAAGGTAACTTGTTTAATTCTCAGAGATGCACAAAAGGTTTAAATTTGTTGTCCAATGTATGTTGTATTTATTATCCATTTATGCAATATTTTCTAAGTTAAAAAATAAGCATAAATATAGATGCTGACTATTATATAAATATTTTGCTTGATTTACATCATACAGTGACCGCCAGTTATAAGATTCAGTGGTTATAAGAAACAGCCGTTTATAAGACTCAAAACGACAGAAACAAATACAAACTTCGTTTTAACATTAAAATTGTGTCGCTTATAAGAAACACGATTCCGCTTATAAGAAACAGTTTTCTACAGAAAATTTGTTGATTTCCTTGCGACGCTGGTGTAAAAAAAAAAATCGATTTGTTTAAGGTTAACTGAAGGACGAGTTGTTATCTCTTGTCTCTGGGCGTACGGGGAGGGGGTGGGAGTTTGCTATGTAACAAAGGATGACAGAGGATTTCTCCGCAGAAAGACTTGGGGAGTACAACCCCAAACCAGTAAGAAACGAGCTTTAATCTTTTGGCAGTTAAGGAAACGTACTGATAAGGAAAGGCATCTTTGCTTATGCACTCAAATAAGATTCGTACAGCTTTAGTTAGTCATTTTATGTTTTGCTAGTGAAGCATGTCGCAAACCCTTACTTTGCTTGAAAAGCAAAGTTTACTTAAAAAGTATGATTCTCCACCTCCGTGTAGTCAATAAGCAAGAAAACAACCTTGCTTGATGCTATCCATATGATCGCAGGCGCATGGAAAAAAGTTTCTGACATATGCATTTTTAATTGCTTCCGTAAAGCAGGATTTTTGAAAAATAATGTTGCCATACCAGCAGAAGATGAAGAAGAATTTAAAGCACCTTTCAAAGAATGGATTCACATCGACGAAAATTTACAAACATCTGAAGAAAACAATGATGATGACATAGTGCGGAAATTCAGAATGTTTGCAATGAAGAAGAAAATGAAGACGACGTTCCACAAGAAGAAAATTTTCCTACAGCCAAACAGTCGCGAGAAGCCCTAACTATAATTAGAAAAACTCTTGAACACAGAGGGGCATCAGAAAAAGTTTATGGACTGTTTTATGATTTAGAAATGGATGTACGTAAACTAATCACAGACTCGTTAGCACAAACAATACTGGATAAGTTTTTTGCTATTCTTCAGTAATAGATTACGGTATGTATGAAAATGTACTATGCTCTTATACATAAATGAACGACCTATGAGTTTTACTTTTTATTCTTATTTAACTGCATACTATATGCATATAGATAATAATTTAAGTTGTAAGGCTTAATTTGTAAAATGAGAAATATTTTTGAATGCAAAACTTAATTTACAAATGTATTATGTACGTACTAATATTTTACTTATATACATTTATCTTTTAAATTCTGTAAAACTGTGTTCAATAGTTAGTATTTACAATGGAAGAACGATATTTAAAAAATTTCCGGATTTAAGAAACAACTGCTTATAAGAAACAAAACGAGCGAAACGAACGTGTTTCTTATAAGCGGCGGTCACTATATTACCTAATAAAAGATATGATAATATAAGATGTTTGTCTCTGTGTGTGTTGTTTGCATTGAGACATTGAAGCATCGGACAGCTACAAAATTTACTAGAGAGGTATTTCATATCCTCGGATAATGAGCCTTGGAGAGATTTTTTGAAAATACGAATTGTTACAAACTTTAAAAGCCAAAAATTGGCCATGTACCGTCCTTTCGACAAATCAAATATATTTCTTCTTTGTCGATGCAGATGGTATTCGAGAGTATGTGTTTTTATGAAATGACAGACATTTTGTCCGGACGAAAACAGCAGCTATTTGCAAAGTAACTGGATTAAATTTATCTGTTCTATAACTTTACGAATTTCAAAGTTTTCGTTCTAATTTTACTTTCCTTATATACATAATGTATAAGGAAAATATTGTGAAGGGGTCGAAAATTCGAATTCGAGTTTTCAGCGGCAGAGCACGTTTCAAGCATCCCTGATCACGAATCAAACATTTTTGACTTGATGTCTGTGTGTGTGTCAATAAGCCTGTGAAGACGATATCTCACGAACAAATAGAGCGATTCGAATGAAATTTGATACAAAAATCACAATCCGAGAATACTGGAAGCCTATTGTATTTAAACGTAATCGAATGATCAGAACCCCCTAAATTTTCGAGTGAAATTTTGAAAAAATCATCAAAAAATTAAAACCTTTAATAAAGTTACGCAAATAGACATTTCTTATGCAATTTTCTTTGGAAAATGATTGACATAACGTTTAGAACGCTAGCATGAACCGTTCTCGAGATATTGCACATTTTTAAAATAAATTTATCAAAAAATCCCACAAATTAAAAAAAATATATTACCTGTTGAGAAACATGTTCACTTTTCATATGTAATATCATGCAATAAATTTGGTGACAATATTCTCGTGGATCTAGTTCGTTCCATTCACTGAAAAGATACTTTGAGTAATACTTTTGTATTTGAACGCCAATAGTTATGTATCTGCTATAAGAGTAGCTTATTTTTCCGTCCATAACGCTTGGCGAGATTTTGGCGCCGAATTTAGCGGAATGTCGCCAACTTGGCGACATTTTTAAATGTTATGCTAAATTAACTAAAATATCGCCAAAAGGATAAAAATGACACTAAATCAATGAAAATGACGACTAATTGACGAAAATTCAATATCTTGGAAAGAATATAAATATCTACTATAAGAAAAACCTATTTTTTTATTGTAAAAGCAGTAAATTCATTGCATTATATAAGGAAAGTCATGTGCTCCACATATCAGATTTTTTATTTCAAATTTAGTATTAAATTATCATGAATATTACACAAAATTTGACTCATCTTTCATCAAATGACTTGACTCAGCTTTCATCCAATGAGTCAAATTTTGTGACTCATTGGATTAAAACTCGCTAAGATAACAATGATTTTTTGAAGATTATTTCTAGAGTAAATAATCTTTTATTTCCATTTTGCGACTTTAATATTTTCCTTTGAATATAAGTTTTGTAACTCACGAATTAAAACAAGAAAGATCAATCATGCTTAAAGCATTGATTATGAAACACTTTCCAACTTCAATGCAATTTTATTTAAACAAGTCTAAAATGCAATACATTCCTCGGTAATATTTTGAAACTTATCACAAGACTGCATTAATTTATTATATTTGAAAACTTAAACCTTTATCGAAAAAAATGAACTTCATTCAAATGATGGCATTGAAATATAAATTGCCTGGTTTAAACATCTCTAAAATGTTATACATTCCTCGGTAATAGTTTTAGAATTATCATAATACTACGATAATTTATTATATTTGAAAACTTCATCGAAAACAACTGAAATTAATTCAAATGACGTCATAGAAAAAATAACACGTCTGGATCTCTCTATAAAAACAGGATTTCATTCATAACTTTCTCCCATTCATTTCATTCATCACAATACTATAATAATTTATTTTATTTAAACATTTGTTTAAGACCATGGAGCTACAAAAAATTAAACTCTATGCTTGAAACTTCATCGAAAAAAATCGTCCTTCTCTTTATGAAATCAATTAATATTTTATTCATATCAGCCATACAGACTCCATGAACTAAATTATTTTGTGTTAAAAAAATACAGGAATTCTAATACAACTCATTCTATATATTTTGCTGTTTACATTTTACATAGGTGAAAAATAGGCTTAGTTGTAGAAATAATCAAATTTAGATGAGCATTTAAACTCAAATATATTGTCATTGCGTTGTTTCAGTATGTAGATGCACAGAATTTAAGCAAAAATAAAGTCATTTTAGGACGGATACAACACTCAATATGAATTAAAAAGAACTTAAAAAAATCACGATTTTGAAACAAGATGGATGCCATATATCATTTTGAAGTGGGTCATGTGATCGTTTCATATCATGGTCACGCGATCGTTTCATATAAGAAGTGAATTATTATTTTAATTTTTATTTAAAATACTACTGAATATATTTCGCTGAATTTTTTTTCATATATTTTATGGAACAATTTGAATATTACCTAAAATTTTCGAAGCAATTTGTGAATGTTAAATCCGCTTAAAAATTGTTTGAAGAATTAGGTCCCGTAGGGCTCAATGTATTTCATTTTTTCGACCCGGGTTCAATCCAAAACTAATTGGATAATACCATTAGGCCATTTATATTCCCATAGGTTCTACAGACCGTCTGAACAGCATACAAAAATTTCATTTTGATTAAGTCATTTTTACGGCAGTTATCGTGCTAACGGACAAACAGACAGACAGACAGACAGACAGACAGAATGAACAAAGTCATAAACACTTTTCAACTTTGTTGTAAAGTGTTAAAAATATAGCATATAATGAATGTAAAATATCTTTGTGATGTTAGGCCAACGATCGGAATTGGTATGGTTACGTAAGGAAAAACGGAGCACGGGAATGATTTTAATTCAAAACAGTCGATTTGGAAATTGAGTGGTGTTATATATGCATATGTTGCTTACGTTGCGGGCGCTTAATTGGGACTATAAGGATGTTGGTTTATTATTTCTAGTAACAAAAATGAAAATTGTAATGTATTATTTTGCATTTCTTATATCATTATCTTTGAAGATATGTAACCAATAAAACTCCAAAAATATCCCCTTGCTATGTCTGTAAAAAATCAATATGTACCCTATACAAACAACATTTTTCCTAGTACTTTTCCGACTGCTCCTTTATCCAAGTTGATTATCAAGAACAAAGCTCGATCACTATTATTGATACAATTTTTCAAGAAAAAGACGTATATAGTGGATCTGAATTATAGAAAATAAGACCTGAACAGGGTACTTTATGTGCCATGCTAGCTAGCAAAAGCATCCGACGTTACAGATCAGCCGTGATTTGTCTCTCTTCTTTGCCTGAACAACTCCATGACTCGTTCACGCTTTCGCGGCTACGGTATAAATACAGAACATACTTTTTATTAATGATGTATTTTTTTTTCTATTTATATTTGGATATGAAATCTGATATGACATATAAAATGTTTAATGGGGACAACACATGGCTTTTTTTACACACCGGGATGAATTTTTTGGACAAATTTAGAAAATATTTGTTTTCGTTCTCATTACTTTCCGTATATACATAATGTATAAGGAAAGTATGTGACGGGGTCGAAAATTCGAATTCGAGTTTTCGACGGGAGAGCACGTTTCAAGCATCCCTGATCACGAATCAAACATTTTTGAAGTGATGTCTGTGTGTGTGTGTGTGTGTGTGTGTGTGTGTGTGTGTGTGTGTGTGTGTCAGTGAGTCTGTGGAGACGATACCTGACGAACGAATGAACCGATTTAAACCAAATTTGGTACAAAAATCACAATCCGTAAACACTGGAAGCCTAATGTTTTTATACGCAATCGAATATTCGGAACCCCCCTATAAATTTTCGAATGAAATTTTGAAAAAATCGTCAAAAACTCAAAACCACTAACGAAATTACGTAAATAGACATTTCTTATGTAATTTTTTATTAGAAAACGATTGACGTAAATTTTAGAACGCTAACATGAACCGTTCTCGAGATATTGCACATTTTTCATAAAAATTATCAAACAGTCATATAAAATAAAAAAAAAATATTTCCTATTGAGAAACATGTTCACTTTTCATATGTATATACCATGCGATAAATTGGAAGACATCATTCTCGTGGATCTAGCTCGTTCCATTCATGAAAAAGATACTTTGAGAAATACTTTTGTATTTGAACGCCAATAGTCATTTATCTGCTATAAGAATAACTTATTTCTTCGTCCATAACGCTTGGCGAGATTTTGGTGACGAATTTGGCGTAATGTCGCCAACTTGGCGACTTTTTGAAATGTTGCCAAATAAACGAAAATGGATAAAAATGACGCTAAATCAATGGATAAAAATGGATAAAAACGACGCTAAATCAATGAAAATGACGACTAATTGTCGAAAATTCAATATCTTGGAAAGAATATTAGTATCCACTATAAGAAAAACCTATTTACTTTACTGTAAAAGTAGTAAATTCATTACATTATATAAGGAAAGTCATGTGTTGCCCACATCAGATTTTTTTATACTCAGGTTAAAGAACTTGCACTGCAGATTCTAAATTTAGAGATGTGTTGGCTAAATGAAGACAATTATTTATACGCTTGTGAAAAATATAATTAAAAATTAAATTGGTATTTAGGTAATACCAAGTAATATCTATATTTATATTTCAGTTAGGAACATGTCTTGAAAACAGGACATAATTATTGTTTGCCAAATGGAAACGAATTTAGCAAAAACTACGTTGTTTAAAACTTTATGGTGAAACTATCATAAATCTATCTTCATGCTTTAAAATCTTCATTATTCTTGATTAGTCTTAGTATTTTGTTAAATAAATTTTGATTTTTAGTTAGAGTGGATACAAAATCTGCACAGACAGACAGACAGACAGACACACACACACACAAAATCACAGACGTCACGCTAAAAATAGTTTTTTCGTATTCTAGAGGTCTCGAAACGCGTATATACGTCGGAAACTCGAGTTGCGATTTTCGGCATGATTAAAATACTTTCCATGTGCCTTTATATTAACATGTATTGCAGAGAATGTGAAACTTATTCCATCAATGTATTATATTAGAGTAGAATTTAGAAAATATTATTTTTATCTCTGAATTAAAATCCTTTTCATTTTTTAATAATGAATAGTACTCTACTAAACGGATTAAAACACTCAAATGTAGAATCCAAAATATCACGGTTCTTCAGCGGAGAATATCCCGACACCCTTGGCTAAAATTTAAAACCCGAAATAAGATTTCCTATACATAAATTATGCTATATAGCACTTTACTAATAATGGTGAACATGTAATAATAATCCATACAATAATGGTGAACATTTGAGGAAAGTATTTATAATACGAGCGGATATTATTGTAGAGCTTTCCTTGGAAAGTCGTTAAATACTCCAATAAATTTGTAAGGAATGGTCGATGAGTGTAAATGTTTGGTCTACCTATGGTAAAGTGACTATGCTTGATCTTGGCAATAAAGCGATAGAGATGAAAAAATCTGATGTGAGCAATGCATGATTTTCCCTGCAGACTCACATTCACCGTCTCTTTATTTCATTAATAATTCATTAAATTTAGTTTAATTGCACTAAATAACACACATACATCGTGGACACAAAATCGGCATAGCAAAAATGCAAAAGAACTAAAATATCTCGAGAACGACTTGAACAACGGTTTAATTGCACAAAATAACGTCCACAATTATCTAAAATGACATTGAATTGGCACTTTTAATTCAATTTTTTGTCTCAGTTGGTAACTGGATATTTTTTCAACGGTGGCGCAGTATAAATGCGAAAATCTCGAACAGCTAGCCCTAGTGTAATGGGGTTAGTCTTATTCTTTTCATTGTTAAAACAATATGTATACAACGAGAATTTAATTGATATATTTGAGCATACGTAGTATTTTATTTTTAATTTTGACGAATTTTTCGGGCTATTTCGCATAAAAAGGCAGGTTATATTTTTTTCCGAATTGTACCAAAATATAATCAGCACCACGGTGACTTGCAAGTGACTTATATGCCAAATTTTGTAAAATTTGATCCATTAGTTTTTCAACTAGAGTGGATACATGCAATTTTTGCGGGCCATTTGGCAAAAATAAAAAGGCGAGTTCTTTTATCCCGAATCATACCAAAACTAGTAAATATCAGCTTTACTCAGAAGTGTACCTACCAAATTTTATGAAATTTGATATGTTTTTGAATTCGAGTGGATATATACATTGCACTGACAAACACACACACAGACACACACACAGGCACACACATAGACGTCACTTTAAAATACTGTTTTCGTATTCTAGAGATTTCGAAAAGTGTAGATCCGTCGAAAATTTGAGTTGCGATTTTCGGTATGATTCCAATACTTTCCCCATACATTACCACGTATTGCAGGGAAAGTAAAAAATGTGATATGGGTAGCACATGACTTTCTCTGCAAACTTATATCCACGTTCCCTTTATTTTTAATTAAATTTAATTGACTTTTATTTCAATTTTGGGTCTCATTTGGTAATTAGACTTATTTTCAAAGGTGGCGAAGAGTAAATACGAAAAAACTAAAATATCTCGAGGAAGGCTGGTCTTAATGTAACAGGATTGGTCTTATTCTTTTCTCTGTTAACAATCATCTATAAAACAAACATTTATTGGATATATTTGGGCATGCGTAGTTTTTATTTTATATTTTGGCAATTTTTGAGCGCCAATTTGCAATAAACAGGCAGATTATTTTTTTCCTAATCGTACCAGAGTCTAATCAGCATCAAAGTAACTCATAAGAGACTTATCTACCGAATTTTGTGAAATTTGATCTATTAGTCTTTCAACTAGACTGGATACATGCAATTTTTACGGGCCATTTCGAAAAAAAAGGTGGGTTCTTCTATCCCGAATCATACTAAAAACTATTCAGCACCAGGGTCACACCCAGATGACTTACCTACTAAATTTTATGAAATTCGGTCTATTAGTTTTAAGTTAGAGTGGATACATTCATTGCACAGACAGACAGACACACAGACAGACACACACACAAACGTCAGGCTAAAAATTGTTTTTTCGTATTCTAGAAGTCTCGTGTTCTAGAGGAAACGTGTAGATACGTCGAAAGCTCGAGTTGTGATTTTCGGCATGATTCCAATACTTCCCCTATTTATTACCATGTATTGCAGGGAAAGTAAAAAGTCAATTAAAGTAGTATATTATTGTCTAATGGATAGGAAGCTACCCTAAAACTTTTACAAAAGGCATTTCTTTGGGTTATTGGTGAATGGCTGTTCTATTCGGGAATGCTAAAATAAACAACATACATATATGCATAGAAATCTAAGTAAGGTATAACGTAATTAAAATTCCCACCATCAGCAACACAGAACATTTGAATTCGAGAAAGAGTATTACAGCGTACTTTGTCGAGCATCCCCGGGTTACAGCATCTACATAACATATGGAGCCTGACGAGTCTTTATTACTTTCCATGTACGCGTTTTGTGCATTCCTGGTGTCGATTCCTACTAATAGTACAATGCTATGCAACTATGTACTTGATATTTGGATTTTATCTTGTTCCCGAGTTCTTCATCCTAACTTTATTAATTCTCTGCTAACGGTGCTGAAATTCTTTTATTCGATGGGGGATGACTCCTGTGTACTATAAATCGACCAAACGTGTACATTCATGGACCTTTTCTTACAAAGTTATTGGATTAAGATTTTTTTAGAGATATTGTAAATCAAATTTAAATTAAACATTATATATTTTTTATAATTTGGAATTTTTCAGAGAGGGATGTTAGTGCATTTTATGGGTACTTAGAGAAGTGGTTTTTGACTTTCGTCGAGATACATTAAATTTAAAAAAAACTTAAGCACAGTATGTAAGCACAAATAAAATGATAATGCAGCAAACATCTGTTTCGAGGATAAGCTGTATCCTCTTCGTCAGTGCAAGAGATCCAACCATTTTATGTGTGCTTATATTACGTTGCTCAAGATTTCCTTATCCTCGAATAAAGTGTATTACTTTCCCTGCAATACATGGTAATGTATAGGGAAAATATTGGAATCATGACGGATATCACAACTTGAGTTTTCGACGGATCTACACGTTTCGAGATCCCTAGAATAATAAAAAAACTATTTTTAGCGTGACGTTTGTGTGTGTCTGTGTGTCTATCTGTGTGTCTGTGCAATGTATGTATCCACTCTAACTCAAAAACTAATGGACCGAATTTCATAAAATTTGGTAGGTAAGTCACTTGAATGTGACCCTGGTGCTGATTAGTTTTTGATACGAGTCGTAAAAACAGAACCCGCCTTTTTTTGCGAAAAGTCCAGTAGGAATTGAATTTATCCAATCTAGCTAAAATACTAATTTACCAAATTTCACAAAATTTGGTAGATAAGTTACTTGTTGGATACTCTATTGCTGATTAGAATTTAGTACGATTCGGAAAAGAAGAATCGGCCTGTTTTTATGAAATGTCCCGCAAAAATTTAACGTATCCACCCTAGCTAAAATACTAATTTACCAAATTTCACAAAATTAGGTAGATAAGTTACTTGTAGGATACTTTGGTGCTGATTAGATTTTGGTACGATTCGGAAAAGTCGCCAAAATCTAAAAAAAAGACTACGGATGCTGAAATGTATCAATTATATTATTATTTTATACGGAATTTTTAACAAGGAAAAGAATATAACTCACTCAATTATACTTTAGGACTAACCGCTCTCAAGATATTTGAGATTCTTACATTTTTCGTATCTTACATTTTTGTTACGACGCTATCGAGAAAATGTCCAATTACCAAATAAAAGCAAAAACTGAATTAACAAGAAAGACCAATCATGCATAAAGCATTGATTATGAAAAACTTTTGAACTTCTTTGTAATTTTATTTAAACATCTTAAAAATGAGATACATTCCTTGGTAATATTTTTAAAATTATTACATTACTTCATTAATTTATTATATTTAAAAACTTAAAACTTTATCGAAAAAAATGAACTTCATTCAAATGACGCAATTGGAATATAAAATGCCTGGTTTAAACATCTCTAAAATGCTATACATTCCTGGGTAATATTTTTAAAATTAGCATAATACTTCAATAATTTATTATATTTGAAAACTTCATCGAAAACAAATGAAATTCCTTCAAATGACATCATCGAAATATAACACGCCTGGCTCTCTCTATAAAAGCAGCATTTCATTCATAAACATTTTTCCATTCATATCATTCATCACAATACTATAATGATTTTTTTATTTAAAAACTTAAGACCATGCAGGTATAATTAATTAAACTCTATGCTTAAAACGTCATCGAACAAATTGTCCTTCTCTCTGTAAAATCAATGAATATTTCATTCATATCAGTTATATTGCAGGCTTCATGAGCTAAATAATTTTGCGTTAAAGAAATGCAGTAATTCTTATACAACTCATTCTATATATTTTGCTGTTTACATTTTCCATAAGTCACAGTACATTTTTTAAGTCATTGCATTTTGAAGTGGGTCACGTGATATCTTCATATAATGGTCACGTGATCTCTCCATATAAAGGGTGTAATTATTAATTTAATTTTTATTTAAATAACTACTGAATATATTTTGTTGAAATTTCTTTTATATATCTTATGGGATAATTTGAATATTTCATAAAACTTTCGAAGCAATTTGTGAATTTTAAATTTGCTTAAAAAATATTTGTAGAATTAGGTCCCATATGGTTCAATGTATTTCATTTTTTCAACCCGGGTTCAATCCAAAACTAATTGGGTGATATTATAGATTTATATTCCCATAGGTTCCACAGACCGTTTGAACAACATACTAAAATTACATTTTGATAAAGTCCTTTTTACGGCAGTTATCATGCTAACGGACAGACAGACAGACAGACAGACAGAATGAACAAAGTCATAAACACTTTTCAACTATGTTGTAAAGTGTTAAAAATGCAAATTTAGTGCTATTTGGTGCAATTGAACTCAATCTAATGAATTATTAAAGAGATAAAGAAAATATGCATTTAAGTCAGCAGGGAAAATTATGCGCTGCCCTCATGAGATATTTTTACTTAAACATTTAATATATTTTCTCAAATAATATCGACACGTGTTATTTGCAGTGTAAGTCATGTGTCGGAATATCAGATTTATTTTTTCTAAATCCAATCCCTGTTTCCTGCGAAAAACTGCACTTGCTCACCCTCTGTACAATCATTCTATATCATGTATTGCATATAAACAATATTTTCTTCCAGAACCTCATCTAACGTCATACTACACATTCGAAATACAGTCTACACAAAATATTGTCTAATCAAAATATTGCATTTCACACCGATGAGGGTATCTTTTGAATCTGGATTGTAGCAAAAATAGAGAAAAGTAACTTTATGCACCGGTTTAGGAAGATCATCTGACAATATAGATCAGTTTTGATTATCCTTTCGTTCTTCGCTTCGATAAATCCTGGACTCGTTCACGCTCCACTGGAAGCGTTCTTTTTACTAAATATTGTTTCCTGATGCGCCTTTTTACTTAGTTTATGTATTAATAGAAAAGTTTGCTGTATATAGACAATTTTTGCTCTTGATTTTGTATTTTGCAAGTATAGATGCTGCTTATGTAAGTACAGGTAGTGCCGTATTTCGATATTTTGTATTGTGTGCTTCAAAGAGTTAGTTATTCACAAAATGTAAATGTCAATCGCTCTTCTTTAATAATAAAATAAAAAATCTGATGTGGGAAGCACATGATTTTCACTGCAAACTTATATCCACGTTCTCTTTATTTGAATTAAATTTAATTAACTTTTAATTTAATTTAATTTTAATTTAATAACTGGACTTATTCATAACTGGACTTATTTTCAGGGGTGGCGGAGAGAAAATACGAAAAACTAAAATGTCTCGAGAACGGCTAGTCCTAGTGTAATGGGGTTGGTCTTATTCTTTTCTTCGTTAAAAATTACGTATAAAACATTTAAGGGATATATTTGAGCATACGCAGTTTTTTATTTTATATTTTGTCGAGTTTTACGGGCCATTTGGTAAAAAAAGGCAGATTATTTTTTTCCGAATCGTATCAAAATCTAATCAGCACCAGGATCACGCCCAAGTAACTTATCCACCAAGTTTTGTGAAATTTGGTCAGTTAGTATTTTAGCTAGAGTGGATTCATGAAATTATACGGGCCATTCCGCAAAAAAGCGGGTTCTGTTTTTACGATTCCTACCAAAATCTAATCAGCACCAAGGCCTCACCCAAGTGACTTACCTACCAAATTTTATAAAATTCGGTCCAGTATTTTCTTAGTTAGAGTGGATACATACATTTCACAGACAGACACACTCACAGACGCCACGTTAAAAATAGTTTTCTCGTATTCTAGAGCTCTCGAAACGTGTAGATCCACCGAAAACTCGATTTGTGATTTTCCGCATGATTCCAATACTTTCCCTATACATTACCATGTATTGCAGGGAAAGTAAAAAAATTGATGTGGGCAGCACGTGATTTTCGCTGCAGATTCAAATTCATTTTTCTTTATTTATTTAATAATTCATTAAATTGGGTTTAATGGCATAAAATTACACTGAATTTACACATTTAATTAAATTTCTGTTTGTGACATCCAACAAGCATTTAATTCATGCATTTGAGCTTACATATTCTGTTATTCTAGATGTTGGCAATTTTTTCCGGACCATTTAGTAAAAAAGGCAGGTTTTTTGTTTTCAAATCGTACCAAAATCTAGTCAACACTGGGGTATCCCACAAGTGACTTATCTAACCAAATTTTGAGAAATTTGGTCAATTAGTTTTTTAGATAGAGTGGATACATGAGATTTATGCGGGCCATTTCGCAAAAAAAGGTGGGATATTTTATCTTGAATCGTACCACAAACAAATCAACACCAGTGTGACCCACACGTGACTTACCTGTAACATTTTATAAAATTTCATAAATCAGTTTTTGAGTTAGAGTAGCTACATGCATTGCGAAGACAGACAGATACACAGACGTCACGGTAAAAATAGGTTTTTCGTGTTCTAGAAGTCCCAAAACGTGTAGATCCGTCGAAAACGCGAGTTGCGATTTTCGACACGATTCCAATACTTTCCTTATACATTACCATGCATTTCAGGGAAAGTAATATCCGCAACGTAAGATTCCCTCTACTTTTTATTTTATACGAGAAAGAATTCTCGGCGTTGATGTAAGGTGGAAACCTCTGATTAATATTACACCTGAACTCGCATCGAATTTTTGAAAAACGAAGATCGCTTTAATAATACACATTTTAAAAGCAAACGATAAAAAATTGTGTTGTGACGCTACGACTTCCAAGAATATATTTATTCTCTGCATACGTCACTTGAAATCCTCAACTACGGCCACGGAAAGCAGTTGTGATGCCATCAACAGGAGAGAACTTCAGTGTAAAACATTATAGAACATTTGCTCATTATTACTTTCCCTGCAATACATAGTAATGTACAGGAAAAGTATTGGAATCATACCGAAAATCACAACACGAGTTTTCGACGGATCTACACGTTTCGAGACCTCTGGAATACGAAAAACTATTTTTAGCGTGACGTCTGTGTGTGTGTCTGTCTGTCTGTGCAATGTATGTATCCACCTTAACTAAAAGACTAATGGACCGAATTTCATAAAATTTGATATGTAAATCACTTGGGTGAGACCCTGGTGATGATTAGTTTTTGGTAGGATTCATAAAAACAGAACCCGCCTTTTTTGCAAAATAGTCCGTACAAATTTCATGGATCCACTCTAGCTAAAATACTAATTAACCAAATTTCACAAAATTTGGTAGATAAGTTACTTGTAGGATGCTCTGGTGCTGATTAGATTTTTATACGATTCGAAAAAGACCCACTTGTCTTATTTTACGAAATGGCCCGCAAAAATCTCTAAACTCTAAAAAAAAAAAAGACTACGTATGCTGAAATGTATCAATAAAATTCTTGTTTTATACTCAATTTTTGACGAGGAAAAGAACGCACATAATTATACTTTGGGACTAATTGTTCTCAAAATATTTAAGATTTCTTGCATTTTTGTTACGTCGATTTCGGAAAAATGTCCAATTATCAAATAAAAAAAAATTGAATAAAAAATGCAAATTTAGTGTTATTTGGTGCAATTAAACTCAATCTAATGAATTATTAAAGAAATAAAAATATAAATTTGAGTCTGCAGGGAAAGTCATGTGCGGCCCACATCAGATTGTTTTCAGCTACTTTCTTGATAATTTCGGCAAACTATCAGAAAAGCCGCAAATACAAACATTCATGAAATTTTCGGCGTCATTTTGGAAACGTTCAGGTAATTATCGTCATATATATCATAACTATCAAGAACTTTACTCCTCATTACAAACAGCTGATTACATTGAAACTTTCAGTAATATGCTTGTAAATGCTTTACGGTGTAGTAAGTGATCCTAATCGAAATTCCGAAATTAAAATTGCAATTTTTATAGATCCACTTAAAATTTCATAGAAATACAAAACATGGGAGTCTTCAATTCGCAGCTACCCAAAAATAAAAACGAAATTGCATAAAGTATACATATTTCATTCACTTTTATTTATTTTTTCTTAATATGAAGAAATAGCCCTACGAAATTTGTTTACAATTTGTTGGAATGAGCTGTTATGATGCATTTCCATATTTTTTGCATTTCCATATACTTCGCTTCTCCAACCACCGTAATTCGCTGAGCTCGTTTCACTTACTATTCCAAGCCAAACTAAAGTTTAAATCGGCAAACTGTTTATTTCGTCGTGCTACCCTATTATTTCTCTATAAATGCACCAAATTTCGTGTTCTAGTATGCTATAGATTTTACGGTACGAGACAGAGAAAATCGATGGTCGTGCCGATACGAAAGAATATTTTTCACTTCAAAAGTACGTAAAAAGTAAAATATCTCATAAACAACATCGAAATAAAAAAGGACTCCGTACTGTAAAAATCCAACTATATATAGCCTGCAAAAATTCATGGCCATTCTACTGTTAGTCTACCCGGAACACTAACTCGCAGCTCAAATATTTTGTCTTTGACATTAAATATTCCTTACAATACAATATACACTCTAACACAAAGAAATGACTCACCCCTCAAAATAATCCGATAGTAATGAAACTGAACATGCAAATACTTGTCGACAGAATATGCAAATGACCAAAAATTCGCAGCTAATGAATGAATAGTCGGAACTACAGAGCATTGAAACTGAGCACAATGGTGATATATATAAGGAGCAAAACCTCGCTTTCAGGAACAAAACGTGCAATGGATGTCGATTACGTTTACGTTCCCTTGATTGTAACAATGGCTCGCTGGCGAATTTGCGATCACTGCCAGCATATAAAGGAGTATGAAAGAGGGCGTGCGGTCGGACTGCACGAGGCTGGATGAGCACACCGACAAATAGCTCGGCATTTGGGTAGGAGCGACGTAGCAATTAGACGACGTTGATTGGAATCGGTCCAGAATGGCAGATTTTTGCTGCAACAGGGCAGCAGCCGACCTAGAGCGACGACAGAACGGGAAGATAGAGCGATTGTCATAGCAGCTGTGATAGCATGAGATTCGTCGTTATCAACCATCCAACTAGTGACAAACACGGAAGTGACCACTTGGACCATTAATAGAATACTACGGGAGCGGAATCTATACTCGCAACGCCTATTATGCCGCCTGCCTGTATACACCGTCAACAACAACTACATTGGTGTCTGGCCCGATCAATGTGGATTTGTCTGAATTGGGAACGAATTGTCTTCAGCGATGAGTCCCGTTTCGAATTGAATCCCGACGACCAGCGCAGACGTGTCTGGAGACAGCCCGGACATCGCCAGGATCCTGTTCTTACTGTCACACGCCACACTCCCCCCCGACAACAGGTAGTTATGGTGTGGGGTGCAATTTCGTTTGATAAGCGAACCCCCTTAATAGTCCTCCGTGGCACCGTCACAGCACAGTGGTACATTGCCGACTTTTTACGACTGTTGTATTGCCAGTTCTTTAGAGACACTCCGGGCTAACTTTTCAACAAGATAATGCCAGGCCACATACGGCGCGCATCTCTATTGTTTATCTGCGTGCTTACGACACACTTCCTTGGCCATCCAGATCCCCAGATCTCTTGCCTATTAAGTACATTTCGACTGAGATGGGGCGTCGCCTGCGACCATTCCAGAATATAGACGAATTAACTTGTCAATTGGAGGCCATTTGGAACGACATCCCTTAAAGCACCATCCAGCAACTTTATAACTTTTTTTAGCAACTTGTTTTAGCCACGTCGGATAACAGCTTGTATACAGACCAGGGGTGGACCAACGCCATATTGACTTGCTCACTTTGTGTAGATCTTTCAGGGCAATAAATCATCCAATTGTTCTGAAATTCTAATCATTTCTTTTTCTGTACATCCACATTACACGTATACAATTTTATTGCATTTGGATAATTCTTTCTTGGTGCGTCGATTTTTTTTTGTCGCTATCGAAAAACATCTATATCGAAAGTGCATATGGAAAAACTGTTTATTTCAGCATTTTCCCCAAACATTTCTTCACAAGTATACCAAATTTTATATTTTTGTATAGTTTTTTCGGTTCGAAGCTGATAAACTCGAGGAACGAGAAATTTATCAAACAGCGGTGGCGGTGGCGTCGTCAGCAATTTTCTTATTAGAGATACAAAAATAGAGTGCATGCCTATGACAGGTCTGGGATGAGTTAACTCGATAAAGTATAAAATCCAGAGAATTAAAATATTGTACGAAATACAATTACATTCCAGGATTTTGTCTCTTTAGCTAATTCTGTTCCCCAGGTATCCCCTCACCCCCACCCCCCAGAAATAATCAAAACATTACTTTCTATGGCGAACCCACGGTAAACTAGCCAAATAAGAGTTAAAAATCTAAAGAATCAAAATGTACCACAAAAGACTACGACATATCAAATTTCATATTACTAAGATTAATGGAATCTGATTGATTAGGGTCTTAAAGTTATGAATCATATTGACAAACAAACAATAGATCATGTTAAATAGAATGTTGTAAATAATTTTATTAATAAAATATTTTGAGATTTCATGGTATTATTTTATAGAAAAAATAGTGTTTTTGCGAAAAATTTTCAATTCCATGTTTTGACGAAAAAGCATACTTCAAAAGCTGCTAAATATATTTTAGATTAATGGATAGATTAATGCCCAAGAAATAAGTTTGGAAATAAAATTTTATGGACATTCTAAAGTATTCTGGAATTATATCCCTGCTATACACCGTAATTTTCTGAAATAATCATATCTACTGCACGAAGAGACTTGCTGGTGCTTATTTTTGTCATAGCATGGTTTGAATGTTACTGTCAAAATGATTTATGAACCAATTTATTGACAAAAATTGTGAAAAAATTATCTCTTAGGTTATCGCGTCTTATTCAGTCACATTTTTCTTCGATTTCGTTAGAAGATTACTATAAATGATAAGCAATCGAGGGAAAAACAGTTTTAGTAAAATGAAAATAAAAGAATGCATCTGGAAGGGATTCGAATTATCTATTTTCTTTCATAATGTATAAAATAAGGCAATCTGCATTCGCTTTTAGTGGAAATGAAAAGTAAAATAAATTGATTTCCAATTGAGCATGGATTTATTTTCATCTAACCATGCCACTCGTGCATCCTTAATGACTAGAGGTCACTAAATGTGACACCTATACGATTAATAAAAGAACTGAATATGAAAAACCGCATCAAATTAAAGCACAAAACTGCAACAATGGCAAAGTTGTTTAAAGGACAAAGTTGTTTAAGTTTTTAGAAAATGCCTTTGCATCTGTACTCCAAATTTGAATTTTCAAAGTTTCCGATTTTTCTTTTGATCTGGAAGCTGAGATGGATTGAATGAGACTGAAACTGCAATTCTGCGTGAAAGTGTTTGAACATTTTGGAAAAAGGTTTTGATAATTCTTTTGCATCTTCACACCAAATTCAAATGTTCCAAATATTAGATTATTTCGTTGTCTTGAAAGCCGAGACGGATCGAATGAGATCAAAACCAAGATTCTATCTACTGTATAAAACATTTGGTGGCACATTTCTGAAAGTTTTAGAGGAATCGGCTGCCCGCAATGGGGAGTGAGGTTCATGATAGTTATGACAACATTATATTTATATATATATATATATATATAATATATATACATATATATATATATAATATATATATGTATATATATATGTATATATATATATATATATATATATATATATGTATATATATATATATATATATATATATATATATATATGTATATATATATATATATATATATATGTATATATATATATATATATATATATATATATATATATGTATATATATATATATATATATATATGTATATATATATATATATATATATATATATATATATATATATATATATATATATATATATATATATATATACATCTTGTATATATATATATATATATATATATATGTGTGTATATATATATATATATATATATATATATATATATATATATATATATATATATATATATATCTTGTATATATTATATATATATATATATATATATATATATATATATATATATATATCTTGTATATATTATATATATATATACATATTCTACCCGACACAGAAAATGCAACACCATGAAAAAATGAATAGACTGTGATGATACAGGATACACAGACCTAGATGACATATATGAATGAGTGATGGAAATAACAAAAGGATAATACAATACATTAATTGCATAAATAGAGTGATCAATAGATAGTTGGACCACCTCTTCTAGATAGTTGGACCACCTCTTGATGCTCCGCAAACACTCCGTCCATGCAGTGCCACAGTTACCACGGCTTGAATGTAGCTAAGGGAGCAAAGGTCCCATACCACGCCGTTTCAGGGGCAGAACTGTGTTGCACTGCAACCCCAAAAAAATGACGTCTTTCTTTACTTCGCTGATCGCCACCACCCGAAGAAATGCGCCCTCGCGTTGAATAAGGCTCTGGCTCGTTTTGGTTACGAGTCGCCATACATCACCGGACACTCGACGTCGGATCCTAGTAGAAAACATTGGCCACCCTAGATAAAGGCCACGGATACCGTGCTTGAAATGCATCAAAGTGCATGCCGGATCGGCTTCACAAAAACACAAGTGCTTCACGCACTTGGAGTGCTATTCTCTCGAGATCAGAAAGGCATCTGAATTTTTACATTTTTGCTAAAAACTTCCAGAAATTTGAAGACGAGGGGAACGACAAAATAGGGAGGAAGTCCCCCAATTCCCATTCGCTGTTTCCCAAGCGCAATAAAAAAAGGCGGTCCAAAAATGCTTCACATCATTGGTTTTCGAAGCGACGCTCATTTTTTATGCGCTCCACTAAAACTCAAGAACCAGAGGGCTTTCTACAAACCGGTAGGTCCAAGGACCGGACCTCGACGCGAGCCACACCTGACAGGACTATAAATTTTCAGAGATTTGTAGCTCAAATTTGACATTTTGCTGCAATTAATTCTCTGAATATTTACAATGCATGTCAAGTGCGCACACATACCAAAGGCGCCAACAATCCGAACTTCGTCTGTGCAGAGGCATAGCTATACATAATACAGAACCATTATATACATTCCAAATACATTACAATTGCCCTTTTCCTCCCAGGGTTACGTATACAAATATGGGATTGCTTTATCACACGGATAGTCCCCTGAGTGATGGATGACCATATGCCTTCAACCATCCTCCACACATCGTCCTCTGTTTGAGGTGAGAGCAGGGCAGTCATACGACGGCCAAACATGCCCCATACAGACTCGATGAATGAGTGATCTGGAGACAGTTGACACCGAGGAAGTACCTGGATACGTTTCAAGGCTTGTATGCTGATGGTTGCCGTGTGCCGTCTCGCGTTATCTTGCTGGAAAACATCCGACAATCGCTGATGATATGGCAGTACAATTGGCCTCAGCACCTCATTCTCATATCATAGTGTCGTCATTTTGCCTCAAATACGAACCAGAGGTGACCGTCTATCGAAGTTGATGGCACCCCAAACCATGATCCCGCATTGTCGAACAGTATGGAATTCAATAGTCGCAGCAGGATTGGATCTGTTTCCACGTCGCCTCCAGACTCTCACACAGCGACTGTCATTCGACAAACAGAACCGAGACTCGTCGCTGACACTACCCTATCCCATTCAATCGTGCAAGAGGCTCGGGTCCGACACCATTGCAATCTCTCACGTTGGTGTCTTGTTGTCAATGACAGTCTTCGTAAAGGACGGTTTGAGTGCAAGACGCTTTCGGCCAATCGTCGAGAAACTGCTCTCGCTGACATTGAATTCTCCAATGTATCTTGCAAATTCTACAGAATGTCGACAGTCGTCGTTTGTGGGGACACCGCCGCAAGTCTTCAAATACGTCGATCTCCGCGCGCTGACGTATGTCTGGATGGACTTGCACCACTGCGGCGGTTCACATGGTCTTCGTCAATCCATATTTTCCAAATCCTTTGTACAGTAGACGCATTTACGCGTGTTCCAACGTCGATACGTCGGTACGACCACCAAGCCGTACTTAGTCCTAAAATTACCCCCTCCCCCCCTCGCACGATCGCCAAATGCTGAAACGGACTTCTTAGTCGTCGGTCAGGCATCTCTTCAACAACACTTGTCTTTTGAAATAAAAAACAGCTGGGAAAACGGGTTTCCATAGGTGACAATCAGTAAAAACAGTTGGGTTATCCGCCGTTTCCTTCCCTTTTAACCCACGCTCTAATCAGGTAACCTACTTGCAATTCATATCATTTGTATATATTGGCCAGTTACGTTTGTCTCGCAATTTGCATTATTAAAAGGACAAAGCTTTATGCTGTTGCATTTTCTATGTCGGGGAATATATATGTTACCGCTAAAGCTCGAAAGCAGTTAATGTGCACATTACCTTGCTAATCTGCAGATTAAATGATTTGCTCCGTTAACGGGCGGAATCAAGATTTTTCCGTATTTTATCTAAGTAATGTGCACATTACCTAGATAACGGCTTTCGTATCGCTAAAGTTCAAAAGTTTGTTTCTCTCATTTCTTTTCCCTACTCTTTCACCCTATCCCTCCACTTTTAGTTTGGTTTCGCCAGCGTCTTGTCGTCGCCGGTTGTTTTTATTTCTCATAATTTGCGTCGGCTGCCAGTGAATAGCATAGCTAATTCTGTTTCCAAATTCGTTTCTGCCTGTTATCGCGTGAATTTGTGTCACGATTTTTACTTTCCTTATATACATAATGTATAAGGAAAGTATTGTGACGGGGTCGAAAATTCGAATTCGAGTTTTCGACAGGGGAGCACGTTCCAAGCATCCCTGATCACGAATTAAACATTTTTGAAGTGATGGCTGTGTGTGTGTGTGTGTGAAAGTATGAGTGTGTGTGTGTGTGTGTGTGTGTGTCAGTGAGACTGTGGAGACGATAACTGACGACTGAATGGACCGATTCGAACGAAATTTGGTACAAAAATCACAATCAATAAACACTGGAAGGCTATTGTTTTTATACGCAATCGAATGTTTAGAACGCCCCTAAATTTTCGCGTGAAATTTTGAAAAAATCGTCAAAAAACCAAAATCGCTAATAAATTTACGCAAATAAATATCTCTTATGTAATGTTTCATTAGAAAACGATTGACATAAAGTTTAAAACGCCAACGTGAACCGTTCTCGAGATATTGCACATTTTTAAAAAAATTATCAAAAAGTCGTATAAAATGAAAAAAACATATTTTCTATTGAGAAACATGTTCACTTTTCATATGTAATACCATGCGATAAATTGGGTGAAATCTATTTCGTGGATCTAGCTCGTTCCATTCATGAAAAAAGATACTTTGAGTAATACTTTTGTATTTGAACGCCAATAGTCATTTATCTGCTGTAAGAATAACTGATTTATTCGTCCATAACGCTTGGCGAGATTTTGGCGAAAAATTTAGCGGTATGTCGCCAACTTGGCGACTTTCTGAAATGTTGCCAAATTAACGAAAATCTCGCCAAATAAGGAAAAATGACGCTAAATCAATGAAAATGACGACTAATTGTCGAAAATTCAATATCTTTGAAAGAATGTAAGTATCTACTATAAGAAAAACCTATTTTTTTATTGTAAAAGTAGTAAATTCATTACATTATATAAGGAAAATCATGTGTTGCCCACATCAGATTTTTACATTCCTTATATACATAATGTATAAGGAAAGCATTGTGACGGGGTCGAAAATTCGAATTCGAGTTTTCGACGGAAGAGTACGTTTCAAGCATCCCTGACCACGAATCGAACGATTTTGAAGTGATGTCTGTGTGTGTGTGAGAAAGTATGTGTTTTTATGTGTGTGAAAATATATGTGTGTTTGTTTGAAAGTATGTGTTTTTGTGTGTGTGAAAGTATATGTGTGTGTGTGTGTCAGTGAGTCTGTGGAGACGATATCTCACGAACGAATAGAGCTATTCAATTTAAAATTGGTACGAAAATCAGAATCCGTGAATGCTGGAAGCCTATTGTTTTAAAACACAATGGGAAGTTCAGAACCCCTCTAAATTTTCGAGTGGCATATTGAAAAAATCCTCAAAAAATCAAAACCATTAATAAAGTTACTTAAATAGACATTCCTTATGTAATTTTTCCTTAGAAAGCGATTGACATAAACTTTAGAACACTAGCATGAACCATTCTCGAGATATTGCACATTTTTTACATACATTTTTTAAAAAATCCAATAAATTAAAAAAATATGTTAATTGTTAAGAAACATGTTCCCTTTTCATATGTAATACTCGTATCATGCGATAAATTTGGTGACATCATTCTCGTGGATCTAACTCGTTCCATTCACGAGAAAATATATTTTGAGTAATTATTTTGTATTTGAACGCCAAGCGAGATTTTGGCGACGAATTTGGCGGAATGTCGCCAACTTGGCAACATTTCTAAATGTTACCAAATTAACGAAAATCTCACCAAATGGATAAAAATGACGCTAAATCAAGAAAAATGACGCTGAATAAATGAAAATGACGACTAATTGAAGAAAATTCAATATCTTGGAAAGAATATAAGAGTAACATTTTTTCTAACTGTAAAAGTAGTAAATTCATTGCATTATATAAGGAAAGTCATGTGCTGCCCACATATCAGATTTTTTCAATTATAAAACTAGTAAATACATTGTATTATATAAGGGAAGTCATGTGCTGCCCACGTCATATTTTTCTTTCATATTCCCATGGATCCCACAGACCGTATGAAAAACATACTAAAATTTCATTTTGATAAAGCCATTTTTACGGCAGCTGTCGTGGTAACAGACAGACAGACAGAATGAACAAAGTAATAAACACTTTTCAACTATATTGTAAACTGTTAAAAAATGAATGAACTTTAACCAGATTTAGTCAGAAGGTAATATTTCGCACAATCTCTTACTCAACTCGTGTTAAAAGAATAATCAAAATCACTAATGCCATTCACAAACATATAAATATGTGACGGGGTCGAAAATTCGAATTCGAGTTTTCGACGGGAGAGCACGTTTCAAGCATCCCTGATCACGAATCAAACATTTTTGAAGTGATGTCTGTGCGTGTGTGTGTGTGTGTGTGAAAGTATGTGTGTGTGTGTGTGTGTGTGTGTGTGTGTGTGAAAGTATGTGTGTGTGTGTGTCAGTGAGTCTGTGGAGACGATAACTGACGATCGAATGGACCGATTCGAACGAAATTTGATACAAAATTCGCAGTCCGTAAGCGCTGGAAGCCTATTGCTTTTATACGCAATCTAATATTCAGAACCTCCCTAAATTTTCGTGTGAAATTTTGAAAAAATCGTCAAAAAATCAAAACCGCTAATAAAGTTACGCAAACAGACATTTCTTATGTAATTTTTCAATAGAAAACTATTGCAATAAATTTTAGAACGTTAACACGAACCGTTCTCGAGATATTGCACATTTTTCAAAAAAATTATCAAAAAATCATATAAAATAAAAAGAAATATTTCCTATTGAGAAACATGTTCACTTTTCATATGTAATACCATGCGATAAATCGGGTGACATCATTCTCGTGGATCAACCTCGGATACTGTGATTAAGTATTTGAACGCCAATAGTCATTTATCTGCTGTAAGAATAACTTATTTCTCCATCTATATCGATTAGCGAGACTTTGGCGACGAATTTGGCGGAATGTCGCCAACTTGGCGACATTTTTAAATGTTGCCAAATTAACAAAAATCTCGCCAAATTGATAAAAATGACACTAAATCAATGAAAATGACAGCTAATTGACGAAAATTCAATATCTTGGAAAGTATATAAGTATCTGCTATAAGAGTAAATTTTTTTTTAAATGTTCATTCATAGTAAATTCATTGCATTATATAAGGAAAGTCATGTGTTGCCCACATCAGATTTTTTTAAAGCAGATAAATTTAGTTCCTGGTATGCAAGCAAGCACCGATTTGGTGAGTAAAATGAAGAAAATAATCTTCTAATAATAATAAGATTCTGTTGTTCCAGTAAAGATCATATTTTCACTTTAACGAGTGCCTAGTAGGTAATGTGCCCATTATCTAGGTAATTTGCAGATTAGCTAGGTAATTTGAGAAATGAAACAATTTTCGGTACTTTAACGGATCACACTATTTAATCTGCACATTACCTAGATAATCTGTAGAATAACTGATTTCTGCACTTTAGCGGAAACATATATATATATATATATATATATATATATGAATGAAAGTAGAAAAGAACGGGAGTGACCATATGAATTACATAAGAATGGTAGGGGTGGATTGCGACACCCCTTTCCCGCTTAAAGCAGCTTTTACAACCCGGGTAACGCTCACGGAACCAACATAATTCCATGGTCAGCCTCCCAAATGTGCGAAAATAAAAGCACCAGAACAGACTCAGAACCAAAGAAGCAAACGAATCCATGAAGAAGAAACATCCGCTAGTCCAACCCGATGGAACGTCTCTTTATATAAGTAAAGTTGCTCATGCGCAGAGAAATATCAGGATAATAGTTACGCAGTCATGAATATTAAATCTCTATATCAACAATCAGATTACAAATTTTCTTTAAAAAAGGATTTGTAATAATGTTGTACAAAATTGACTGGATAATTTCTTTTTATAGCTTCATCTGCAAATTTTTTACATTTGCAAATGCAGTCTTTCCTAAAAGTATTATAATTTTGGTTTCTTCTAAAATGTCCAATTATTATATTTCTGAAGACATACTTTGCAAGGTTTGAATTCCAATCGATAATATGATTTACCTTGATCCTGTATGAATCTCTTTTGTCGTGTAACTCTGTGTATATTCCATATTTCTTGTGTTTTTTGATAGCTAAATCCAAGAATTTTACCGATCCGTCCTCACACGCTGGATTTTCAATAAGGTCCAATTCGCTTGGGTAGAATGAAAAGTCAAAACATGGGGTGTTTTCATAGCCCCCAATTATCACATCATCGACATAACGGAAGTAGGGCATTTCCGATAGGATATGAGTGCCTCTTTCGTATTTAGATAGATATATATCTGCTAGTATTGACGAGCAACTCCCTCCCATAGGTATGCCCTTGATTTGTTTGTAAAAATTGCTTCCGTCGTGTAGTATGTTTTCCTTTAATACCAATTCTACCAAGTCCATGTATCTTCTATAAGTTATAAATTGCTTTAGGTCGTATTCTTCATGTAGATCTTTCAGAATCAATTGTAAATTATCCAAATCAATATTGTTAAAAAGATCTCGAAAGTCGTAACTCTTAAAGTTGATATCGTTATGACAAAACTTTAGTCGGTTTATCAGTTCCTGTCCGTTTTTTATCATAATAGAGTTATGTCTTTTAATATCATGCATAACTATTATGAGTAAATCCAAAAGTTTTTTGTTTGCTATTTCCAAATATGAACCACATCCCACCGTCACAGTTCGAAACTTGACAGGTATTTTGTGTAATTTGGGGATCAGGACCAAATATGGATATTTTATTGTTTTAATATCAATTCCTATTCTTTTGTAAAGTGCCTCTATTCTTTTAGTCAGTATCAATGCGTTACTGGGTATTAAAGCATACATTTCACTGTCCCTGTAACTTTGGTTTAGTGTATCCACGTAGAACTTTTTACAAGTGAAGGCATAATTTGATACTATTTTATCGGTATATGTTAATACATATTCTTCTTTAATTTGCTTGAACGAGGATGGAACTTTAATTTCTCTATTGTTTTTGCAGTGCTGCGGGTAGTAGTGACAAAACGCTTTGTAAAATTTATATTTCCACTCATTAAATGCTTGTATTGGTAAACTATGTTTTACCGCCAATCTATAAATGAAGATGTCGAGATCATTATAAAATTATTCGTATACATTTTTAAATTCTTGTATACGGTACTTTGTACCGAGTTGAAGCAGGTTTTTAAGTCTTTTGTCTTTGATAAAATCTAGATTTCCGGAGATTATATGCTTATGATGAGTGTCACTATGAATATTCTCATGACAATTACAAGAATCTACATTATTTGATGCAACATCTTGACAAATTTTGTTATAATTGAAAAATTTCCTTCCGTTGGTTTTGACGAATCTATAATTGATCATGATTTTTATATTGGACAAAGGAAGACATACGTTAATATGATTTAAAATAGAATGGAATGGAATGTTCTCATACAGTTTGTTCTTGAAAGTTGTAATAAAAAATTCTTTAGATTGTTTTATAATTTCACTTTTTGTAAGTGTTAAATTAAAAATTCTGGCTCTGAGTTTGATTAAATCCAATAGGATATCAATATTAGTACTTGCTTCTTCATTTTGGCAATTGCTTTCTTTTAAGTTGAAATGTATTATGTAATTCCATATTTTCTGTAGATATTTAAGCTTGATACTATAGGCCAAGTTCTTAATCCATCCAATTTTCATCGTGTTTTCAGTTTTTAAAAATTTCAATATTTTTTCTTCTGTTTTAATATAATTATTGTGTTGTTTTTTACTTCCTCTTTGCCATCGGTGGGATTTTTTATTTATAAGATTTTCAGATAGAGGGTATGAAGAACTATTTCTGCATCTTTCTTTATTAAAGTTTTCGTTAAATATTAATGTATTAAGGCCATATGGATAAGCCGTATTGAATTGTTTAATATGGTTGCTCTCCCACCATAATCTTTCCGATTTATTTGGTACTATATCAATTATAGTTACCATGATGTTGGTGAACCCATGGGCTTGAAAATGTCTCAGTTCCAAATTAGCTGTGGGCATTTCCTGTTGTACCTTTCCTACCTGGCTTCGGTGCAGATTTATTCGAATGTTTAAAGGATTCTGCGTTTGGCCTATATATTTAGCTTGACATTTTAAACATTCAATACAATAAACCACATTATAGCTCTTGCAAAAAAATTTTCTACTTTCGTTGTCTGTAGAAATTTGTTGTGGATTAGCCACTGGACACAGTTTGCATCGTTTAGATTGGCATTTGCGAAATTTAATATTCTTCATATGCTGGTGGTGATAATTATGAATGTTAAAAAAATCAATTGACCCATTTGGGATCTTGTCTGGATATAAATCAATATTTACATTTTTTATTTTTGTCACAGTCTGATCATGGCCAACTGTTACAGATTTGAAATATCTTCTCATCGATATGCTTTACTATTAGAGACTAGGGTAACGGTATGTCGATAACACAAACACCCTACTATTGTGTCACCGGGCATATATTCGTATTTGAATATATTTGCCAGTCTCCAATATTATATACAGACTTCATTCATATTTTAAAAAATCAACAGTTTTTTAACTCTTGTTGAGGAGTTGACAAATATGTACGATGCAATCTAAACGATGCAAACTGTGTCCAGTGGCTAATCCACAACAAATTTCTACAGACAACGAAAGTAGAAAATTTTTTTGCAAGAGCTATAATGTGGTTTATTGTATTGAATGTTTAAAATGTCAAGCTAAATATATAGGCCAAACGCAGAATCCTTTAAACATTCGAATAAATCTGCACCGAAGCCAGGTAGGAAAGGTACAACAGGAAATGCCCACAGCTAATTTGGAACTGAGACATTTTCAAGCCCATGGGTTCACCAACATCATGGTAACTATAATTGATATAGTACCAAATAAATCGGAAAGATTATGGTGGGAGAGCAACCATATTAAACAATTCAATACGGCTTATCCATATGGCCTTAATACATTAATATTTAACGAAAACTTTAATAAAGAAAGATGCAGAAATAGTTCTTCATACCCTCTATCTGAAAATCTTATAAATAAAAAATCCCACCGATGGCAAAGAGGAAGTAAAAAACAACACAATAATTATATTAAAACAGAAGAAAAAATATTGAAATTTTTAAAAACTGAAAACACGATGAAAATTGGATGGATTAAGAACTTGGCCTATAGTATCAAGCTTAAATATCTACAGAAAATATGGAATTACATAATACATTTCAACTTAAAAGAAAGCAATTGCCAAAATGAAGAAGCAAGTACTAATATTGATATCCTATTGGATTTAATCAAACTCAGAGCCAGAATTTTTAATTTAACACTTACAAAAAGTGAAATTATAAAACAATCTAAAGAATTTTTTATTACAACTTTCAAGAACAAACTGTATGAGAACATTCCATTCCATTCTATTTTAAATCATATTAACGTATGTCTTCCTTTGTCCAATATAAAAATCATGATCAATTATAGATTCGTCAAAACCAACGGAAGGAAATTTTTCAATTATAACAAAATTTGTCAAGATGTTGCATCAAATAATGTAGATTCTTGTAATTGTCATGAGAATATTCATAGTGACACTCATCATAAGCATATAATCTCCGGAAATCTAGATTTTATCAAAGACAAAAGACTTAAAAACCTGCTTCAACTCGGTACAAAGTACCGTATACAAGAATTTAAAAATGTATACGAAGAATTTTATAATGATCTCGACATCTTCATTTATAGATTGGCGGTAAAACATAGTTTACCAATACAAGCATTTAATGAGTGGAAATATAAATTTTACAAAGCGTTTTGTCACTACTACCCGCAGCACTGCAAAAACAATAGAGAAATTAAAGTTCCATCCTCGTTCAAGCAAATTAAAGAAGAATATGTATTAACATATACCGATAAAATAGTATCAAATTATGCCTTCACTTGTAAAAAGTTCTACGTGGATACACTAAACCAAAGTTACAGGGACAGTGAAATGTATGCTTTAATACCCAGTAACGCATTGATACTGACTAAAAGAATAGAGGCACTTTACAAAAGAATAGGAATTGATATTAAAACAATAAAATATCCATATTTGGTCCTGATCCCCAAATTACACAAAATACCTGTCAAGTTTCGAACTGTGACGGTGGGATGTGGTTCATATTTGGAAATAGCAAACAAAAAACTTTTGGATTTACTCATAATAGTTATGCATGATATTAAAAGACATAACTCTATTATGATAAAAAACGGACAGGAACTGATAAACCGACTAAAGTTTTGTTATAACGATATCAACTTTAAGAGTTACGACTTTCGATATCTTTTTAACAATATTGATTTGGATAATTTACAATTGATTCTGAAAGATCTACATGAAGAATACGATCTAAAGCAATTTATAACTTATAGAAGATACATGGACTTGGTAGAATTGGTATTAAAGGAAAACATACTACACGACGGAAGCAATTTTTACAAACAAATCAAGGGCATACCTATGGGAGGGAGTTGCTCGTCAATACTAGCAGATATATATCTATCTAAATACGAAAGAGGCACTCATATCCTATCGGAAATGCCCTACTTCCGTTATGTCGATGATGTGATAATTGGGGGCTATGAAAACATCCCATGTTTTGACTTTTCATTCTACCCAAGCGAATTGGACCCTATTGAAAATCCAGCGTGTGAGGACGGATCGGTAAAATTCTTGGATTTAGCTATCAAAAAACACAAGAAATATGGAATATACACAGAGTTACACGACAAAAGAGATTCATACAGGATCAAGGTAAATCATATTATCGATTGGAATTCAAACCTTGCAAAATATGTCTTCAGAAATATAATAATTGGACATTTTAGAAGAAACCAAAATTATAATACTTTTAGGAAAGACTGCATTTGCAAATGTAAAAAATTTGCAGATGAAGCTATAAAAAGAAATTATCCAGTCAATTTTGTACAACATTATTACAAATCCTTTTTTAAAGAAAATTTGCAATCTGATTGTTGATATAGAGATTTAATATTCATGACTGCGTAACTATTATCCTGATATTTCTCTGCGCATGAGCAACTTTACTTATATAAAGAGACGTTCCATCGGGTTGGACTAGCGGATGTTTCTTCTTCATGGATTCGTTTACTTCTTTGGTTCTGAGTCTGTTCTGGTGCTTTTATTTTCGCACATTTGGGAGGCTGACCATGGAATTATGTTGGTTCCGTGAGCGTTACCCGGGTTGTAAAAGCTGCTTTAAGCGGGAAAGGGGTGTCGCAATCCACCCCTACCATTCTTATGTAATTCATATGGTCACTCCCGTTCTTTTCTACTTTCATTCATGTATTCTACTAGGGAATTTGAGCAGCATTTGCGCCTCCTCCTTTGTAGTGAATAGTTCTTTAATTTCAGGCTTATTTGGGATATATCCTATTTTGTCTCACTTTATCGTAATAGTATATATATATATATATATATATATATATATATATATATATATATATACACACACACACACAAATAACGCTTCTGCAGACGATACTTAGTTGAATACTTCAGAAATGAAGCTGGAATTTTCACGAACGTCTGTAATTGTAGACTGTATGTTTACCGAAATTATCAAAAAAATGAGCAAAGGTTGCAGAATGTTTTATAATGTATAGTGTAAGGGCTCGATAATAAAGATAAGTGGTTTTGCAATTTTGGGATGATTCCTTTGCAACCTCACCTTGAATTCGAATTTTTGAGATTTTAAATTTTCTCTTTGGTTTCAAAGCTCAGACGGATCAATTGACACATAATCCAACGTTCTAGCTATATTGAAAATTCTCAATAATTTTGATACATCACCCCCTCACTTAGTCAATCATTCAGTTCAATGCACATTATATAAATTTGGGATAAGCAAATTCACGGTGTGCTGCTAAGGGCCAACGGCTGTACCGTGCTGAAAACACCGGTTCTCGTTAGATCACCGAAGTCAAGCAGCATCGGGCGCGGTTAGTACTTGGTGGGTGACCACCTCGGAACACTGCGTGCTGTTGGCACATCTCGTGTGCGGTATCCCCGTGGTTTGCTCGCTAGATTTGCACGCTGCCACAAAATGCCGCCGTGTTCATGCGGAGTACGATCACGTTAAACATGTGGGTCCGTAAGTCCTTCCGAGAGGTTGGTGGTAGGGGAAGGAGGGTACGGTCCCTGTGGATGCCTCCCCCACTGGGTTCCGGTCTAAATTGGGTGGTACTTCCCGGCCGTCCAAACAGTTACCTTACACCTTTCTGGTAGGTCGGACGGTCTGGGTCTCAACAACAACAACGGTGTGCTGCTATTTCGAATGTTAAACTGATATTTCCAAATGAGTTCTATAGTGGCAGATTTACTTGACATAAATTGGGGATATTGTAACTGGTGATACATCGCGCGATCTGATCGTGGTCATTAAACCATCTATTGTCGCTATACCAAGACACTTGCATCCAACCCATCTGTAAGAACAGCAATTCTTCGTAGTTCAGCGCTTACACGGTACCAAAAAAATTCATCATTTTCTTTCATATCATCAAGTCTAAAATATAATACTGTAATAGTACACTTGCTTTGAAATCATTAACGCATTTCTCAATATAGTAATGCATCAGTCATTTATATTAATCGATACATGGGGAAGACAAATCTTGTCAATACCGGAAAGTATGTCCAAAATGGGATGACCAGTTATTAAATTTTATTAATTGCAAATAAGCTGATAGGGAATTTTATCATTGCTAAATTCAACACCAACACATAGGATAAAAAAATATGATGTGGGGAGCACATGACTTTTCTTATATAATGCAATGAATTTACTACTTTTACAGTTAAAAAATGTTATTATTATAGTAGATAATTATATTATTTCCAAGATATTGAATTTTCTTCAATTAGTCATCATTTTCATTGAATTAGCGCCATTTTTATCCAATTGGCGAGATTTTCGGTAATTTGGCAACATTTAAAAATGTCGCCAAGTTGGCGACATTCCGCCAAATTCGTCGACAAAATCTTGCCAAGCATTACGGACGGAGAAATAAGTTATTCTTACAGCAGATAAATGACTATTGGTGTTCAAATACAAAAGTATTACTCAAAGTATCTTTTCTCGTGAATGGAGCGAGTTAGATCCACGAAAGATCCACGTTAGATCACACCAAATTTATCGCATGGTATTACATATAAAAAGTGAACATGTTTCTTAACAGTTAATATTTTTTTTAATTTATGGGATTTTTTGATAAATTTGTTTGAAAAATGTGCAACATTTCGAGAAGGGTTCATGCCAGCGTTCTAAAGTTTATGTCAATCATTTTCTAAGGAAAAATTACATAAGAAATGTCTATTTGCGTAAATTTATTAAAGGTTTTGATTTTTTGGTGATTTTTTCAAAATTTCACTCGAAAATTTAGGGGGATTCTGAACATTCGATTGTGTTTCAAAACAATAAGCTTCCAGTATTCACGGATTGTGATTTTCGTACCAAATTTCATTCGAATCGCCCCATTCGTTCGTGAGATATCGTCTCCAAAAGCTCACTGACACACTCACACACACACAGTCATCTCATCAAAAATGTTCGATTTGTGATCAGGGATGCTTGAAACGTGCTCTCCCGTCGAAAACTCGAAATCGAATTTTCGATCCCATCACAATACTTTCCTTATACATTATGTATATAAGGAAAGTAATACATTATATATATAAGGAAAGTTATAAGGTACATGCCTCAGTGAAAGAACACAGTGAAAGAAAGAAATGAAATTAGTATTTGAGGTTGATTAAGAAATTTCACACATTTCATAAAATCAATAAATTCTTCAAAAGCGAAAGAAATGCAGTATTTGATTATTATGTATTTAGAAATTAAATATGCTCCCCTATATCTTAGTGTTCCCCATATACCTCCCCTCCCAATTTTATGTCATTGGGCTGATTAAAATTGTTACTCAAACTTGATTAAAATGCAACACATTTCCTGAAGAAGAAACAAAATTTACTGAAAGAAATTGAATCAAGCATGTAGTATAAAATACTTATTCTTATTACTCTGTTGAATAATTTTCTCATATTTTCCTCTTGTATATTTATCCTCTCTTGCCATCTTACTCACCGTCCGTGAAATGATTTTATCAGATGTATCGCATATAAAGACATTTTCTCCAGAACTTTACCCCATCTTCCGCTTCAAAGAAGCTTGCATCGGATCATGCCATGATGTGATATTTCCCAAAGAGGTTGTCATTTACGTCCGGAATGCAGCAAAACTTGCTCAAAGATAATACTTTTAATCACCGAGATTGCAAAAACCATCTAACCTTACGGATCGGCCGTGATTAGCCGTTCGTTCCTCGCTTGAATGATCGCGTGACTCGTTCAAATTCTGACGGGTATTTTTTTTTTTTTTAATTTCAGGATTTTTTGCTTTCCTACAATGCATAGTAATGTATAGGGAAAGTATTAGAATTGGGTCGAAACACGGAACTTGAGTTTTACGCGGATTTACGCGTTTTCTCTTGAACATGAATATACTGTTTTTGCGTGACGTCTGTGTGTGTGTGTGCGTTTCTTTGCAGTGTATTTATCTCACCTAGCTCAAAAACTATTCAATGAATTTTCATAAAATTTGTTAGATAAGTCACTATCATCAGTTACTTTGTCTCTAATTAGATTTTGGTATAAATCGTGCAATAGAACGTGTATATTTTTAGTATTGCAAAATAGCTAGCAAAAATCGTCAAAATCTTAAATATAAGATTAAATAGGCTGTGATGTATTAATTTAATGATTGTTTCAAGCCTGAACTTAACGACAAAATGAATAACACCAATCTCATTACTGTAGGGAGGATCATTCTCGAGATTTTAAGACTTTTTTAATTTTTACTAGTTGATGATGTTTTTATCACTGTAGTTCAAAACTATTAGATATTTTTTTTTTACTTTCCATTCTATACATGCTAATGAATAGGGAAAGTATTGGAATCGTGTCGAAAATCGCAACTCGAGTTTTCGAAGGATCTACACGTTTCGAAACCTCTAGAATACGACAAAACTATTTCAGCGTGACGTCTGTGTGTCTGTCTGTCTGTCTGTGTGTGTGTGTCTGTATGTCTGTCTGTGCGTCTGTCTGTGTATCTGTGTGTCTGTGCAATGTATGTATCCACGCTTACTCAAAAACTAATGGACCAAATTTCATAAAATTTGGTAGGTAAGTCACTTGGATGTGACCCTAGTGCTGATTAGATTTTGGTACAATTCGTCAAAACAGGATCCGCCTTTTCTTGCGAAATGACCCGTAAAAATTTCATTTATCCGCTCTAGCTAAAATATTAATTTACCAAATTTCACAAAATTTGGTAGATAAGTTACTTGTGGGACACTCTGGTGCTGATTCGATTCTGGTACGACTCGGAAATTAACAACCAGCCTTTTTTTACAGAATAGCCCGCAAAAATCTCGATAAAATCTAAAAAAAAGACTACGTATGCTGAAATGTATCAATTAAGTTCTTGTTTTATACGCTATTTTTGACGAGGAAAAGAATGCAACACACTCCGTTATACTTTAGGACCAACCGTTCCTAAGATATTTGAGATTTCTTGCATTTTTGTTACGCCGCTATCGGTCCGCTAAAATGTCCAATTACCAAATAAAAATAAAAATTGAATTAAAAATGCGAATTTAGTATTATTTAGTACAATTAAACTCAATCTAATGAATTAGTAAAGAAATAAAGAAAATATGAATTTAAGTCTGCAGAGGCAGTCATGTGCTGCCCATATCAGATTTTTTAAAATTAATGCTGAAGTTACTTACTTGCAAATTTGCCTAGTGCTGATTGATATGTTTTGGTAGAATAGAACCAGCCCTTTTTTGCAAAATGGCCAGCATAATCGCCAGCATCTGAAATTAAAGATATTCCTTAAAAGCATTCCTTAAATGCTTGTTTTATATGTCATTTTTTAAGGACGACACGAAAAAGACCAAGTTCATTTTTCAAGGACAAGTTGTTATTGACATATTTAATATATTGGAATTTTGAGGATTTGGCAACGTTTCAAACTGCGTTATGATACCTAAATACAAAGAAGACTTGTTGAAATTGCAAAGTGGATATAATATTAAGAAAGTATCCATGTCAGTTTGAGCAGTAAAACTCAATTTATTGGAATAATAAAGCAGTAAAAACAAACGAATATGAGCCTGTATGGAAAGTCATGTGTTGCTCATATAAGATTTTTACTTTCCCTTCAATACATGCTAATGTATAGGGAAAGTATTGGAATTATACCGAAAATCACAACTCGAGTTTTCGACAGAGCTACAGGTTTCGAGACCTCTAGAATACGAAAAAACTATTTTTAGCGTGACGTCTGTGTGTGTGTCTGTGTGTGTGTGTCTGTCTGTGCAATGTATGTATCCACCCTAACTAAAAAACTACTGGACCGAATTTCATAAAATGTGGTAGGTAAGTCACTTGCGTGAGACCTTGGTGCTGATTAGTTTTTGGTAGGATGTATAAAACAGAACCCGCATTTGTTTGTGGAATGGTCCGTAAAAATTTGATGTATCCACCCTAGCTAAAATACTAATTGACCAAATTTCACAAAATTTGGAAGATAAGTTGCTTGTGGGATACTCTGGTTCGGATTGGATTTTGGTACAATTCGGAAAAGAACAACCTGCCGCTTTTACGAAATGGCCCTCTAAAATCACCAAAATTGAAAAAAAAATGACTACGTATGCTTAAATGTGTTAATAGAATTCTTGTTTTATACGCAATTTTTGACGAGGAAAAGAATATAACACAGTCCGTTATGCTTTAGGACTAACCGTTCTCACGGCGATTTCGGAAAAATGTCCAAGTACCAAATAAAAACATAAATTGAATTAAAAATGTAAATTGAGTGTTATTTGGTGCAATTAAACTTAATTTAACGAATTATTAAAGACATAAAGAAAATATGAATTTGAGTCTGCAGGGAAAGTCATATGCTGCCCACATCAAATATTTACTTTTCCTACAATACATGCTAATGTATTGGGGAAGCATTTGAATCACATCAAAAATCGCAACTTGAGTTTTCGACAGATATACACGTTTTGGGACCTTTAGAATACGAATTTTTTTTAGCGTGACGCCTATCTGTGCAATGTATGTATCTACTCTAGATCAAGAACTAATGGACCGAATTTTATAAAATGTGTTAGGTAAGTCCGTTGTGGGTTACCCTGGCGCTGATTAGATTTTGGTACGATCCGAAAACATTGAACTTACCTTTTTTGCAAAATGGCACGCAAAAATCGTCAACATCCAAAATAAAAGATTAGGTATGTTCTGCATTAATTAAATGTAATTTTTGACGATGACGAGATTAAGACTAACCCCATTACTCTAGGACTAACCGTTCTAGAGAAATTTTAGTTTTCTCACATTGTTGCTGCTCCGGTTTTGAGAATAAATCCAGTTATCAAATGCACACGACAGCTGAATTAAAAGTGTAAATTCAGTGTAATTTCAATTAATTATGCGTGTTATTTAATACAATTAAACACAATTTAATAAATTATTAATGAAATACAGAGAAAATGGATTTGAGTCTGTAGGGAAGGTCATGTGCTGCCCACGTCAGATTTTTAAAGTTAGAAACAATGTGTCGTGGATCTTGCCCATCATTATACCGCATTGAAAGAAGTAAAAGCACTTGGATTATGTAGGGGAAGACGTGTTCTGCCCACATCAAATGTGTTGAAGACCCAGACCACACGACCAACCCTAAGGCTTATGGCAGCTTAATGTGTGGCCGGCTCATCAAATCTGTTGACGACCCAGATCGTCCGACTCATCCGAGGACGTGAGCAACCATTTGGACGGCCGGGAAGCACATCAAATGTGTTGAAGACCCAGACCGTCCGACTCATCCGAGGACGTGAGCAACCATTTGGACGGCCGGGAAGCACATCAAATGTGTTGAAGACCCAGACCGTCCGACTCATCCGAGGACGTGAGCATGCATTTGGACAGCCGGGAAGCACATCAAATGTGTTGAAGACCCAGACCGTCCGACTCATCCGAGGACGTGAGCAACCATTTGGACGGCCAGGAAGCACATCAAATGTGTTGAAGACCCAGACCGTCCGACTCATCCGAGGACGTGAGCAAGCATTTGGACGGCCGGGAAGCACATCAAATGTGTTGAAGACCAAGACCGTCCGACTCATCCGAGGACATGAGCAACCATTTGGACGGCCGGGAAGCACATCAAATGTGTTGAAGACCCAGACCGTCCGACTCATCCGAGGACGTGAGCATGCATTTGGACGGCCGGCACAGTAAATGTGTTGAAGACCCAGACCGTCCGATTCATCCAGTGGACATGAGCAATTAATTGGACGGCCGGGCGCATCAAATGTGTTGAAGACCCAGACCGTCCGACTCGTCCAGAGGACTAAGAGCAACTATTTGGACGGCCGGGCATCAAATGTGTAGAAAACCCAGACCACACGACCAACCCATAGGCTAATGGTAGCTTTCTGTGTGGCCGGGGGCATCAAATGTGTGTAATTTGATGCCCCCGGCCACACAGAAAGCTACCATTAGCCTATGGGTTGGTCGTGTGGTCTGGGTTTTCTACACATTTGATGTCAATGGGTCATCGATGTCAATGGGTCATCATGTCGATGGGCATCAAATGTGTGTAATAATTTTACAAGTTTGTTTATAAACCATTTAAATCAGTCACATTTAATCTAATAATCGAAATGTTTTTTTTTACTTTCTCTGTATTGTATGGTAATGTATAGGCAAAGTACTAGAATCGTGCTGAAAATCGGAATTCGAGTTTTCCATGGTTCTCCACGTCCTATTTTTAGCTTGCTTGACGACGGTGTTGTTGTTGAGACCCAGACCGTTAGACCTACCAGAAAGGTGTAAGGTAACTGTTTGGATGCCCGGGAAGTGCCGCCCAATTTAGACCGGAACCCAGTGGGGGAGGCATCCACAGGGACCGTACCCTCCTTCCTCTACCACCAACCTCTCGGAAGGACTTACCCACATGTTTAACGTGATCGTACTCCGCATGAACACGGCGGCAGTTGTGGCAGCGTGCAAACCCAGCGCGCAAACCACCGGGCTACCGCGCCCGAAATATGCCAACAGCACGCCGTGGTGTTCCCAGGTGGTCACTCACCCAAGTACTAACCGCGCCCGATGCTGCCTGACTTCGGTGATCTAACGATAACCGGTGTTTTTAGCACGGTACGGCCGTTGGCGCTTGACGTCTGTGTGTATGTGCCCAGTTGTGCATCAGTATGTCTGTTTGTGTATGCCTGTGTGTATATGCAATGTATGCAATGTATGTATTTACTCTAGTTCAAAATTATTCGACGAAATTCACAAAAGTTCGTATTTGCTAGTTACTCTGGAGCTGCTTAGATTTGGATACGATTCGGAAAAATAAAAAATAATCCACCTTTTTTGACTAAAGAGCAAACAAAATTTTTCATAATCTGAAATGCAAAACAAAGTATTCTTAAGTGTATTAATTAAGTGCTAGTACATACGTAACTTTTGACAATGAAAAAAATGAGACCAACTCCATTACTCCAGGGAAAACCAATCGCAACATAGATTGCTATCCAAAACTATACAGGGTGTCCCAAAACGATTGAAAAGCGCTTTAATCCTTTACCTGTTGGAGATCAGAGGGCAATGGAAATTGCAAAAATGTTGAAAGTAAGGTAGGAAATCAGACTACGTTATTGAAATATTCCTCCCATTCATTTTCAAAAAGTTATATTTTTTACATTTTTTACGACCCTCTTAGACAAAGTAGATCAAGCAGAAGATTTTTTTTAATGCAGCAAGATCATTAAAAAACCCGCATATCTGTATCTTTAAAATTGAGCGAGTTATATTTAATTGAAAATTGAACAATGTGAATGGGAACCCTATATCAAATTAGAAATGTAAATTTGTGAAATATCACAAAAAAGATAAAACTGGATGAAAATACATAGAATACCCAAACGCGTAGTGAGTACCACGGCTTTAGATGATCTCTGTCTGTGTCTTTATTTAGATGCATTTGTGATAAAAAAAATTTGACCAATATTAACTTATTTTTGATCTAAACTATTTCTATCGTCAATTTGTTTATGATCTCTATTTTCACTGATGAAAAAGTCTTTCACATGGTACGTAAAAGTGGCATAAGCCAGATATTTCCCTTTACCATAATTCAGTTGATTTTAAAGTTACAGATATGCGTTTTTAACACTTTACAACAAAGTTGAAAAGTGTTTATGACTTTGTTCATTCTGTCTGTCTGTCTGTTTGTCCGTTAGCACGATAACTGCCGTAAAAATGACTTAATCAAAATGAAATTTTAGTATGTTGTTCAGACGGTCTATAGGACCTATGGGAATATAAATGAATAATATCACCCAATTAGTTTTGGATTGAACCCGGGTTGAAAAAATGGAATACATTGAGCCCTATGGGACCTAATTTTTCAAGCATTTTTTAAGCGGATTTAAAATTCATAAATTGCTTCGAAAATTTTAGGCAATATTCAAATTGTTCCATAAAATATATAAAAAAAAATCAGCGAAATATATTCAGTTGTTTTATAAATAAAAATTAAAATAATAATAACACCTCTTATATTAAGCGATCACGTGTCCATGATATGAAACGATCACATGACCCACTTCAAAATGATATATGGCATCCATCTTGTGTCAAAATCGTGATTTTTAAAGTTCTTTTTAATTCATATTCAGTGTTGTATCCGTCCTAAAATTACTTTATTTTTGCCTAAATTCTGTGCATCTACATACTAAAACAACGCAATGACAATATATTTCAGTTTAAATGCTCTTCCAAATTTGATTATTTCTACTATTAAGCCTATTTTTCACCTATGTAAAATGTAAACAGCAAAATATGTAGAATGAGTTGTATTAGAATCGCTGTAATTCTTTAACACAAAATCATTTAGTCCATGGAGTCTGCTTAGCTGATATGAATTCATTGATTTTAGAAAGAGAAGGACGATATTTTTCGATGAAGTTTTACGCATAGAGTACTTGCAGCTCAATGGTCTTAATTTTTAAATAAAATAAATTATTATAGTATTGTGATGAATGACATGAATGGGGGAATTATTTATGAATGAAATGTTGCTTTTATAGAGAGAGCCAGGCGTGTTATTTTTTTATGACGTCATTTGAATGGATTTCAGTTGTTTTCGATGAAGTTTTCAAATATAATAAATTATCGTAGTATTATGATAATTCTAAAATTATTACCGAGGAATGTATAACATTTTAGAGATGTTTAAACCAGGCAATTTGTACTTTAATGCCGTCATTTGAATGAAGTTAATTTTTTTCGATGAAGGTTTAAGGTTTCAAATATAATAAATTAATGTAGTATTGTGATAAGTTTTAAAATATTACCGAGGAATGTATTGCATTTTAGACATATTTAAATAAAGTTGCATTGAAGTTGGAAAGTGTTTCATAATCAATGCTTTAAGCATGATTGATCTTTCTTGTTTTTAATGATCTTGTTCTATTTAAAAATATAAATTTTCTGATTGACCAAATTTGTCTAAGGAGATCGAGTAAAAGTTTAAAAAGTGTAACTTTATGAAAATGAATGGGAGGACTATTTTATTAACGTAGTCTTATTTTCTACCTTACTTTCAATATTTTTGCAATTTACATTGCCTACTTATCTCCAACAGCTAAAGAATTAAAGCGCGTTTCAAACTTTTTGGCTCACCCTTTATATGCACAAAAACCATGATTTCTTAACAGCGGTCCAATATAATTGAATGAATTTTTTAGGGTGATACATAGTGTCGTAACACATAAATACACACTGATTAACGCTAGTGTAGCTCAACTCAACATTCTCATATCAAAATACATATATAGGCAGTTTGTGATTTTATTTTTCAAATTTTGCAACCTTACCAGGTAACATGCTATAATTGATATCATTTGGAACAACGATTTTCCCAGATACTGTTAAACTGACAAACAAACACTACCAAAACATCACCATGCTATCTCCTAACAAAACACAGTTAATGTCATTGATTTAGAATGCTGTGCATCGATCTGGCGATATTTTGATTATTTGGGTGACGATTATGCCAATTTAGCAACATTAAAAATTTCGTCAAATTTGCTGATATCTCGCCAAGCTTTGCAGAATCCACTTCGACTGTAAGAGCTTGCAATTTCGTCCCAGTAGTGCAAAGGTTGTGCGTCAGCTGGCCACTTCGAAGATCCAGGGTTCGATTTTCGGTTGGGGTAACAAGGTTTTTTACCGTGGCGCCCGAACAAATCAGTCAATGGCGTCCGAACAGTACAAAGAAAGGTCGAGGTCTGAAAGTGACCCTAGTAAGACTAGTACGGATTCAGTGGACTATGAGAGACTGAGCGCCGATTTCCAATTAAGAGTATAACCACCATGCAGGGAAAGAACCTGGGTAAAACTAGTAGTAGCAGGAGGCTTACTTGAGGTAAAAATAACAAGAGGTGATCAGTTAGATTGTCAGTTGCCGGCCAATCTGACATTAGAGGGAGGAGATTGCCGAGTCTATTTTTAAGATAATAGCTTACCATTTCGCCCCATTAGCTCAACGGTAGAGCGTCGGTTGGCCAGTTCGAAGATCCAGGGTTCGATTCCTGGTTGGGGCATCAATGTTCTTTCCAAAATTTTCGCCAAGCTTTATGGACATGTTATAAATGTGTTATGACAAGCGCTATGGATGTGTTAAAGATACCAAACTAATAATTTTCGTAAAGTAATATATATTTTCAAAGAAATTGCACTTAATTATACAAAATATTAAATTTTCATTAATGAGGCGTTACTTTTATCAATTTAGTGGCATTTAACAAATTTGAGGACATTTTCGTTTATGTGGCGATATTTTGATTCATTTGACAGCATTTAAACAAGTCACGAAATTTGTTGCCAAGTGGGTCGAATTCGAGAAATTTATAAATCCCACCAAAGGTCGCCAAATAGGCTGAATGAACAAATTCGTCGCCATGGTCAGATAACACAGACATTCAAAGAATAACAATAGATTTTTGCTGCGTAATCGTAACCACATGATGCTACTTTCGTCATATATTTCCGTTTCATTTCCTTCCCATTTCATTCACGATTTATTCCGCATCCCCGCGTTCTAACATGTTTTAAATTAAAAATGCTACAACTGAATTTATTCAGAGTGTACGTTCCCCTGTTCTTGACAGGCCTAAGTACTAGTTTATTATATTGCACTTGCGTGTAAAATTCAGCGTGTAAGATCTTAATTAAGCATTGACACAAAGAACTTGTATAGTTCTCATCTCAGTTGCCTTTGCTACTGTCCTGATGATTTATGAAGCAATTTAATCCACCGATGGCACTTTTTTTGCGTAAGTGAAAACGAACTATACCTCATCGAACAGAACATAGTTTGTTAAAAAAGAACAATATAATGAATCATGATAAAACTTTGATATCCAAAATTATGTTTCCGTCTCACCGACAATTGATTACATGCATACATACATGTCCAAGGAGAGTTGGATTGTTTTTAGTCTTTTATGCCAATTTTTCGTTGTACTACAATTTGTCTTCATCATATGGCGTTTCTTTTATCCTAGTACAGGAGCAGAAAATGAGTGGTTTGTGACAAAAATATTTCCACTGATATAGAGATGTTTTTGAACAGAATATGTTTGTATGGCCTATTTGCTTTGTAAATGCTTTATAGTTTTTTAATGTTCAGTTTATCTATATTAAACCTCATTTTCAGGGAAGAAAATTCTGTTATATTACAACGTCCAACAATAAATTTACTGGTGTGTGGTTCAACTCGACATTCTCATACCAGAATCCATTTTTAGTAGCTTTATCTATTCAAATTTTATAAAAAAAATTTGAAACATCGGTATCATGTGTCCAAATGATTACAATGATATTATATTACCCTTCATTTTTAAAGACGGGCCGCCCCTGTTCGCCTGACGTCACGAAAAAAAAAAACTGTATCGCGGCTATTTTTCACAACAGTGATTGAAACTATTAAGCCACTTGAACGGTGAGCCATAAATAAACCCTTTTATGCGTGATTATGTGAAATTTTGCCCTATGCTGAGATGTTAAAAAATCTGATGTGGGCAGCACATGACTTTCCTTATATAATGCAATGAATTCACTACTTTTACAGTTAAAAAAATTTTATTCTTATAGTAGATACTTATATACTTTCCAATATACTGAATTTTCTTCAATTAGCCGCCATTTTTATCCATTTGGCGAGATTTTTGTCAATTTGGCAAAATTTAAAACTTCTGCCAAGTTGGCGACATTCCGCTAAATTCGTCACCAAAATCTCGCCAAGGGTTATGGACGGAGAAATAAGTTAATCTTACACCAGATAATTGACTATTGACGTTCAAATACAAAAGTATTACTCAAGGTATCTTTTCTCGTAAATGGAACGAGTTAAATCAACGAGAATGAAAATTTATCGCATGATATTGCATATGAAAAGTGAACATGTTTCTTAACAGTTAATACTTTTCTTTAATTTATGGGAGTTTTTAATAAATTTATTTAAAAAATGTGCAATATCTCGAGAACGGTACATGCTAGCGTTCTAAAGTTTATGTCAATCGTTTTCGAAGGAAACATTACATAAGAAATGTCTATTTGCGTAACTTTATTAAAGGCCTTGATTTATTGATGATTTTTTCAATATTTCACTCGAAAATTTAGGGCGGTTCTGAACATTAGATTGTGTTTTAAAACAATAGGTTTCCAGTATTCACGGATTGTGGTTTTTGTACCGAATTTCATTCGAATCGCTCCATTATTCGTGAGATATCGTCTCCACAGTCTCTCTCACACACACACAGACATCACCTCAAAAATGCTCGATTCGTGATCAGGGATGCTTGAAACGTACTCTCCCGTCGAAAACTCGAATTCGAATTTTCGACCCCGTCACAATACTTTCCTTATATATTATGTATATAAGGAAAGAAAAAATATCAAATTTCGAACAAATTTCGAAGTTTTCGCTCGAATTTAAAAAAAAAAACATTTTCTAGTTCTACATTATTTGATAATAAAGTCGTGAAAATGCATTAATATTTGTGGCAGCTATAGGGCATACAAGAAATTGACAAGAGACATACAGACGAACACCACTCCAAAAACTGTCAAAACATTTTCTGGAGGTCCTAAAACTATATTGGCATCAAAATTTCGAATTCGAAAATTTCTGTGAAAACAATAGTTTTTCTGTACATATTACATAGTATAAGAAAGTAACTAGAAAGGATGTTATTCCGTCACCACCCGTGGACATGTTTTAGGGTCATTTCCTCTCTTCAAAAAGGCATTGGCGATTTGGTCATTTGAGAAAAGTGCTCCAAACTCTTTTCAAGTATAGATTCCAGACATTTTTTTTTTCAGGGGTGTGTGTGTGTGAATATTTACTGATGACAGTACAGGTTATTACTTTTCCCCTTACTCTTTAAAGGTGTTGAAATTAACACGCAGGCATCTTCTGATAAAAGCAACACGTTTATTCTTAAAACTGTAGAAAATCATAAAATAAACACCAGCTTAACGTAATTTACAAATAATAAATCAGAATATACACGGTCAACCCTTTCTACAACCTTTATACCGTCGGCTTCAGCCACACACGCCACGTTTCATATCGTGCTTCGCACTCCGTATTCTAATAACCTGGTTGCCAGCTCCTCCTGGAGTCCGCAATCTGCACGGCTGCTATTTAAATTTTGATTATTCCTTTCCCGTGGAAAGACACTGTTTGAATAATAAGAAGTGGAGAACAGAAATTGTTAATCCTTACAACTGTTACTCCCGACAAATTGTTACTCCCGTCCATAAAGCTTGGTGAGATTTCGGCGACGAATTTGGCGGAATGTTGCCAACTTGGCAACTTTTTTAAATGTTGCCAAATTAAAGAAAATCTCGCCAAATGGATAAAAATGACGCTAAATCAATGAAAATGACAACTAATTGACAAAAATTCAATATCTTGGAAAGAATATAAGTATCTACTATAGGAATAACCAATTTTTTACTGTAAAAGTAGTAAATCCATTGCATTATATAAGGAAAGTCATGTAATGCCCACATCAGATTTTTTTTTTGAACTTCGAGTTGACGTTTGAATCAATAAAATAGCTAAATTGTTTATAGAAACATAAATTAAGATACTAATTTGTTTAAATGTAAATGTGCTAAACATTCATATAAATGAAAATTAAATTAAATATTTGTGTTGTAAATTGAGCTAAATATTTGAATAAATGTAAATCGAGCTAAATATTTGTATAAATGTAAATTCAGCTAAATAATTGTAAAAATTTAAACTGAGCTAAATACTTGCATAATTTTTTTCTAAGCTAAATATCGGAATAAACTTACTTAAATATTTGTAAAATTTTATTCATTTGTATTTGTGTTTAGAACATGTAAAAATGATATTTCCGTAAAGCCTCGTAATTTAATTATTTTACAGTTAAATTGTATTTGTTTTCATTATTCTCAATTGTTCAGAATGAAAACACTTACAGTAACGGCAGAAGAACAATCCGGAAATCGCTGCGAATAAGTTTAAAATTTAGATCTTTACGTAACTCATACCATTGATTCGTACTGTGAAGCGCGCGGCTGGGGAATCCCTGACGTGATCGTTCGGCGTTTCTGCCAGCAAATACAGTGTGACAAGCGGATGGGTCAACCTGTAGTATCTATAAACCTTATATACATAGAATAATGTATAAGGAAAGTATTGTGACGGGGTCGAAAATTTTTTTTTCCGACCATTCATTCAGATGCTCTAAGTCCAAGGACGAGCCGGATGCTCTGGGCTTTCGGGGTCGAAAATTTGAAATAGAGTTTTCGAAGGAACACGTTTCAATTATACCTCATCATGAATCAAACGTTTTTGAGATGATGTCTGTGTGTAGGTGTGCGTGTAATTACATGTGTGTGTATATTTTTCTATCTATGAGTCTGTGGAGACGATATTTCACGAGCGAATGAAGATATTCGAATGAAATTTGGTACAAAAATTATAGTCTATGAATACTTGAACCATATTATTTTTAAACGCAATCGAATGTTCAGATGATACTCAAATTTTCAAATGAAGTTTGGAAAAAATCAAGAAAAAATCGAAACAATCAATAAAGTTACGTAAATAAATATCGCCAATCCCGATCGAAATATCGCCAACCTGGCGATATTTCCCCCGAGATTGACGAAAATATCGTCAAATTTGCAAAACTCGCACTATATTAAGGAAAATGGCGACAAATTGAATTAATTATATACAAATCCTATTGCTTATTGTAGACGCTATGAATATTAATAATTGTTAGTTTAGAGTTTAAAATAATATTTAATTGGATACTTTGAAATAGTTTTACATGCTTCCATCCCGAAAAGCTCCAAATGTACAATTCAAACTTAAAAATACTGTACAGTGGAACCACAGAATACTATATTCAGAAGATTCACTCCCATAGGAACCTATGGCAACATCGTTAACATAGGATTTCGCATAGACACTAGCGTTCGATGAGCCAACCATCCTCGACTGCTAGATTTGGCGACTATCGCTCAATTGGCGATTTTAAGTTAATGCGGCAAAAAAAAAAAAAAAATAAATACGGAACTGTACTTTTATAATTTTTTAAATTATAAACATGATCAGCATTTAAAAATACTTTTATCTGTAATATGTTTAACTTTAAATATATAAACACAGATATATATTTAATTCATGCAATCATAAACTAAATAAAAAATTGACGCATTGCATCACTCTAAATCATTATACAGCAAAAATTACAAGCTAACATACCCAAAAGACTAAAATATTATATGATATTTTCAGCCTAAAAAGTATACTAGCGTGTAGATAGTTAACTTGCTTAGTTCTTAATTTATTCTGGGATGCTGTTATTATATATATATATATATATATATATATATATATATATATATATTTTAAATACACTAATATTTTTATACTAAATAACAAATTTACATAAATGCATTATCAAAGGTGTCGAACTTAATCGTTAATTAGAAGGGGGGGGGGATTATTTTCCACATTACATCAGTTAGTAAAAAGCATGTAAAATATATACACATCCAATATTATATTCAACTTTCTCTAGAAAAAGCTATCTAAATATCAATTTCTATACATTTTATATAAATGCGGAAAAGGTTTTTTAACTAATAATGACATTGTTTCTTAGAATTTAATCTAGGCGGAAGTGATAATACTGCACCAATTTCTTATGATGAACACGTGCATAGGATGAAATATGGGATAGATAACGCATAATGTTTTATTTAAATAAAAATAAATTACATACCTTTTAAACGCAATTCCTTTTCTTTTAGTAATCCATAAAATAGCTGCGAAAGTATGTTTAAAACGTGTAAACCACATGCGATGTGCATGCGATGATAGAACAAAGCAACAAAGTTCTAAGTTCCAAGTGTTTCGTTCAGTGCCAAATAGGGTTATATTAGCAGAACGTCTTGGCGAAAACCGTCACAGACCATCGCCAAGCCTGCCAACCTTGATATTTTGGTTGGCGGTTGAGGGCGCTGAGGTCGAGTGAAATATCTGTATATGTTAATCTGTGAGTGGAACCATTACACAGGACAACAAATTTCGAAGATTTTTTTTTCTCTGAGATAAAATTAGCCATTTATTACTAATTTGGGGTTGCTGAACACGAATATGACAATGGAAATTTGAAATTGGCTCCCATTCCTAAAATATTTGTAACTTAATGTTTTTAATATGGAAGAATGTGTCAACAAACGCATGTACCTGTTTACTCCATGCTGTGGGGCTGCTTGGATTGTCGCTTATGCATTTTCTCAGAGTAAGCATTGAAAATCGTCCAACAGTGTCTGCCAACATTGCAGTGGACCAGTTTCCCTGGTATCTTTTCTCTATTTTCGCAATATCCTGGTGAAAACGTTCACCGTGCTCATTGTTAACCTGGCCACAGTTTCGAGGAAAAAGTCCGAGTGGCATTGAAAGAAATACATTTTTAGAGACATAGTGCAACCAGGTTTCTTGTATGTAAACAACATGTCAATCATTAATTTTTTACAGTCCTTTGACTTCACATTTCCTAAGAAATTCGTTGACACAAGGCGAAAAGCATTCTTTTTTATTAATTTGGAGCACGTTATCAAAATGTCTATCCTTAAAGCGCTTACCGATCTGTGGACCAATGGAAATTCCCTCCTTCAGTTTAGCTTCGTTAATTGGAGGGAATTTCTTATTTAAGTCCTTAAAGGCTGATCCACTCTTGTCCATGGCTTTCATAAAATTTCCATTAAGACACGTTTTATGTGCAAGGTTGGTAGTAGGATTTTGTACATTTTTCTCTACAATACCATATGTTTTTCTAGTAGGCCATTTTTTTTTACGTTTTGGCTCTACTGTCTCACTCACATAAAAAGCAGCTGTACTTCGTATGTCCTAATTAAAGATCCATGAGAAGAACTACCACTTTCAAATCACAACAAATATGCCAGCTGTACTTGTTGAATTGAAAGCAATTCAACAAATGTTTCAAATTTCCGTAGGTTTCTTTCATAGAGACAGAGTGTCCGACTGTAATGGATGAAAGCTGGTTCCCATTATGCAGCAATACTGCCTTGACACTTCTTTTGGACGAATATAAAAATAGTCGCCATTGCGAAGGGTCATATTCTATTTTGAGAGCCGACATTAAGCAATTGATGTCAGAACAGAAAACAAAGTTTTGTTCCTTTATAATATAAGGCAGAAATTTCTCATGACGACTGCGAAACAAAGTCACTCGAACATCTGCCTGGAGTAAATTCCATTCCAAGTCTCGATGCAAGTAATTCTGCCTTAATCTTGGACAGCTCTTGACAAGGTTATTCAGTTCTTCTTGAGACAGAATGCGTGGTGTAGGTATAATAACATCATCATTATAGTCATCACTAGATGTAGAACACTGTTGATCATCACATGAAATTGATTCTTGAAATTCCTCTGGATCAATGAAAACTTCATTTGGAGTTTCCGGAATGGTTAACCCTTCACCATGGGGAATTGCTCGCATAGCCGATGGTATATTCGGGTACTGCACTGTCGACATGTTTTCACTTGTGATTCCTCCACGAAGACGTTGGACCATGGAGAAGCAGCAGTCATTTACATGATTATTTTGTTCGCTCTAAATCATAGGAATGGTAAATGGCATTGCAATTTACTTTTTGCCTCGCAACCATATGGAAAGTTTCCTTGAACAAGAATTACATCATATGTGTGGTAACCAGTGCTTGTCATGATTTCCAATGTTGCATCCAAAATAAAGGTGATATGCATTTTTCACTTAAGGAGTGATGGAACAGTTTTGGGCTTCAAATATCACTTCTCCACATATATAACAGCAGTTATTAGCAAAATTAAGGCACTTACGAGGAATCACAGGTTTAAGAAATATAATGCGTTTAACTAAAACGCAAAATCACTTCAATCACTTCTCTCTTACACAAAACGCCGCGTACAACTAACAGCTATCACATTTTTACTTTCCTTATATACATAATGTATAAGGAAAGTATTGTGACGGGGTCAAAAATTCGAATTCGAGTTTTCGACGGGAGAGCACGTTTCAAACATCCCTGATCACAAATCAAACATTTTTGAAGTGATGTCTGTGTGTGTGTGCGTGTGTGAAAGTATGTATGTGTGTCAGTGAGTCTGTTGAGACGATAACTAACGAACGAATGGACCGATTCGAACGAAATTTGGTACAAAAATCATAATCCATAAATACTGGAATCCTGTTGTTTTTATACGCAATCGAATGTTCAGAACCCCCCTAAATTTTCGAGTGAAATCTTGAAATAATCGTCAAAAAATCAAACCCGCTAACAAAATTACGCAAATAGACATTTCTTATGTAATTTATCATTAAAAAACGATTGACATAAATTTTAGAACGCTAACATGAACCGTTCTTGAGAAACTGCACATTTTTCAAAACTATTATCAAAACGCCATATAAAAAGAAAAAAAAAAGATTTCCTTTTGAGAAACAAGTTCCTTTTCATATGTACTACCATGCGATAAATTGGGTGACTTCATTCTCGTGGATCTAGCTCGTTCCATTCACGAAAAAAGATACTTTGAGTAATACTTTTTTATTTGAACGCCAGCAGTCATTTATGTTCTGTAAGAATAACTTATTACTTCGTCCATAACGCTTGGTGAGATTTTGGCGACGAATTTGGTGGAATGTCGCCAACTTGTCGACTTTTTAAATGTTGCTAAATTAACGAAAAGCTCGCCAAATGGATAAAAATGACTCTAAATCAATGACGACCCATTGATGATGACGACAAGGAAAATGAAGACTCATTGACGAAAATTCAATATCTTGGAAATAAATAACTTATAAATAACTACTATAAAAATAATTTATTTTTTTAACTGTAAAAGTAGTAAATTCATTGCATTATTTAAGGAAAGTCATGTACTGCCCACATCATATTTTTACTTTCCTTATATACATAATATATAAGGAAAGTATTGTAACGGGGTCGAAAACTCGAAATGGGAAAGCACGTTTAAAGCCTGCCCGATTAGCGATCGACATTTTTGAAGTGATGTCTGTGTATGTGTGTGTGTGTCAGTGAGTCTGTGTAGACGATATCTCACGAACGAATGGAGCGATTCGAATCAAATTTGGTACAAAAATCACAATCCGTGATTACTGGAAGCTTGTTGGTATAAAACATAATCGAATGTTCAGAACTCCCCAAAATTTTCAATTGAAATTTTGAAAAAATCAGCAAAAAATCAAAACCTTTAATGAAGTTACGTAAATAGACATTTCTTATGTAATTTTTTCTTAGAAAACGATTGACATAAATTTTAGAACGCTAGCATGAACCGTTCTCGAGATATTGCACATTTTTCAAATAAATTTATCAAAATCCCATACATTAAAAAAAATATATTAACTGTTAAGAAACATATTCACTTTTCATATGTAATATCTTGCGATAAATTGGGTGACATCATTCTCGAGGACTTAACTTGTTCCATTCACGAGAAAATATACTTTGAGTAATACTTTTGTATTTGAACGCCAATAGTCATTTTTCCGCTGTAAGAATAACTTATTGCTCCGTTCATAACGCTTGGCAAGATTTTGACGACGAATTTTGCGGAACGTCGCCAACATGGCGACATTTTTAAATGTTGCAAAATTAACGAAAATCTCGTCAAATGGATAAAAATGACGCTAAATCAATGAAATTGACGACTTATTGAAGAAAATTCAATATCTTGGAAAGAATATAAGTATCTACTATAAGAGTAACATTTCTTTTACTGTAAAAGTAGTAAATTCAATGCATTATATAAGGAAAGTCATGTGCTGCCCACATCAGATTTTTCGCTTATATTTTAAGGAAAGTGAGAGAACCGACTACCTTCGTATCTCCTAAACAAGAGTCAGTAGCCAATTTTTACTGTCATTTTATGTCCAGAGCCCCAAAATTAATAAGAATTGACTTTTTTTCATATTTGAGAAAATTTGTGTGTTACGCAGTGTAATGTTTTCACTGTGAAAGAAGTAAATTCATTGCAGTATAAAAGGAAAGAAATGTGCTTCCCACATCAAATTTTTATTGCAGAAGAATTTTTTTTCCGGTTTTTATTTCAGAAGAAAAGCTGATGCAAAAGATCTGTTCAAACTGGCAAAGGAATAGGAAAGCGCATTTACTTTTCAATATCCAGTATGATAAAGCACTTTTATGTGTCCAGCACCTGACTTTAACTACAAATAAGAAATTTATGAAAGAGCCTTCTTATGGTGGCAAATGGGGTGTACAATTTATTTTGTACAGAACTATTCAGTATTTTTATACTATATTGCAGACATTTCATGCAATTATACAAATTTTCAGAAAAACGGAAAGTGACATCGCTATCGCCGAAAGTGGAAATTCTTTGTGAAACCTTTACGGTACAAAGTTTGAGGCTGAATCCATATCACTCATAATCTAAGCTCTTTCGCTAGATAATCGTGAGAAACAGAGGTTTTAAATAAAATTAAAGTTTATGAAGTGGAAATGGTAAAATAACTGGAAGTGGATATTCTTATTAAAAACACCTAGTTCCTGTAGAATTTGAGGCTAAATCGATATCAGTCATCATCTAAACTGATGTTCGTTAAAGACTTCAATTGAGTCTTTATTTTTGCAGTTAATAGTTTGAAATCTGAATGGTAGGGTTGTTGTTGATGGGACCTAGACCGTTTGAACTACCAGAAAAGTGAAAGGTAATTGTTTAAATGGCTGGGAAGAGCCACCCAATTTAGACCGGAACCCAGTGACGGAGGCATCCACAGGGACCGTACCCTCCTTTCCCTACCACCAACCTCTCGGAAGGACTTACGGGCCCACACGTTTAACGTGATCGTACTCCACGTGAACACTGCGGCAGTTTTGACAGCGGAGGGAATCGAACTCGAGCCTACCGAGTGCAATTTTCTCGCGCTAACCACTGGACTACCGCGCCCCTTAATGGTAGGGTTGAGACCCAGACCGTCCGAGAATGGTGTAAGATAACTGTTTGTATGGCAGTGTAAAATCTGTTCTAAGAAGCTCAGCAAGTCTGTGAGTATAGCACGTTAAATTTATTTTGCAAATTTTATTGCAATACATAGCAGCAAATTACCCCCAAACAGGTAACAGTCGGAAACTACGAAACGCAAACACTGCCTATAAAGTCCATTTCCAAAATTTTGAAAGACACTCCCATTATAGATACCATCATTCATGAACCGGTTTCATGCTTATTATGCGTTTGTCAACATGGAATAGCCGATATCTGCAATGGTAGCAAGAAACAGCTATACGTCACAATTTTTTCGAGTTTTTATGGGAACTGATAATAATTTGAGTCCTTCCACATAGCTAAAATAAAATGTATATACATTTTAGCTCAGGCCGCATGAAACTGCAAATGCAAGGTTCATAAAATGCAATACCCTCCTATGAGTGTGGTTGGAGGACACTCTCCATTGCAGGTACCGGTCCATGGATGTTGATACCCGCAATGGGGGTGTATTTTATAGTTAGAAACAAGTTTCCTAAAAATTGGGATACTTTGTTATAGTATGGGTTTCCAAAATTAATTTAGAGATGAGCATATATGTACTAATTTAAACCCACATCTTCATGCAGCTCATTAGATCTGTCAGTATTTGTTTAAAACCTGATTTTAATTATACTTTTATTGTCTATTGAAAACAGCCAATTCAGTGGTATACTTCTTAATTTTATACAACTCGTATTTGAGGGAATCTAACTATTTACTATCCCTAGTTCTCAATGGGTTTTATTAAAATTTTTGGAAGAATTGTACCGAAATCCAATATTGTTTTGAGAACCACACAGACTAGCTTCGGGAGCCACAGTTTGCTCCTTTTTGTTATATATAATGATTCATTGTTCTAAATATGTTAACATAGTTATTTTTATAATTCCTTTCCAATTATCCAGTTTTAAAAGCATCGAGTTTGAGAATATAAATGAGAATGGTATACTAGTCACTCGGTTTTATGTTGTGGTTTCAAGTATTTATAGTTTTAAAGAGTTTTTATTCTTGCAATTATGTTTTTAAAGTGTCTTATATTCGGAGTAAATCAGCTTTAAAATAGTGTCTGGTAGATAAGAAGAATATGTTGAATTGTTCTTGGTTTTGTCATGGCGAACTTTAGTGGTTCGGCATCAGAAAAAGTTGTGTCTATGTTATGCAAAGCATTTTCGGAGTGTCTTAACAACATGAACACCTTGTTTATTTCGGTTTGTGATAAAAAAAATCGGACTCTAAACAGGATAGTGTCAGTTTTTATCTCAATAGAAATAAAATGAAGAGTTTTGAACAAACATTAGTTAATGTGGATAAAACTATTGAGCTCAAGTGCAATTCTGATGACAACTCAGACTTTTCAAATAAAATTATAGCTCTAGTAGAACTTTTGAATAGAAATTTGCAAGAAAATCACACTGCCCTTCTTAGAAGAATTATCAGCATAGAAAGAAAATTATATTCTGGCAATAACACTATAAATGGAATCATAAGGACGGAGGGAAATGATCACTTCGTAGAACGTGAACACTGCGGGATTTGAATCTGATTAACCAAGACCCGGAATTAAATCGGAAAAATAGTATCAGTGAAGGCCTTGAGGGAAATTGTCAATGATGGTATTTAACAGAGCTAAAGAAATGTTGTACATTGGCCAAGTTTGTAAAATGTTCTCTAATATTCTACTAGGAACATGAGTTTATTTGCTGCTATTGTACTTATTTGGTTGTTATTGTGCCATTAATAAGTTCTGTAAACCATACAACAGCTTCCTCGGTCATCTCGCTTTTTTATTTATCTTTAATTGCTTTTCAAAATTATTTGTTGTAAATATTTTATATTTTAATGTATTTTATATTCACTCGCAAGTGCTTTTAAAAATCGTGTGTTGTCACTAGTTTGCATTTCAATGTATTTTATAATATTTTAATCGGTATATTTCTATATTGAATTTTATCTTGCACGCTGTTACTGGGACTTTGTCCTGTGGATTTCATTCTTTTAAATAAATAAATAAAAAAATATATAAAACATAAATGTATAATAGATAAGTGCGTCTAAAAACTTCATAAAACACATTTCGAACATTTTTGCTAATTTTCTAATTGAAAATAGAATTATTCTATTTTTAATAATTTTACAGTATTAAATCTTGCGAAAAAACAGCAACTTCTAGAACAATGATGATAGAAGTGAGGTTCATTTTTTTTTAAACAAATAACGCAATTTATAAGACCATAAGATTAAAAATGCAGTGTAGATAGTGCGCGACTATTTAAGGAAGTGTTAAGTACAAACTTTTGACTGTCTCACAAAGCGGCTAGTTTCTGAGATTTATATGCAAAAAACTAATATTTATTATTTCTTAATTTATTACTTTTTTAATAGTTCCCTTGTTAAGCATGCGTGATAATGAACAAGCACGAATAAAAAACATTTCATCTTTCGCAACACTTGCATTTTTTTTTTTTCATTTCAATTGCCTGATGCTGCTGTTTGGATGATTTATGAAGCAATTTAATCCACCGCTAGTTATTTTTCGAGCAAGAAAAAAACACCCCAGCTGCACCGCAACAAACACAACACATCTTGTTAAAAAAATACTGTAATGAATCATGATACAACTTTGTTATCCAAAAATATGTTTCCGTCTCACTGACAATTCAGAACATACATACATATGTGACCCTAGAGACTTGAATTATTTTTCCTTCTTCTTCAATGCCACTTTTTTAGTGTGTTGCGATTTGTCAGTGTCTTTGGACAAATTTTTACAAAGATACTGCAACAGACAAAGAATAGTGGGATTATGACTGCAATATATACCAATTTAGCAAGATTTTTTTTGTAAAGAAAATTATGATGCCTGTGAAACGCATTGTTGCGAAGTATCCTTTGAAATCGATAGATGTAGTCTCAAGATGAAAAATGAGTAAAAATTTCTGGATAAGTAACACGTTTATTTACAAGCACGGCGTAAACTGGAACATTATGAAAATAGTTCGATAACTATATCACAAGATAACTGACAAAACTGTCATGTACAGTAAAATAGCAATTACATATTCCACCTTTTTGACAAAACAACAGATACAATTCTCTAAACATTGAAGTATCACACAAATCATAGTTTCCATGTCAACTGCTCTCCAATTAACCGACTATTTTAATGTACTGTCCGTAGAAACTTCCAGAAGAGGCCGCTATCTCCAAAAATATTCATTATTTAGAGAAAGAACTCCTACCATCGAAATGCGGCCCAAAGTCCCCAAATTATCTGGAAATATTGCCTCGAGTGTTCAAATATGGCAACCTCACGTTAACGAAATTGCATTGGCTGCCTGTAAAGGTGTTTCTTTTGATTTTCTTTTGACCATCCAGTGAGCATTTAAATGTTAGTAGCAGTATGATGTTATAGCAGTTCGCAAATACATGCATTCATGCTGTTTCTTTTATATTTCAATTTTTTATTCTAGATTATTGTTAGTATTCTAAAAACTTGTCAATATTGTTATTATGGGCGAGAAAAACAAAATCCATTATTTGTTCCCATTGAAATCAACATTTTGTGTGCTTGTTGTGATCCTTTTTACTCGACTGCAATATATAGGAAACAAAATTTCACACATTTAAGAAAAATTGCACGTAGGTGTGCAGAATCATTATTTCAATAATTAAAATGAACTATAACAGGGTAAAATGCCCATTTTAAAACTGAATTTGCTACCTACGTTTCATAGAAATAGCATGCAAACAACAACTTTTGAATATGTAATCAAAGCGTATGTATTCGTACTTGCATGTAATTTGATATGTTAATTGCGTTTCCAATTCATTTCAATTCAGCTAATTCACCTCAAACAATTCGCATTTGTTAAATTTTAATTTGAAAAACACTTTTCGTAATGATTTTGTTGTTGATATGATTCATGGAATTATTTTTATTTAATATACAAGAAGGTTCCTACCCCTTGCGCTGAAGTACAACAACGCCCATAACTAACTTCGAGAGTCAGGAGGGCTCGCAGAACTTTTTTGCGAGCCCCTTCTTCACGTTTGCTATGCAGACGTAATACGACAGTTGGGGCATTTTCTTAGTCGCTAGTTCTCATCACACACAGATCTCGCTTCGCAGGCTATACGTTTTGACTCGTGTTCTTTGTATAGTGACATAAATCGCATTTCGTTTGTTTAAATCATTAATTTAAATATTACTTATTCTGGAATGACAACAGTGTTATGATCGCAAACTCCTAGACCTCGAGGGCTCCGCTTCCTCTCAACTCATTAACGATGGCGCTTAACGAGCATTTTCTTCGTGGCAGCTGCGCATGTGTCACGGGGCTAACCCCTGCTCTGCAACCCCTGTAACTACTTTCGTGAATCGGGAGGCTTTGCCTCCTATTCGTTGATTGTCGATGATCTCGCTTCGCGAGCTCTTTATAGTCGTATAAGCCGCAGGCGTAATTCTCCCGTTGGGGTCTCTCCTAATCGTTGACGCTCACCAACTGCTGGAGATTACGTCGTGAGTTCTACCGGCGTCCACTTAACCCGGCCGGCGCACGCGAAAGTCTTTGTGTACCCTGCACACTACTACACACCAAACCCTTGAATCTTCTCCCCCTGCCTATTGCCGCTCATTTGCTCATTTATCTCTCATGCTCGCTTCGCAAACGCTTTCATCAAACCTGCGTAATAGTCTTACAAACAAACAGAACGTTTTGCAAGTATTATTGTCATGAACAATTACGACTCATTGTTGAAAATGTTGTTGCCCTTTCAAAAGAAGTAATATTTAAATGGAACTTTGAATAACTTATTGTGAGACCAGATTTGAGAAATATTTAGTGAGGCAGTTTTATGTTTGTATTTACGATGTCTATAATGTTTAACAATAGCATCAGACTTAAGGGCGCCAGTTATATAGCACCCTGATCCGAAAGGTCAAAGTAGGCAATAAACCTTGGATCCAAGGTAAAGCCACGATAATGGTTAAGGACGTTAACCAATGTTCCAAATGTCTGGTCGCATTGCCCTATGGTTGGCCAATCAGAGCGACAAGAGGCGTTACAGACCCCATGCAAAGGAGGCGGGAACCGAAGTTTCTAGAGTGGCACACGATTTCTACGTGGGATTCAATAGCGATTTTTTATAGAACGATGTCAGGAGGCTTCTACAAAGATTCCGTGAGAGCGATAGCAACAAAATAGCCGCAGAGGTGCAGTAGAGAAGTATTCTGCAAGTTCTGCAAACACAGTGTTCCGTAGAAATTCAACAGAAATATCCATGTTCTGATATACAGAACTGCAACGGCAGATTTCGAGATGCAACAGAACCAAAGTTCGAACTGTGTGTCAACGTCAAAAGATAGCCAACAGGTATGTGCGAGTCAAGTACTGTTGATATTCATAAATACAATTTAGGCATTTTAATTAACTGGTCTCACATTTGCTCTATACGTCGCAATAATTATAAATAAGTGTTGTAATTAATTTAATAACTAATCTTTTTCATTAATAAATAATTTTATTTTAAAGTAAAATGGTGCAATTAATTATGTTAGTAGGTTAATATTTTCTATTCCAGGAACTCGCACTGAAGATTAATAAAGTGGGTTAACGCGGTATTTCATGTTACAATGCAATGTATTTAATTAACTTTAATGAACTTCAACTTCTTTTATTAAACGTGCACCAAACTTATGTGTTTCTAATTGCTGAAATCAATAATTTAAATATTACTGTTTTTGCAATGGCAACAGCGTTTGCAGTGATGGAAGATTGGATTTTGAAGATACAACAAAGAAAATAAAATTTTCATACAAAAGTAGTGTAAATATTGTTTCACTTCAAAATTGTACAAAAATAGAAATTTCTATTCGATTATAACCAAAATATTAAAAGACACGTGGCAATATATTCTAAATCAGCATGCCAAATTGAAAGTCATATGATGTCATAGGTCCGGCGTCAGCTTTTGCAGAAAACTCTAATGTTAAAGGATTTGGCCAGCTTTTTAATATAGAGAGACATTTTAAGAAGAAAATCAGAGTCACACTTCCTCATCATCCTCCTGTTGTGATAATGATCAAATTCAATAGTTACACAGGGCCAACTTATAAGAACTTATTTGAATCACAACCACTGGCTGCGATTCAAATTTTACTGTAATAAGAACTTGAAATTTCAACGGCACTACTTGTACATGAAAGTAATTTAGATGGCTTTTGTAATCATAATTTACATGTCATGAGGTCTAACTCTGGATAAAGTGAACACTGGAAAATGAGAAACGTTCTTGAGTTATGTTGCCCTGTCAGGGTCTAAAACACATGAAAGTATATTATTAAGCATTATATACATTTGGCAGATTTGATAATTAAAAAAAAATTACTTATGTAAACATGTCCGAAACATGAAAAAGAACATATGAGAACTCACGAACATGTATCTGTAATTTAAATGTATTCCTGTACATTAAATGCTGATTTGTGATTCTAATGTGTTGCTTTGATTTAACGGCTTTCCTTTATTAAAAATTTGTGTAACTTAATGTTTGGATGCTAAAAACTTTTATATTCTTTTCTGTATTAGTATTTACGAATATTGAAATCAATGTTTTATACTTTTAATTTCATTATTTATTTGTTAAATTACATTAAGTTGATTTGAAATCCTTTACTGATTGCAACTCGCTAGTTTAATCAAAGCCAGCCTTGTTGCTAGTTTTTATTTTACATTATTGTCAGTATTGCTGTTTGCATTCCATAGTCTTGTTAGTATTGTTTGTATTCTATGTACTTGTTAGTATTATTGTTAATGTTCTGTATTCTCGTCAATTTTATTGTTAGTATTCTATATTGTTTTTCGTATTGTTAGCATTATATTTTCTTGTCAGTATTATTGCTAGTATTCTATATTTTTGTCAGTTATATTTTTAGTTTTCTATATCATTGCCATTATTCTTGTTAATTTCGGTATTAATGTTTATATTCTAGATTATTGTTAGTATGTTAGTGGTCTCACAATATTGCCAGTATTTGTTATTAATATTCCACATTATTCATAGTATTGTTCTAGTAATGTTTCCTCACTAAAATTTTCAAAAAAATGGATTTTGACGAAAATTGAGTTATAAGATTTTCTGAATGCTTTTTTGTTCATTTATTTTGGAATCGTTTAAAAGTGAAGTTTGGTGCGAACGGTGATTATAATATTAAACATAAAATGTAGTGTTTCGGATATTTACATATTAAGGAGTGATGAATTTTCAGATTCAAGAAATTGAAAAAATCAAAATTTAAAGAGTATGTCCAATGTACATACAAGAACCTGTTCCATTCATCTTCGTCTGCAGGGAAGATATCCCTTACGATGTGTGTGTTCTATTTCTATTTGAAGTGATCATCATTTGTTTCGTAGCGGTTCTCTCTTGGCAGTGGTGAAGGGCGCATATTGTCCTACCTCATCTGAAGAAAGGGCTTACTACGTCCTCGAAACAGTTATCGTTTACTTACTGACATATACCTGCTATATTCGTGGAAGTTTTGCAAGTATTTATGCTAGGAGCAGCAGATAGATATAACCATTTCTACAAAATAAGGGTGTAAAATGAGAAACAAGGAAGTTAGTAAAAGGTTAAAACTTTTGGCCACCTTCTTCGTTTCTCGTTTCAAGGATATTTCAATCAATATGTTCAAGAATAATACAATAGTACACATCATTTACATGCCTAGTTTTGGGCCTGTTCAAAATGTGTTACGTTAGCAACAATACATATTTTAATTTGAGAAATAATATTATCACATACTTTATGAAGCATAATAGGTGTCACTATGTACAGGCTCTAGCAACCGATGAATTATGATGGGTAGTTATTACCTACCATCTACGCATATTGTGAGTTCCTGAAACCGATTCTTTTCATTAGACACTTCGCTAAACTTTGATATTTTCCCTCTATCTGGGTGTGTTACTGAATTCCTTTTCCTAATTTATTCATTTCTTCTAAAGTTGCTACAACCACTTTTATTAGATGGGGACCAGTCACTTTACAATAGATAGACCGAAAACCTACACGCAGGGAGATTACTAATAACTTACAACGTATCTGTTCTAATATCTTACAAAGTTATTTAGACGCTTAAAGTATTCCTAGGAAAGGTCCCTTGTCATCGTTTGTAGCAATACATTTATTATTTTCTCTACATGCATAGTATAAAATATAGGGCGAGTATTGTGATGGGATCGAAAATTAGAATTCACATTTTCGACGACAGATAACGTTTTAAGCATGTCTGAATACAAATTGTACGTTTTTGAGATAATGTTTGTGTGTGTGTTCGTGAGTGTGAGGATGCGATATCTCACAAACAAATGAGCGTTTCAAACGTAATTTAGTACGATTATTATGATCCATGTATATTTCAATTCCATTGATTTTAAATGCGATTGAACGTTTGAGAAAACAGCAAACTTTCGAATGAATATTTGAAAAAATCTTTAAAAGAATCAGAACATTCAATAATGTTACATAAATAATTATTTTATAATTAATTTTTTTTCAAACTTTAGAGCGCTAGCTTGAACCGTTCTAGAGATATTGCACGAGTTTCAAAGAAATATATCTAAAAATTACGAAGCACTGGACAATAGTACGTATCATCAAACGTGCAACACTTGATGATACGTGTCCTTGCCTTGGTAACTAATTTGTCGAAATATCGCTAACTTGACGACTTTTGTAAATTGGTGCTAAATTGAGGAAAGTGTTACCAAATCGCTGAAATTGATGAAATAATAATAAACATATTTTAATATAATGGAATAGTATATTACTTAGCATATGTTAGCAATATTACCAATTGTACAGTTATATTTACTCGATATATAAGTTTATTTGGTACGTCAAAACAATTTTACATGTTGCCATTGAAAAAAGCACCCAATGCCAGTGTAATTTTTAACGTTAGAAGCGTAAAATTGATTTTGCACATCATTATTTTGCATTGAAAGAAGTAAATTACTTGCATCATGCAGGGAAAGTCATGTATTGCCCACTTCAAATTTCTGTAATAATTGTTTTAAGTTTCATTATAAACCATTTAAATCAGTCACCTTTAAACTAGTAGTCGAAATGTGTTTTCTTTTACTTTCCCTGCAATGCATGGTAGTGTATAGAGAAAGTATTGGAATCGTGCCGAAAACCGCAACTCGAGTTTCTGACGGATCTACACGTTTTGGGACCTCTAGAAGACGAAAATCTATTTTAAGCGAAACGTATGTGTGTGTGTGTGTGTGTGTGTGTCTGTACGTCTATGTGTCGGTCTGTGCAATGTAATACTTCACTCAATAAGTCTCCGGTCTGACACATATATGGCAACACTGTTGACAGACCCATATGATTTCTGGATAGTGCCAAGCTTCAAACGACACGTGTCAAAATTTCATGACATTCTGACAATTAGTTTATAGGTTACAGTGGTTTTAGTGACCCCAGTTTTGTAATTTTCAAAACAATGGATAAAAAATAATTTCGTGTGTTGATTAAACATTGTTTTTTTATGGGGAAAATTACTGTTGAGGCCAAACAGTGGCTTGATAAGCGTTATGGAGACTCTGCACCAGGGAAATCAACTATTATTAACTGGTATGCTGAATTTAAACACGGTCATACAAACACCGATGATGCTGAACGCTCTGGTCGCCCAAAATCGGCAGTTGTTCCGGAAAACGTAAAAAAAGTCCACAAAATAGTTTTAAAAGACCGTAAAGTGAAGTTGCGTGAGATAGCTGACACCTTAAAGATATCAGAAGGTAGTGTGTTTACAATTTTATACGAAAATGTGAGCATGCGTAAAATGCTTTCGAAGTGGGTGCCGCGTTTGCTCACACCGGACGAAAAACAACAACGCGTCGACGATTCAGAGCGCTGTTTGGAGCTGTTCAAGCGAGATAAGAAGGATTTCTTGCGTTGGTATGTGGCAATGGATGAAACATGGATCCATTACTAAGTACCTGAATCAAAGTCAAGCAGCATCGGTCGCGGTTAGTACTTAGGTGGGTGACCACCTGGGAACACCGCGTGCTGTTGGCACATTTCGGGCGCGGTAGCCCGGTAGTTTGCGCGCTGGATTTGCACGCTGCCACAACTGCCGCCGTGTTCATGCGGAGTACGATCACGTTAAACATGTGGGTCCGTAAGTCCTTCCGAGAGGTTGGTGGTAGGGGAAGGAGGGTAGGGTCCCTGTGGATGGCTCCCTCCCTGGGTTCCGGTCTAACTTGGATGGCACTTCCCGGCGGTCCAAACGGTTAGTTTACACCTTTCTGGTAGGTTGGACGGTCTGGGTCTCTACAACAACAACACCTGAATCAAAGATCGTCAGCTGAGTGGACAGCAGCCGGTGAAAGTCGTCCAAAGCGACCCAAAACCCAAAAGTCAGCTGGCAAGGTTATGGCATCCGTATTTTGGGACGCGCATGGTATTTTGTTCATCGACTATCTTGCGAAAGGTAAAACTATCAATAGCAAATATTATATGGCATTATTGGATCGATTGAGCGTAGAAATCAAGAAAAAATGGCCTCACATGCAAAGGAAAAAGTGTTGTTCCACCAAGACAATGATCCGTCTTACAAGTCGATGAAAACGATGGTTAAAATTATATGAATTACGCTTCGAATTGCTTCCTCACCCACCGTACTCTCCAGATCTGGCTCCCAGCGACTACTGGCTTTTTGCAGACATCAAAAAGATGCTCCAGGGAAAGAAATTTGGCTCAAATGAAGAAGTGATTGCTGAAACTGAGGCCTATTTTGAGCGCAAAGACAAATCGTTCTTCAAAAAAGCATCGAAAATTTAGAGGAGCGTTGTAATGAATGTATCACTCTTGAAGGAGAGTATGTTGATGAATAAAGTCGAATTTCTAAAAAAAAATTGTTTTTCTTAGTTTGACCGGAGATTTTTTGAGTGGGCCATGTATGTATCCACTCTAAATCAAAAACTAATTGGCATACTTTCATAAAATGTGGTAGGTAATCCCCTTGTGTGTCGCACTGATTAGATTTTGGTACGATTCGGGAATAAAAGAACCATCTTTTTTTGCGAAATGGCCCACAAACCTCATGTATCCACGTATGCTCAAATATATTAACTAAATGCTTATTTTATACGTAATTTTTGACGACGAAAAGAATAAGACCAATGCCATTACTGCAAGACCAACCATTCTCGAGATATTTTAGTTTCGCATTTTCACTATGCTACCCTTGAAAATTAGTCCAGTTACCAAATGTAAACTAAAATTGAATTGAAAAGTGCAAATTCATTGTAATTTAAAATAATTATGACTTCTATTTTGTGCAATTAAACTCAATTTAATGCATTATTGAAGGAATAAAGAGAACGTGAAGAGTTTGCAGGGAAAGTCATGTACTGTCCACATCAGATATTTTTCATGAAGTTCCATATACAATAAAGAACTTAAATTCGATATCCTACTTATTGCTGTGTTTGCCATATTTTTCACAATTAAGGTGTCAAATGAAAAGTAAATCCATAATTTAAAATACAGGTTCATAACAGCAAACAAGTCCGAAGATAATATTATATATCGCAGCTCACATATCGCCATACTTTCCTGAAATTATTTACTTTATTTACAGCATTGTTACCGACTCTATCGTATCTGCAGCAGCCAACGATTATTGGTGCGTATTTTTCTCACACCGTGGTTTGAATGCTGCTGTCAAAATGATTTATGAACCAATTTCATCGACGAAATTGGTTAAAGCTTTCTCTCTTGGGTTTCTGCGTCCTGTTTAGTTACACTTTTTTTGTCTTGCTCACTTGAGAGGAATACAATAAATAAAAAGCAATCGAGAAAAACTAATTTCAATGAAATGAAACTAAAAGAATGTGTAAGTGAAAAGAAAAAAAAAACGAATCGAATTGCATTTCTTCTCCTCAGGTGTGTAAAAATATGTGATGTGAAGTCAATTTTAAAGGGAATAAAATGTATTATAAATTTGTTTTCGTCTTTATACTTTCGGCATAAATAATTTGAGAAAAGTGTGGATGGGTGAGGGGAGTTAAGGACCCAGACCACACGACCAACCCGAAGGCTTGTGGTAGCAAATTGTGTGGCCGGGATGGGTGAGGGGAGTTGCTGTTGTTGTTACCCAGACCGTCCGACCTACCAGAAAAGTGTAAGGTAACTGTTTGGACGGCCGGGAAGTGCCACCCAATTTAGACCAAAACCCAGTCGGGGAGGCATCCACAGGGACCGTACCCTCTTTTCCCTACCACCAACCTCTCGGAAGGACTTACGGGCTCACATGTTTAACGTGATCGTACTCCGCATGAACACGGCGGAAGTTGTGGCAGCGTACAAATCCAGCACGCCAACCACCGGGCTACCGCGCCCGAAAATGTGCCAACAGGACGCGGTGTTCCCAGGTGGTCACCCACCCAAGTACTAACCGCGCCCGATGCTGCCTGACTTCGGTGATCTAACGAGAACCGGTGTTTTCAGCATGGAACGGCCGTTGGCTCTTGGGTGGGGGTAGTGTAAGAATTCGTTGAGTTATATAGGGTTTCCTCATAAGTTCTGATACATCCATTTAATATTTTGATTTAAGAGTTCTGCAGACTGCAAAAGTAAAACCTAATAGGAAAGCAAACACCCTATCGATTGAAGAAGTTTACAGTTCTTCTAACGACGAATCGGAGAAATTATAATTTTTATCTCGAAAACAAAGCACAAAAGGCTAAACATTTCAATAAATAATTGGAGAGCATATAAAGATTGGAGTCAGAAAATAGCGATAATTAATTAAATGCATCGCTATTCCAAAGTACTGCAAAAATAATAATCAGTGTAATAAGCTAAGTTTTATTAATTTATTATCATGTTTTTACAGTAAACAATAAATGTTGCATTAAAATAGCAGACAAATTATTCAGTACAATGATTATCCCTTGTCGTTGACATCATTTTTGTATCATCTGTGAATATCTTATAATGCAAACCGTATGTCTTATCATCTATACTATATCAATAAAATTGAAAATCTGTCTGTCTGTCCCGTCATCACGAGAGAACGGCTGAACCGAATTTCATGAAATTTTGTGGGTAGCCTGGAAATAACCCCACTTAAAACTTAGTCTATGACTTGAGTTTCTACGACCAGTGGTTCTCGAGATATTAGTAAAAAACGAAACTTTCGTTTGTCTCATCATCAGGAGAGAGCGGCTGAACTGAATGTAATGAAATTTTGTGGGTAGCCTTAAAATAGCCCCCATGAATTTTTCCCAGGTTTCGCGTTTCTAAGACAAGAGGTTGTCGAGATATTAATGAAAACCGGAACTTTTCCTAGGAGTCTACTCTCTAACTCCGTGGTTTATCCAAACGGAAAGGATGAAAATCGTTTGTTTAAAACGTCAATGTGTATTAATACTTTATTTCTAAGTTTGGTGGAGGAATTTTGCGCAAATTAGTCACTATCTGAAAGCATGAATTGTTTGATACATGAAATTAAATGGAAAATTTATCTCCATGGTTTATTTTTCCCAAACATTTAAATCAACAATGAAAAGTAAAAAGAAATCAAAATGGTTATTTAATGCATTTTATGAGGAAGATTCTATTTTATATCATGTTACTCAGCAACGCAATTAAATTAAATGTGTTTGTTAATATTTATTATTATTCTTTCTATTTGAATAATAAATAAATTGACGTAAAAATATATTTTATAAATGAACAGTTTGATTTTTCTTTTAATTATATTAATCGCGAACTACGTACATTACTTTCATCTATTTTGGTACAAAGTTTTATGTGTTTAGCCAATAAACTCATATATTGTGTTTACCCAATAAATTCCTTTAGCCGATTGTTGAAACAGAAAAAGAGTAGAAAGGGTATATCTTCTAATACAATTTTAGTGTTTTCATTTAGTATATACAAACGGGATCAGGATATTTTATTCTTCAGATCTGCAAATTCAGATCTACGAATTTCGCGGATATCGCTAACTTGGCAACTTTTCTTAAACGTTACCAAATTGATGTAAATGTCGCCAAGTTGATAAAAACAACGCAAATCAATTGTACGTTGTCATATATTGTACGTTGTACGAGTAATCTTCTACATATGCACGGGTATATCTTCTAATCTACGAGAATATAAGTAGTACAGGTATATTGGCATATATACTGGAATATATTGGGATCAATTACGATCTTCTGGTATAAAGATTAAGGGGACTGTTGATATTTTCAATTTAGTACGTAATCTGTTTTATTTTGGCAAATATTTTTGAGACTCATATTGTAATAGGGGTAAACTTCAACTAACACACAGGCATATTTTCTTATCTGTGACAATATAAGTAGTACGGGGATATATATATATATATATATATATATATATATATATATATATATATATATATATATATAGATGTATATATGTATATATATATATATATAAATATATATATATATATATATATATATATATATATAGATGTATATATGTATATATATATATATATATAAATATATATATATATATATATATATATATATATATATATATATATATATATATACATATATATATATATATATATAAATATATATATATATATATATATATATATATATATATATATATATATATATATATATATATATATATATATACATATATATATATATATATATATATATATATATATAGATGTATATATGTATATATATATATATATAAATATATATATATATATATATATATATATATATATATAGATGTATATATGTATATATATATATATATATAAATATATATATATATATATATATATATATATATATATATATATATATATATATATACATATATATATATATATATATATATAAATATATATATATATATATATATATATATATATATATATATATATATATATATATATATATATATATATATATATATATATATAAATATATATATAAATATATATATATATATATATATATATACTACATTCACCATTTTAACACTCTTTATCCTTATGGTCTGAATTCCATGTTATACAATAACAATTACAATTTCGAATATATAAAAAAACACGACTTTAATGTCGTAATCAATAATCAGAAACATTGCAACCCAAATGGTAACTTAACACGTAAAAAACGTGGCGGTAGAAAAATAAAATTAAAACTCTCTGACACAATACAGAATCTAATGTTTTTTGCTCGGAAATGTGCTGATAGTGAGGCAATACAACATACATGGATTAAAAATTGCATTTATGGAGTCAGAAATAGATTTTTGAGAGATATCTGGGATTTTTGTAATTGTGACGTTTTTAAGGAACTTTTTTCAAAAAACTTTTATATTGCTGCTATTTTCTTGGATTGCATTAAATAACGCGCAAATTACTTAAACATAAATTTAATCAAAAACAAACCTGTTTGTATCAATAAAGAATATCTCATTATTAATTACAAGAATAAAAATTTTGATAAAGTAAATATTTCATCTTATATAAGTAAATTTCAGGATAAGTTTCCTATTTCTAATACACAAATTAAAATCGCTTATAAATATGCTAAACCTTTATGTAGAAATTTCTATAACTATAACACTGTTTGTAGAAAGGTGATTTACGATCCACAGCATTGTTCCTGTACAGAATATTCCAATTTTATCGACAGTCATCATGGTCACGTTATTTCTGGTGATCTTCATCTTTTACAAACATCATCGTCGAAACCTTTCTTCAAATTCGACACTAAATTTCGTATAGCCGAGTTTCGCTCTATTGGAGGTACATTTACGCAAGATATAGACAGATTCATTTATCGATGTGCAGTGAAATACAGTGTACCCACTTCTATATATAATGAGTGGAAATCAGCTGTATTAAATGCTTTTTTTAAAACATACAATAACATTGGAAGGGGGGAAGTTGTAAAACATTACAATAGAAATGAATTGATAACTTTGCAAAAGAATTTCGTAATTACATACGTTGATAAAGTTACATCAAATTATGCATTTACATGTCAACATCTTTATAATAAATTACTGATTGCATGTTACCAGGATCATGATGTATATAGCCCTTTAGAACTTTCACAGAACGAGATAGAAAACCGTATAAGGGCCTTTTATAAATCTGTGGGTTACACATTGAAAGCTATTAAATTTCCTTATGTTACTTTAATACCAAAACTGCATAAAAATCCAGTGAAATTCCGCCCCATTACTAATGGTTATAAAACTTACTTAACAATAGCAAATAAAAAGCTTCTCTCAATCTTAAAAGAAGTTATGATTAAAATAAAAAATAATGGTGTTTATTTTATAAGTAATAGTCTTGAAGTAATAGAAAAAATTAAAACCATATCTGAAGATTTACATTATAAAAGTTATGATTTTAATGATTTGTTCAGTAATATAAATATTAAAGATCTATTTGCCATTTTGATGGAAGTCTATGAAAAATATAATATGCAAAAACATATTACTCTAGGTAAATTTAAATCTTTAGTCAATCTTGTACTTTTTGAAACCGTCTTATACGATGGTACCAATTTCTACAAAAAGCTCCATGGTATACCCATGGGAGGTGGGTGTTCCTCCATTCTCGCCGACATTTACCTCAACAAATATGAAGAGGGCACTCACATTTTAAACGAATTGCTGTTCATACGTTACGTTGACGATATCCTTTTTGCCTGTAAAGAAAAAGATTTTTTATTGGATTTTGGATCTTATCCAAAATGTTTAACTTTAACCGAAACACCATACAACCCTGATGAAAATCTTAATTTTCTTGATTTGTCTTTGTACAAACTTCCTGATGGATCAACTGGATTTCGTCTCTACGATAAACGTAGAGATTTTAAATTTAATATAAATTTCATTGTTCCTTGGTATTCATGCTTACATAAGAATGTGTACAGAAACATAATTTTGAACCATCTTTTGCGAAGCAAAATAATCAACTGTAATGTTAATGATCGTTACAATAGCGATATTAGCTTCCTCCATGGTGCTATTGCACAGGGTTTTCCGAATCGTTTCCTGTGTAACATTATATGCAAATTTTATGGCATAACCGTAACTGATAGCTATCACATATATTTGGATGCCGAACCTCCCGTGTGTTGATTACGTTAGGGAGTCTAAGCCATCTTTACACAGGTTATGAATGAGTACACTCTTATATACAATAGATAATAACAAGCAGATGGATTGATGCTGGATTCGTCATGGTGAATAGTACATCTGGGTTATGGTACAGTATCTACTTTGGTAGTTAAAGTCTATATGTTTGTTTCTTATTGCCTTTAGTTTTGTGAGTGTTAAACTAATAGTACAGTTTTAAAATACGAGTCTTCTGGGTACTCCACACTTTCATGTTTTGTAACCTCCTTTTTAAAATCCTTTTTAAAAAATTTTTTGATACTTCGGTATTCATATTTGTGCAATATATCGGCTTCCGGGAGTGTTGTCTAGACGCAAAGCTGGCTTAACCGGGGAGTGGGGGTCACAACCCCCCCAGCCATTCTTTGATATATTGCTTTCTTTCATTTTTATACTTTTCTGGTATGATATTAAAATCCACATTGTAGTGCAGCATAGCGCCTTATTCGTGTGATTTCAGGAATTTTTTAACTTTCATTCTTTTATACATATATATATATATATATATATATATATATATATATATATATATATATATATATATATATATATATATATATATATATATATATATATATATATATATATATATATATATATATATATATATCTTCCATTCCGGATGATTATGACTATTTGTCCACACTTCGCTTATTTATGAATGTTTCGTATGAAAATCTCATTTAGATCTTATCTACGTACGCTTATTTTGTTACTCTCCGAAATTTCGTTTCAATTCTTTATGGTATTAGTTATAATTTGAAATTCGTACCTGACAAAATAGTTTTTGAAGGGGTTTATATTGGGAATTTTAATTAAAATTCGTGATGTAAATTTTATTCATTACCTAGTGTCCGGTCTATTATTATTATGAATTGGGATAATTATAGATCTACAAACATTGACCAATTAAGCGTTATAGACGATTTGGAAGAATACCATACCTACTCTCAATCTAAATCATATTACTTCAATAGATGCAATAATCTTAGGGGCAAAACATGTCCTTATACTGACCCATTACAAATTAATAATAATTCCACTTCACAAAAATTCTGCAAAGTTTTTAATTGCATATGCAAACTTAATTGTACTATTTGTAACTTATCCTATATTGGCCAAACCAGCAACCCTTTACATCTGAGAATGAATCTCCACAGGGATCATATTAAAAAATTTGCCCATAAAGTCTTTAATGATCTCCCTACTAAAAATCAATTTGAATATCAACACTTTGCTACACACGGATTTAAAAATGTATCCCTTCATATTTTAGATATTAAAATTTCACTCACTGATAGATTAGTATTTGAAAATTATTACATTAAAAATATAAAACTCTCTTCCCCTATGGCTTAAATCAAATTTATAATAATAATAAGGTAGTGTGTTAAAAATAGTTTTGAATACAATTCTAATAAATCTTCAGTATATAAACATCTTTTTCAATAATCAAAGTCATCAACTCCTAGTAAAAAGCGATATAAGCGTGGCAAAGGAAAAAGTAACTTAAGTAAAACTATTAATTACAATGCAGACATTTTGAAATTACAATATAAATATTCTCAAACTTTCAATTTTCCACCTGTTAGAACTTGGTTATATAAAGTCAGAAAATGCAAATTAAGTATTGTTTATACTAATTTTTTAAAATTAAAATTAACTCATGAGCATTTTAAACATTTATTTTATGATTTGCTTCTTTCACGTACAAATTTCTTAAATTACCACCATCTCCATTCACCAAATCTACATACTAAAATAGCTTACTGTGTAATTTCTTTTAAACAACCTGTTCTTAATTCTCTTAACTTCAATAATTTATTTGCAAAACATCAGCACTTGTCACCAGTAAAAGAAATCAAAATACAAAAATCATTCAAATATAATTTACCAATTGGTAGAACTATTTACAATTACAATGAAGTTTCCAGGACATTAAACTCCGATGACCTTACATCATGTGTATGCAGCAATAAAAACCTTGCCCCTTATGTCAACTCCTCTCATGGACACATTATTACTGGGGATCTCAGTATAGTTCAGGATGATATACTTAGGGATATTATGAATAAAGGGTCTAAATTTCGCATTCCATTTTGCCATCACCCTAAACAACTTCTTCAATCTATATCATTTGCTTTTGATAAATTCATATATCAACTTGCTTGTTCACATTCCATTCCTATTGAAGCATTCCATCTATGGAAGTATACTACCTTACATCTACTTAAAAATGTTATTATAAACACACACATTAAATTAACGAAGCCTAGGTATCCTTATAAAAAATTCCTATCTGCTATTAAAGAACTACAACAACATTTTGTCATAACTTATGTAGATAAAGCTTCTAATAATTATGCCATCATTTGTAAAAAAAAATCTGATGTGGGCAACACATGACTTTCCTTATATAATGTAATGAATTTACTACTTTTACAGTAAAAAAATAGGTTTTTCTTATAGTAGATACCTATATTCTTTCCAAGATATTGAATTTTCAGCAATGAGTAGTCATTTGCATTGATTTAGCGTCATTTTATCCATTTGGCGAGATTTTCGTTAATTTGGCAACATTTCAAAATGTCGCCAAGTTGGCGACATTCCGCCAAAATCGGCGCCAAAATCTCACCGAGCGTTATGGACGAAGAAATAAGTTATTCTCACAGCAGATAAATGACTATTGGCGAACAAATACAAAATTAGTACTCAAAGTATCTTTTTCATAAATGGAACGAGCTAGATCCACGAGAATGATGTCACCCAATTTATCGCATGGTATTACATTTGAAAAGTGAACATGTTTCTCAATAGGAAATATATTTATTTTATTTATGACTTTTTGATAATTTTTTTCAGAAATGTGCAATATCTCAAGAACGGTTCATGTTAGCGTTCCAAAATTTATGTCAATCGTTTTCTAATGAAAAATTACATAAGAAATGTCTATTTGCGTAACTCTATTAGCGGTTTTGGTTTTTTGATGATTTTTTCGAAATTTCGCTCAAAAATTTAGGGGGTTCTGAACATTCGATTGCGTATAAAAACAATAGGCTTCCAGTGTTTACGGATTGTGATTTTTGTACCAAATTTCGTTCGAATCGATCTATTCGTTCGTCAGTTATCGTCTCCACAGACTCACTGACACACACACACACATACTTTCACACACACACACACACACATACTTTCACACACACACACACAGACTTCACTTCAAAAATGTTTGATTCGTGATCAAGGATGCTTGAAACGTGCTCTCCCGTCGAGAACTCGAATTCGAATTTTCGACCCCGTCACACTACTTTCCTTATACATTATGTATATAAGGAAAGTAATAAATGTTGGCATGTACTCGTATGGGAAAGGAAAGAATCTTCTAGCTCAGTCGAAGGGCATTAAATAGCTGCCAGCTAATGACATTTCTTTTTTGTAATCACAAGATGGAAGTGATATTAACTAAATTTCACAAACTGATAATTATATCAATCTTGATACAGTGCAATATATTTATTGATGTAAAGAAATATAAATTTTAATGACATATAATGCACAAATAAATTAAAAATGATAAGATAGCCCTTCAGGCAAAGACTGTGGCAACTCGTAAAACAAACTCACAACCTTCTTCTTCTAACTCAAGCGTTAACTGGGAACTCGTTTGAACTTTTAAATAAAAGTGAAAATTAGTAGATTTAATAAAGAAATAAGCATTACGATTTAAAAAATCTGATGTGAGCAACACATGACTTTCCTTATATAATGTAATGAATTTACTACTTTTACAGTAAAAAAAATCTGGTGTGGGCAACACATGACTTTCCTTATAAATGTAATGAATTTACTAATTTTACAGTAAAATAAATGGGTTTTCCTTAAAGTATATACTAATATTCTGTCCAAGATATTGAATTTTCAATAATTAGTTGTCATGTTCATTGACCAGTGTTTACGGATTGTGATTTGTGTACCAAATTTGGTTCGAATCGGTCCATTCGTTCGTCAGTTTTCGTCTCCACAGGCTCACTGACACACATACTTTCACACACACACACTCACACACACACACACACACACACACACACACACACACACACAGACATCACTTCAAAAATGTTTAATTCGTGATCAGGGGTGCTTGAAACGTGCTCTCCCGTCGAAAACTCGAATTCGAATTTTCGACCCCGTCACAATACTTTCCTTATACATTATGTATATAAGGAAAATAATATTATGTTTCTCTGTTACAGAATTACTTAAAAAATAATCAAATTTTTAAACCCATTAATAATCAGTCTATCCAAATCAAAACTAAAATGCTAAAATTATATACACAATTAAATATTAATTGTAAGTTTTTTAAATTTCCTTATGTTACTTTGGTTCCTAAATTCCATAAATCACCTCTCAGTTTTAGAGCAGTCACATGTGGACATAATACCTTTACCACAACAGCTAGTAAGTACTTGCTTAACTGTTTAAATAGAATTAATGAATCTCTTAAATTTAGGAATTCAGGATATTTCATTTTGAACAATAGTTTTGATTTAGTAAATCACCTTAGCAAGCTTCCACAAATTCTTGTTTTCCATACCTTTGATTTTAAAGACTTATTATTACTTTCCTTATATACATAATGTATAAGGAAAGTATTGTGACGTGGTCGAAAATTCAAATTCGAGTTTTCGACGGGAGAGCACGTTTCAAGCATGCCTGATCACGAATCAAACATTTTTGAAGTGATGTCTGTGTGTGTGTGTGTGTGTGTGTGTGTGTGTGTGTGTGTGAAAGTATGTGTGTGTGTGAAAGTATGTGTGTGTGTGTGTGTGTGTGTGTGTGTGTCAGTGGGTCTGTGGAGACGATAACTGACGAACGAATGGACCGATTCGAACCAAATTTGGTACAAAAATCACAATCCGTAAACACTGGAAGCCTATTGTTTTTATACGCAATCGAATGTTCAGAACCCCCCTAAATTTCCGAATGAAAATTTGAAAAAATCGTCAAAAAATCAAAACCACTAATAAAGTTACACAAATAGACATTTCTTATGTAATTTTTCATTAGAAAACGATTGACATAAATTTTAGAACGCTAACATGAACCGTTCTCGAGATATTGAACATTTAAAAAAAAAAATATCAAAAAGTCATATAAAATTGAAAAAAAATCTTGTTGAGAAACATGTTCACTTTTCATATGTAATACCATGCGATAAATTGGGTGACATCATTCTCGTAGATATAGCTTGTTCCATTCATGAAAAAAGATACTTTGAGTAATACTTTTGTATTTGAATGCCAATAATCATTTATCTGCTGTAAGAATAACTTATTTCTTCGTCCATAACGCTTGGCGAGATTTTGGCTACGAATTTGGCGGAATGTCGCCAACTTGGCGACTTTTTGAAATGTTGCCAAATTAACGAAAATCTCGCCAAATGGATAAAAATGACGCTACATCAATGAAAATGACCACTAATTGTCGAAAATTCAATATCTTGGAAAGAATATTAGTATCTACTATAAGAAAAACCTATTTTTTTTATTTTTACTGTAACAGTAGTAAATCCATTACATTATATAAGGAAAGTCATATGTTGCCCACATCAGATTTTTTAATAATATTGTCATTACAGATTTATATAAAGTTATTATCTCTCTTTATTATGACTATATATCTTCTAATAATGTTGCATTTAATGTCAAAAACTTTCCTATGCTCTTGCAATTTGTGTTATACAACAATTATATTATCCAGGGTGATAACATTTATTTACAAACATCTGGTGTACCACAAGCTGGCTGTAGTAGTAGTATACTCGCTAACTTATATCTTTATTATTATGAATGTCATTTTAACTCTAATTCGTATATTATATATAGATATGTTGACGACTTAATTTGTATTATCATTGATGATCCCTATCCAATTAATATTGATTTTTACCCATCTAACTTAGAATTAATTCCTAATGAGCCTAGCGTTAGTCAAACTGTAAACTTTTTAAACCTAAATTTAGATACCCTCAATAATCATGTAATCACCAATCTATATGATAAAAAAGATTCTTACAATTTCACTATCATAAAGCTGCTATCACATGAATCTTGTAATTCTATTCAATTGTTTAGAAACATCATTTTAAACCAGCTATTACGAATACATCGACATTCTGATCCTCGGTTTCACGTTCTCCACATCAATAATCTTAAACGCATTTGTCAAAATTACCAATATCCGGAAGTATTTGTAAATCATACTATTAATAATTTCAAATATACCACGTAATAATTTTACACATGCATTTTTTATCTTTGGTTGGATAACTCAATTTTGAGAATTTACCTATTCTTATCACCTAACTTACCACTTGGCCTGAGTCTAATACTGTTTACTATTTTCAAATGTTTATTCTCCACTTGTCCTGAGTCCTAAACTGATTACTATTTTTGAAAGTCTCCATACATATTATGTATCGTTCAAATTTATTCATTCCGGTGCCCACTCGCATTGACGAAGTGAGGTGAAATGCTCAGTCGCGTGTTCAACTTACAGGTGGTAACAATGCTTGTGAGTTCATATTTCTGTTCGAGGAGGTATTATTTTTCTGATTTGTAATTCAATTGATTTATTTTTCTCCTTCCACTAGCGAGTAGACCGTTCCAATGGTGTCTATAGTTAAATACTATCGCCATTGTCAGAAACTGGCTATTCTAGCGGTTTTAATTCGAATTGTATGGCTGTCCTGATAAGAATACAATTTCGAACTTACCGCCATTTTTTGTGTAGTTTCAATTGATTGTTCTCTATGTCTTAATCTTTTATCTTGAGCTAATTATTATTGCCTTTTCTCATTTTGGCCGTGTTTTCATTTTTATTTTTATTTTATATTTATATACTTTTAATTGTGAATTTTGTATCCTTATATTCCTCTCATTCCCCTTTCCATTGTAGTGATACCTTCTATGTAGTGTTACCTTCTATCTTTATCCTTAGTCTTGGTCTATAGTTACTCATTTGTAACAGATATGCTAAAGATGTTTTTTTTTTGTACATACAGTAGTTTATGCATAATTTTCGATTAAAATCTTTCATTTTTTATTTATAAATATATATATATATATATATATATATATATATATATAAATAAAAATTGAAGGATTTTAATCGAAAATTATGCATAAACTACTGTATGTACAAAAAAAACCATCTCTAGCATATCTGTTACAAATGAGTAACTATAAGCCAAGACTAAGGATAAAGATAGAAGGTATATGTATATATATATATATATACATATATATATATATAAATATATATATATATATATATATATATATATATATATATAAATATATATATATATGTATATATATATATATACATACATATATATATAAATATAAATATATATATATATATATATATATATATATATATATATATATATATATATATATATATATATATATATATATATATATATATATATATATATATATATAGAAAAAAATAAGAAAATAAGATAAAAAAAGGATTAATACAATTAGAAGTTGGGTCCAAACGGATAAAGTTGAGTTGTAGCAAATCATCAAAATTAGCATATATTTCTTTTGTAAATTAGCATATACAACTCAACTCTACCAGTTTGGATTTAGATTCTCTGTAACCATGAGCTTATCTATCTCTACATCTGAAATCTATCATGGGCATTTCTATGGACTTCTAATGACTTAACGCATCTACGAACATCCATTTTAAAACTTTATACATGGTTAGAATATATTTTTATTTATATTTGTTTCATTTTATATGCTTTTATATGTTCTTGTGACTTTAAGATTTTCATTTCGGGATTCCTTTTTTTTCCCTGGCATACTGTTGATTGTTGTTTCGGGCGTGTAGTGGTTTCTGGGAGTGTTTCCTGGGATTAAAAGCATGCTTAAGCCAGGAAAAGGGGTCGCAATCCCCATTGACCTCTCTACAACCCCGTAAACACACAACTTCTAATTGTATTAATCCTTTTTCTATCTCATTTTTTCTTATTGTACTTTGATGCTTAGATAGAGCAGCAAATGCGCTTTACTATTCCTTGGATTTTATATTTTATATTTCATTATGATTGTACTTGAGGAATATATATATAAATATATATATATATAAATATATATATATATATAAATATATATATATATATATAAATATATATATATATATATATATATACATATAAATATATATATATATATATAAATATATATATATATATATATATATATATAAATATATATATATATATATAAATATATATATATATATATATATATATATATATATATATATATATATATATATATATATATATATATATATATATAAATATATAAATATATATATATATATATATATAAATATATATATATATATATATATA